>CM046034.1:12486132-12873632 GCA_025215565.1 Flaveria ramosissima
TTGAAATTGAGGGGTTATTTGGAAGTTATTTATGATATGAAAATATTTGGGAAGAGAAAAATCAGACTAAAATGCTTAGTAATCCAAAACCGAGACTTAACAGAACTAAACGGTAAATATAACGGAAATACCAAATATGAATAAAATCCGAATGTACAAAATTCTAGTAGACTTATAATGATAAGAAGTGGCTAAAAATTAAATTTCATAATTTATGGAGTTTATTTGCTTGGCAAACAAAAATATAAATGTTATTCTTGCTAAAATGGTAAAAATTCATAAAACGAGTTCTTAAGATAAAACCATAAAAACTCCAGACCAAAAGTTTTTTCTAAGTATATTAAAGTATTATGTGACCAAATTTAACCCGAACCCGAAAACCCGTTAAAAACCAAACCTCGAGCGTCATAATATTTAAACCGACTAAAACAACTTAAGACATGAAACTCCAGTAGATAATGGCCTAATAGTAATAAAAATAAGTAAAAACCAAATATTAATATTTATAGAATTTTCTAAGAATTTATACAAAATTTATCGTTAATATAAGTTAGCTAACGCCTTACTAGGAAGAAAAATAATAAACAAATTTATAAAAATATTTAAACTAAGAAAACTAATATTTTCCAGTAATTTATGACCCCCAAGCCTAGAAAAAAACTTAAAAGTTAATAAACTCAATAAAATTAAAAATACATTATATAGCGCACCCGAAACACGGCCCAATACACGTTTAAATATGAAATAATCAACACACCAACCTTATGACCATAGATTTAACACTCCAGAAGCTAACTAATGCCCAAATAATTTATATTATATAATCATCATATGGACCACTCGACGATCTCAAGCAAGAAACCTGTAAATATATCTCTATAAAACGCCTAAACCGAAATCAAACTCTTGAAACCATTAAGAAAGACCTAATGAAATAAATACTAACTTACTATAGTAGCTTAATCCACTTGAAACAATAAAATCTATCATAAATGATTAAAGTGCAAAATTCCAAACATTAGGGTTAAAAGTGTCAATTTAGCAAAGTTTAGGGACCAAACTTGCCAACTAATATAATATTATTGTTTTGGAACCAAATCATACGTATAAGCACTATTATAATCTGAATTCATGATAAAATAACCCAAACTTAATCAAAAACCAAGTCTAGACTTCAAAACTTCAAGATTTGAATCAAATTACACATACGTAATGTAAGTCAACAAATCGCATAAGATGAACCTAAAATAAATGGTTGGGCCTAGATAAATGATTGAAATAAATTAAAACTTATGAAATGAACCTAGGAACCTTGCCGCTCGGTAGCACCCTAGATCCCTAACACTCGTTTCAAGAACAAGCTAAGGTGAGTCTCACAACTTTTTACTTAACTTACTTTGGGGGTGGAATACATACTTTTTAAAATCATTTTTATGGTGAAATAATTACTGATCTTATCCCCGAACATGAACACAATCATTAACTCTATAGGGAGCCGTGTGATTTGTGGATAGTAATATTTGGGGAATCCCCCGCACAAAATGGACCCTTAGGACAGGGAAACCTCCCATTGAGATCTCATATTCATTGTGTCATAAATTTGTGCAGATTAACCATGATTAGCAGGGCACACTTAAGCCCATGACAATAAGGGGTATGGGTTAGGGGATGTCCTAGCACTCCGGAGGGTCACCCAGGTCCAATATTGATTGTGACACATTTTTTTATGCACTAATACTTGTCATGTGTCTTAAGCTTATGAGCTCACCAACCTTATGTTGACGTATTTTGGGTGTGTATTTAAGGAGAAGAATGATTTAATCAAGTGATCATGGATAGGAGTTGACCTAGTCAGATAATAGAGTTTAGCCACCACCCTATCTAATTGTTAACATTTGAGACAATTTACATAAACTTATGTATTTAAGATTAGACAGTATTTAACTAGTATTTGTATTATTATGGATGCCATGTAGGCAACGGATGATTGGACGCAAATTATTTAAGTAATGTTTATTATTCAGTTGCATTGTGTTGATATCAATCAGTCATAGCTAGTCCCAGTCAATTTTGTGTGACAGCTTAATATGCCTATGCAGGATCGAGTTTGGTCACTCAACACAATTGTTATCTCTTAAACTCACTAAGTTACACTCGGATTGATGATGCAGAACCTCTTAGGAGTTGATAGTAATATAATAAGTAAACAAATACAAGAGAAAGGTTTTTCATGATACTTGTATATATTACTTCTCAACTCAAAATATTACAAGACTCTTACAAGCATGATAAGTGAGTTACAATGAGAAACTATATATACTACTATCTACAGCCGGTTATACTTTGATACCAGCTGGAAACTTACGACTAAAGCAAATACTACATTGCTAGAAGTAAGGTATCCTAGATAAAATACTATCTAAGATTTGGTAGTTATGACATGTCCATGACTTACCTTTTGTCACCAACCAAAGTTGGTAACTGTACTAACTGATAAGGAATGAACAGTGGAATAAAGTATGGTCAACTACATGGACATGGGAAAGCGCCATGTAGTATCTCAGAGGTTGCAGTGGCTTGTCACATATACTTCGGAAGGTTAATTGGCTTTGGAAGAACAACTTCTTCCGAAGCCACTTATACTTCGGAAGAGTCTACTTCTTCTGAGGCTTGAGATGATCTTCATACTTCGGAAGTCATTGTCTTGGAATCTTCTAAGTGTTGGACTTCGAAAGAAGAAGACTTTGTCTTCGGAAGTTAGAGTTCCTCTTCGGAAGCTCTGTTAGTCTTGACCTTCGAAAGCTTAGCATTTGCCTTCGGAAGTTCCTTTTGCCTTTGGAAGTTCCTTGTCAGTTGCACCAAAAATGTTCTAAGTGTTTGTTTTGGTTGCACCAGCCTTTACTTGATCCAACAGCCTATCAAGTAGTATATTTTGGATAGAAGTCATCTCATTATTCATATTGAACTTCTCTAATATTTTTTAGTATACTTTTCTTGAGATAATGTTTACAGCCATTCTTTTGATTTCTCGTGATGCTGATACCAAGTATCTGCTTAGCTAGACCTAAATATTTCATTTCAAGCTCTTAAGACATCTGTCTTTTTAACTTGTAAATCTCTGGAATGTTTAAACCGGTTATCAATATATCATCCACATAAAAAGGAGAAGGATAATATTGGAATATCTAAATTTCTTAAGATAACAATAGTGGTCTATCTCACCTCTTTTACCTTTTCTGCCCATGAAATCATTAGATTTTACATACCATTGTTTGGTTGGCTACCTTAACATATACACATTCTTCTTAAAGTTACACATCAAATATTCTCTCTTTTTAATATGAAATACCTCTTGTTGTGCCATATAAGCATTCTAATCAAGATCATTATATTAAAAACAGTCTTCACATCCACCTACTCTAGATGCAAAATATTTACAACCACAATACTTAGTACAAGCCTGATTGTAGTCACTACAAAAAAGAGTGGTATTTGAGACTGAAAAATTAGTCTTTGATACTTCCAAATCAGTCTCTAATGGATATCAGGGACTGATTTTGCTAGTCCCCATTCAGTTTTAAATACCTAGTCCTAGATTCTCTTATTAGTAACTAAATTTCAGTCTTAATTGTGTGCCACCAACAGGGACTAACATTCAGTCTCCTAGACACATCGTTTCAGTCCTTAATCTATTCTCCTATACCACGTAATTTCAGTCTCGAATACCTTTTTATGTGTGACTAAAAATCAGTCTTTGGTGATGGGCTTTTTAAGACTGAATATCAGTTCACAAACCTTGTTGATTTAGTTCCAGATTCGTTTAGCTAGATTCAGATTCCATGATAATTTAGTCTCGAATTATACATTGTAGAGACTGAGAATTAGTTCATGATAACATACCACTCGGTCTCTGTTATCTTTTTTAGAGACTGAAAAATAAGCTTAGGTGCTATGTGTTTTAGTCTTGAATATGTATTTTAGCGACTAAAAATCTGTACTTTTTAAGAATTTTTTCAATGTCGTATATGGATTTCTTGAGACTAATAATTAGTCCTTGATAAAGACTCATTTTAGTATTTAATATGGTATTGTAGGACAGAAAATTAATCTTAGATATCATATTATTTAGTGTCGAACATATGTATTAGAGACTGGAAATCAGAATGTTTTGATTACTTTTTCAGTCCTAAATATGTTTATTACAAACTGGTAATCAGTGCCTTATAAATAATTTTTCAGACTTAAATATATAACTTTAAAGTCAGAATATCAGTCTTTAAAATCAATACTAAATATATAAATTTGATGACTAAATATTAGTCTTCGATATTAAAATTTCTTCTGTCTCTTTGTTTAAGACTAAATGATATTTTTGGATACCATATTAATTAGTCCACAATATGTGTTTACAGTCCATAATTGAATTACTTTTTAGGACTCACAATCTCCAATACACTATCATTTAGTTCTCAACAAATTTAACAAAAAATATCATAACAAGTAAACTTTAAAAGAGTAAACAATCAAACATATAACTAAATAATAATTGTTGGATCAAGAGAGGCTGTTGCAACCAAAACCATATCACTTAGAAGATTTTGAGTACAACATACAAAGGACTTCCGAAGCCAAGTGTGGGACTTCCGAAGAAAGAAGGAGCTCTTCCGAAGTCTAAGTGTAAAATACACTTCCGAAGGAAAACTCCAACTTCCGAAGATAAAGAAGTTACTTCCGAAGAATCAAGACTTGAAGACAAAGTTCTGAAGTCAACTTCAAAGTATAAAGAAGTTATTAAAGCCTCGGAAGCATAGAAGCATCTTCCGAAGTATAAGTGGCTTCGGAAGAACTTGTTCTTCCGAAGCCAGTTAACCCTTCGGAAGACACTTCTATTATCCAGTAGACATAAGTATGGTCTGTCTGACAGTCCGCTGCAAATCTCTGAGATACTGCATGGCGTTTTCTCAAAAGCCATGTAGTTGACCATACTTTAATCTACTGTTTACCTTTTTATGTTAAGAACAGTTGCCATCTTTAGTTGGTGACAAAAGGTAAGTCATGGACATGTCATGACTACCATATCTTAGATAATACTTTATCTAAGATACCTTAACTATAGCATTGTAGTATATGCTTTAGTCGTAGGTTTCCAGCTGGTATCAAGTATAACCGGCTGTAGGATCTAGTATATATAGTTTCTCATTGTAACTCATGTTCTATGCTTGTAAGTGTCTTGTAATCTTGAGTTGAGAAGTAATATATACAAGTACCTTGAAAATACTCCTGCTTGTTGCTTTGATTACTTATTATATTATTATCAACTCTGTTAAAGGCATTGCTTCATCTTGTTTGAGTGATATTATAAGTGAGTTTGAGAGAAATACAAGTGTTAAGTGACAAAACCCGATCCTGCAATTGGTATCAGAGCTTTTTAGGCTCTTGATTGTGAGATCTTACCATCCTAATCAACCAGTTTTTCACTCCTCCTTATACCTCACTCAAAAATGGCCCTCATCAAATCTGAAGTTGAAATGGGAACGATGACCAAAGCTCCCATCATCGATCCTGAAAACTTCAGGTCTTGGAGCAGAAGAATGGAAGGCTTCATCAGATACCAGGATAGCAAGATGTGGCAGTCCATCGTTAATGGCCCGTACAAGCCAAAAGTTGCTGGTGGAAACGGTGCCATGATCGAGAAGGCTGTTGAAGACTACTCCGATGAAGACAGGAAGAAGCTTGACATAGACAGCAATGCTATGACTGTTCTCATGACTGCAATCCCAAACTCCATCATGGTGGGGTTTGAGCATTGTAAGTCAGCCAAAGAACTCTTTGATGCACTTGCTCAAATGTACTCGAGCTCTAATGATTCAAAGAAGGACTCACTGAAGCAGCAGTTTGAGAACTTCACCTATGTTGCTGGAGAAACTTTTAGCCAGCAATATTTCAGGTATATGGATCTTATCTCCTCCCTCCAATCTGTGGGAATCACTCAAGAACTTAGAGACCTTACCAGAAAGTTCATGAGTGCTCTACCCAATGAGTGGACTTTCTACTGTGTCTCCATTAAGAGAACAGAGAATTTAAACACTCTCACCATGACCGAACTTTATGGGATCCTTGATGGATACCGTTTGGAAATGGAAAGTAAGAAGGTCACCAAGCAAGCAGACCCTTGAGCCTTCCTGCTAGCAACGCTTTAATGGTTGCTGAAGGCTCAGGTATCTCCCAGTCTCAGCAGTACCTGTCATACACCCAGCAGCCATCTTGTTCATCTGGGCCTTACATCACATTCCCTGAGACTCCAAGGTCTCATCAAGCTCAGCAAAGCTCCTTTCAGGAGGGCTGTGCGTTTGTCTCAGGGAGTGGACACTCCAATGATCATCAGTTTTGCTTTGATGATCTTGAGTGCTTCAGTCCAGATGACATAGAGTATGTGGACATTGTCCAGCAAATGGCTCTCCTTACCTACAGAGCGAAGAAGTTCTTTAAGAGAACTGGAAGGCAATTCCCTCAAAACCCAATCACTAGCAAGTTTGGGTTTGACAAAAGCAAGGCTAAGTGTTACAACTGTAACCAGCTTGGCCATTTTGCAAGGGAATGCAAGGCTCCCAAGTCCAACCCGGGAACCTCACAGGCCTCCACACATCCTTCTACACCAAAGCCCAATGGGAAGTCAACTGAAACTGCAGCTATGGCTCAAGAAGTTGACTGGAGCTTTATGGTTCAAGATGTGACTCCTGCTCAAGCACTCATGGCAGGAACAGATGAAAACAAGGTATATGAACATCTCTGTACCCCTGCTTGTATTGCTAAGGTTAAGTTGTACCAGGACTACAATATGGAATTAAATCCGATATTGAGTCTTTAAATGTGCTAAAATCTGACTTTAAAAGAGCTGAATCTGACTACCAAAAGAAAATTGAGGAGTTAGAGAAAACTGTATCTCTTTTAAAACATGAACACACCAACTACAAGACTCAAATCAAGGATTTAATATCCAAATTGACTGAGGCTCAAGCCCAGCTTGTCACAGCTGAGGCTCAAGCCAGGAAGTATGCTATTGCTGAGCAAAACTTCCAAGCCATACTTGCATCATCCTCTCACTCCAAACTTTGCTATCAAAACAAAAGTGGGTTGGGAACCAATGAAATTGCTCCACCACACTCTTATGAGTCTGTAAGACAACCAAGATGTGGTACTGAAGAGCAAGAGGTTCCATCTGTTGACCCACCTTGTAAAGAGTCAAAGAGTGATGCAACTGTGGAACCATGACCATCACAGGGAAGGAACAGGTAATTGAGCCCTCCCAGACCAATGATGATCAAACCCTGACCACCAAAGCCAGAAGAAGCAGGGCTAAAGCAGCCAGAAAAACTGCCAAGAAGGTGGCTGAATCCAAGCTGAAGATAGACCCAAAGCAAAAGGGTGTATTCATATCAGCAGGATTCCAGGTGGTTGGACCTTCTGATTCAGGAAAGGAGTACAGTACCAGTACTCCTATCCTACCAAAGGATCAGAAGTTAAAGGGAAAGGTTGCTGATGAGGAGAAAAAGAACAAGAAACAGCAACCCTCCAATTCCCAGAAAATTAACATTGCATGCATAATGTGTGGTCTGCAAAACCACATGGCTAAAGATTGTTACTACAATCCTGCTAGCACACATTATGCAAATAATGTTAAAAGAGAAGGAGTCAGGGAAGGTTTCACATTTGGACCATATCAAATGGTTCAAGTGATGAAAAAGGGAAAGCTTGTTTCCGAAGCAAGGCTTGTCTCGGAAGAAAACTCTTCTTCCGAGAGGAAAAAGGCTTCGGAAGTGAAAGCTGCAAAGACTCACAAAAGAGTCCCCTTGAAACCATCCCAGAAAAGACTGCTTCGGAAGAAAAGGTGGTGAAGGTCTCTTCCGAAAAGAAAGAAGCTTCGGAAGAATGCCAAGCTACAAAAGCTTCATCAAGCTCATCTTCTATGATCAACCAAGGGATGGAATGGAAGATCAAGGAAGATGCTGTAGCCCAAACCTCTTCTTCAAAGACATCCATTGAACCCCCATGCATAAATTTTGGTTCAATCATGTCACTCTCATTGGAAGAACCCAAGACCAATAAGGCTTGGGTTTCCAATCAAAACTAATTATCTCACCTTATGTGCAGGGACATCCATATGACAAGAATAACAACATTTGGATTGTAGATAGTGGATGCTCCAGGCACATGACAGGGAACAGATCTCTCCTTCAACAATTTCAACATTATGATGGAGGTCCTGTCCAGTTTGGAGGTGAGGCCGGAGGATATATTTCTGGCAGAGGAAGTATATCCAACGGAAAGTTAAAAGTTGACAAAGTTAATTTTGTCAAACAGCTTGAACACAACCTGTTAAGTGTTTCTCAGTTTTGTGATCAAAAGCATCAAATGCTTTTCACAGAACATGAGTGCATCATCCTCAAACCTGGGATGACAATTCCTCAGGAATTGGTGCTTCTTAGATCTCCCAGGAGAGGGGATATGTACAAGCTTGATATGAACAATGCTTCCCCAATGGGAGAAGTATCATGCTTTCTTTCCAAAGCTGATAGTGATGAGTCAACACTATGGCATAAACGAATGTGTCATGTCAATTTTAAGACAATGAATAAATTGGCTAAAAATAACTTGGTACATGGTTTGCCTAAAAAGGAATTTTTCTGCAAAGATAACTGTGTTGCTTGCCTGAAAGGGAAACAACACAGGTCTTCTCATAAATCCAAAGTTGTTAACTCTATCACTACTCCATTACACTTATTGCACATGGATCTATTTGGTCCCACAAGTATAATGAGCATTGGAAGGAAATCATATTGCCTTGTGATAGTTGATGATTTTACTAGATTTACATGGGTATTCTTTTTAAGAACTAAAGATGAAACTGCTGAAACTTTAAAATCTTTTATTCTTAAATAGAAAATCAAGTTGATCACAAGGTTAAAATAATTAGAAGTGATCAAGGGACTGAGTTTAAGAACTTTGTTCTTGACTCATTCTGTAACTCAAAAGGGATTGCCAGACAATACAGTGCTCCTAGAACTCCTCAACAAAATGGTGTTGCTGAGAGGAGAAATAGGACACTTATTGAGGCTGCTCGGACTATGTTAGCTGATTCAAAGCTGCCTCTAACATTCTGGGCAGAGGCAGTCAGCACTGCATGCTATGTGCAGAACAGAGTTCTTGTAGTAAAGCCACATGGAAAGACCCCTTATGAGTTATGGAACAAGAGGCCACCGTTCATTGGCTTTCTAAGGTCCTTTGGCAGCAGGTGTACCATACTTAACACAAAAGACAATTTGGCAAAATTTGCTGAAAAGTCAGATGATGCTATCTTTGTTGGATATTCCTCCCATTCTAAAGCTTACAGGGTTTATAATATTAAAAACCAACAATTTGAGGAATCCTCCAACATTGTAGTTAATGAGCACACTCCTTGTGTTAGGGGGAATGGCCCTGATCATATTTTTGATTTAGAATTGTTTCCAAACTATTCTAAACCATCTTGTGAGAATGTTTTAGCTGGAACAGGTGCTCAAGGTAATTCTGATGAAGATCAACTGTTTGAGCTTCCCAGACCTGCTCCAAGTTCTCCAAGAGCAACAACAAATCAAGTTCCCACTATTGAAAGATCTGACAGTATAACCATTTCAAGAAATAGTGGAACTTCAACAAGGGATTCACCTGATGATCTTCAAGTCTCCTCAGGTGATCCTACACAACACCAAGCTGATGGAAGCAGCATTTTGAAGGAACAGGCAACTGTTAATGATGCTTCACAGCAAAGAAATGATGATGTTTCTCTTTCATTCAATCAGTCCTCATTGAATGAGATTGAAACAACAGCTGGACCAAGTATTCAAGCTCCAGAGCAAAATATGTCCAACTTGGACCTATCTTTGCAACTGGAGGTGATTCCAAGACTCAGAATTCACAATACTCATCCAGCTGAAAACATCATAGGGGAAGTCTCTGAGGGTGTGAGAACAAGGGGACAAACTCACAATGGGAATGTCTGCTTGTACTCATGCTTCTTATCCCAAATGGAACCCAAGAAGGTGGAAGATGCCTTAAAGGATAGTAGCTGGGTTGAATCAATGCAAGAGGAGCTGCTTCAATTCAAAAGACAAAAGGTTTGGAACCTATGTCCGCTACCATCTGGTCAAGTACCTATAGGCACCAAGTGGGTTTTCAGAAACAAAAGAGATGACAGAGGCTTGATTATCAAGAACAAGGCAAGATTGGTGGTTCAAGGATACACTCAAGAGGAAGGAATTGATTATACTGATGTCTTTGCACCTGTTGCAAGACTTGAGGCAGTTAGGATCTTCCTTGCTTATGCTGCATCCAAGAATTTCACTGTCTACCAGCTTGATGTCAAGTGTGCTTTCTATATGGGGATATAGATAGGGAAGTCTATGTATGCCAGCCTCCAGGATTTGAAGACCCACAGCATCCAAACTATGTGTGCAAGTTGGATAAAGCTCTATATGGGCTGCACCAGGCACCTAGGCTGTGGTATGAGACATTGTCTCAATTTCTTCTGAAGAATGGTTATACTAGAGGAACCATTGACAAGACTCTCTTCATCAGAAAGTCTGGGAAAGACATTTTGCTAGTTCAAGTCTATGTCGATGACATCATATTTGGTTCTTCAAATGACCAAATGTGCAAAGACTTTGAGAGCATTATGAAGAAGAAGTTGAAATGAGTTCTATGGGAAAAATGGACTTTTTCCTTGGAATTCAGGTAAAGCAACTGAAGGAAGGGTTTTTCATCAATCAATCTAAGTATGTCAATGATATCTTAGAGAGATTTGATATGAAGGATTGTAAAGCAGCAAAGACGCCCATACCCAGAAACCATGATTTATGCCCTGATTCTGAGGGGGAGGATACTGATCAACATCAGTATAGAGCAATCATTGGTTCTCTGATGTATCTCACAGCAAGTAGACCTGATATCATGTTTGCAACCTGCATTTGTGCAAGATATCAGGCTGCTCCAAAGGTGTCTCACCTAATTGCTGTCAAGAGAATCCTCAGATACCTCAAAGGAGCACCTAAGTTAGGTCTCTGGTATCCAAGAAATAGTGATTTTAATCTCTATGGTTACTCTGATAGTGATTATGGTGGCTGCAACATCAACAAGAAATCAACATCAGGTGGATGTCAATTTCTTGGTGGAAGGATCATCTCATGGCAATGCAAAAAGCAATCCTGTGTCTCTACATCAACTGCTGAAGCTGAATACATTGCTGCTGCAAGTTGCTGTGCTCAGCTGCTGTGGATTCAAAACCAGATGATTGACTATGGATTCAACTTCATGAGCACTCCTATCCACATTGACAACAACAGTGCTATATCCATCACTGAAAATCCAGTAAAGCACTCAAAGACAAAGCATATTGACATCAGGTATCATTTCATTAGAGATATTCATGAGAAAAATCTTATAAAACTAATCAAAGTTGATTCAAATGAACAATATGCTGATTTGTTCACCAAAGCATTTGATGAACAAATATTTAAATATCTCATTACAGCTATTGGGATGATAAACATTGACTAGTTAATCTCAATTGAAAACCTTTTCAATATGTAAAGTCTTATGTCAATACAATCTAAGCCCTGTTACAAAAGATCCTTTCTTATTTAACTAAGTATAAGTTCTTCCGAAGAGAAACTTGCCTTCGGAAGATATCCAGTATAACTTCCGAAGCAAATTTCTCATAGGATAATATTCTTCTCGGAAGTGTACTAAGTCTCGGAAGAAGCGATTGAGGTTATCTCAGATCTACTTCCGAAGCACTTAATACTTTCCACTTGAAAGCAACATGTATCTTCGGAAGCAATTTATTTACCTTCGGAAGTACATTTGCCTTCGGAAGAACTTTACCTTCGGAAATACCTTATACTCGGAGAAAGATTTTACTGTGTAACGGAAATCTTTTGGGCCCCACTCTATAAAAAGTAAAGATTTTGTTAATGATGTCGGATTATTTAAATGGCTTAACCTTACCGCCCCTGTCACATCATCCTCTGAACCCTCACATCATCTTATCCAAACCGCCATTTCACCCATTTAAATACTTCCGGTTAATCATTTACACTCTTTTTACCAAATTCACTGCCCTAAAAGCTTTATTCTTCTCCAATTTACCTCTCTCAGAACTTTTCCTCTGCTATCTTTCTCAAATGGCTCTAAACTCTCAGCACAACCAGGTCGCACTCCTTGACTCTTCAAGGGATGCTGACTTCTCTGATATTATCTCTTTCTTAGCCCAATCCTCCTACTACACAGCACTGACCGTAAACCCTACCATTTACTCCAACCAAATGTCCGAATTTTGGGCAAATGGTCGGATTGAAACCCTAAATGGGGTACGTGCTATCAGGTCAAGTGTTTGTGGCCAAGAGTTGGTCATTACTGAACAAATCATCAGGGAGCATCTTGAGCTCCATGATGAAGGCGCACCGACGGAATTCCCCAAATCTGAGTTAGATAACTCTTATCTCCAAATGGGATACGGTGGAGATGTAAGCAGATCTACAGTCTACAAATTCAACTTCTCCTACAAGTGGAAGTTCCTGCTACATGTGGTTCTTCACTGCCTATCTAACAAATCCGGCGGATGGGATCAAATTCCCTATGAACTCGGGTGCTTAGTTCATGGGTTGGTACAAGGCCTGCGTTTCAACTACTCAAGGTTTGTGCTGACTAACCTCATGGGAAATCTACAAAGGGACACATTCTTTATGTATCCCAGATTTCTACAGCACATAATCAACTGCGAGCTAGATCAGGGTAAGCTTGTCTGTGCAGCTGCTCTGTCTGCTCCCCAAATGAGGCCGACCATCTTCAAAGTCTTGAAGAGAGTGTCTACCAACTACACTGGAAGGGATACCGCACTACTTCCAGGTATGATTGAGCCAATGGCTCCTGGTGACATCCCTGTTAACCCCACAGGTGATGAACCCACACCAGCAACTACCCTCACCATTCCAAATCTACCTTCTCCTCCAATCACCGTCACCTACCAGAGACGTACCAAACGAACCCTTGTTCAATCTACTCTGATTGAACAAGCCCCTCCTCTTCAAACCAAAAAGGCTAGAGTGGAACAAGAGGCTCCCACTCAGCCAGAGGTCCACCAATCCTTCACTATTGACCTCAATATGGGTCTTGAGTCTCCTCAGTCTCAGACCCATGAGCCCATAATCCCAGCTGATAGCCCTCAGGGTGAGTCTCTATACTCCCCTTAGCAGCCACCAAGGGACAGCTCAATGCCTTTTGACATTGATCAAAGTCCCGGGTCCTTAGGTCTTCATTCCTTTTCTTTTACTGACCTATTAACCGGAGCTGGTGAAGAGACTATGTCTCTCAGAGGCGATGAAGTTGATCCACAACACCCCATTAAGGATCAACAGAGCCTAGAGAAACCTCTTGTCTCTAGCCCACACTAGCAAAGCCCTACTGAGGTGAGTCCCACTGATGTGGAGGGGACTCATGTAGATTCAGCTGCCACTACTGAAGGAGCCTCAATGGATCCTCAGGACAGTGGTAACGATAGTCAGACTGAATCTACGGCAACCATGCCCTATGATGCCTCTGAAAGAGACATCATTGTGCAAGGGAAACCAGGGTGCCAAGAAACCACATCTGGTGGTGAGGATGAACATACTAGGTATGTTACCTCATCTCCCCGTGATTCTTCAAAGGAAGATGAGGGAAGAATGCAACTCACAATAAGAGACCTACTTTCTAAAGTCTCAAACCTTGAATCAAAGGTTAAGACTTTAGAAGATAGGTCTGCCACTCAGCAACTTGAGATTGAAAATCTCAAGGCCAAACTAGCTGAGAAACAGATTGAGAGATCTGTTAGGCATGTACCAGTTCAAGTCTCCTTGACCTCTTCCTCTAGCTCATCTACCTCTCAAGATGATGCTACCAAAAAGGGGGAGAATGTTGAGGAACAAAGCCAAAGACAGGATTCCATCGGTCAAGTTCTTACTTCTTTGAGCTCAAGACAACAAGCTGCCATCTTCCCTGAGCCTCCTCCAGTTGTGTTTCAAGTGGATCAAAGGATGCTTCAGGATCTTCAACAAGTTCCTTTTAGAGTCCCTAATTGATCAACCCAGTCCGGATATGTCTGTGATTTACTTTGGAGCTCAAGAGCTTCAGAGGTTGAATGCACCTCCTACCACTGTTGAGGAAGTTGGTCAACCTAAGGCCCAAGTGGAACCTGAGATTGATTTCGAAGGGGAAACTAGGACTGATGGCTCAGCAACTGAAACAGTTGGGACAGAAGGTGTGTTTTCACAGGCTTCTGAAGCACAATTCGAAGCCTCGGAAGAACCAACACAAACTTCCGAAGCTGAAATTGCTGCTGCGGAAGGACTGTTCTCTCTTTCCGATGATCTAATAGTCACAGATGCAATTCTGGAACTTGCATCTGAGGTTAATAGGGAGGACTTTCTCAGCCAACCACTAGCTATTACATCTGCATTGACCTCAGCTCCTACCTCCACCATCCAACCTGAATCTTCTACCCAAGAACCACCAAAGTCTAGCACTTCTGAAGACATTAAAGGCAAAAGGAAGATGACTTCGGAAGAGCTTCAGGAAGAAGAAAGGTTGGAGAAACTTAAAAGGAAATGAAGACTGCCAACTGGGAAACTGTTAGCTGCAAGTTCAAAAGCAGCTGCAGCCAACCAAGAGGCAATCAACAATAGAAGAAGGGTGGAGGTAATTGATAGACTTGTCAGTCTAGGGGCTGCTTCGGAAGATGTACTCCTGCTACCATTAGAGGAGCTGATAGAGCTTGAAAAGGCAACCTTGCTGCAAAGACAGCAAAAAGAAGAAGCTGCAAGGTTGGCCTTGGAAGAAGAAAGGCTGAGAAAAGAAAGAGAAGCTGATCTGCAGCTCAGGAGAGAAAGGATCACTTTCCTACTCTCCAGAGGATTCTCTCAAGAAGAGTTGTCTCCACACAATAGTGACACGATCTTATGGCTCTTTAACAAAGAGCAAGATCAAATGGAGAAGGAGAGAAAGAGAGCTGCAAGGGAGAAGCTGGTAGAGAAGAAGAAGAAAGAAGAAGAGGCTGGACTGTCTGCCGCCAAGAAGATAGGTGAGAAAGCTTGGATGAAGAACTATCTTAAAGCTCATGGCTTCTCTGGCAGGCAAGTGGGTCCAATGTCTGAGAAGACTCTCCAACGACATGTCAGTGACATCAAGGCTGACATTCGTGCGGGGAGAAGAAAGGAGATGTATAGAAGGGGACAAGGGATGATCTTCAAAGCCACCTCTCAGCCCAATATCCAAACCCAACATCAACCTGAACCAATACCCTTTCCCTTCCCAATCAAACCTGAACCTTTCACCCCTGAACCTACACCATTACAACTACCAACTCCCTCACCTCAACCATCTAAGCTACCCATCATCCAACCTAAAACTTTACCCAGAACCCAAACTTCTAAACCTACCCAACAACCAATCAAACCATCCCCTCAGCCTTCCAAACATCTCTCTATGGAGGAATTCAAGGCGATCAAAACCAAGCTCATCAACTGCACTACTCTGAGCGACATCTCATGTGAGGAGGATACAGTCAACCTGACTTATGTTGATGGATCCTCAAGTTTCCTCACAAGAGATGAGTTTCTTGATCTGCCAAGAGGAACTTTGGACCAAGCCGCAAGACTCCTTGGCCTCAATTCAGATACATTGAATGAGGAAGAAAAGAAGCTGAGGAGAAGGCTGGTGACTCTGCTGGACACAAAGAAAGGAGATAGGGTACCAAGACAATCTCTTGTACCCAGAAAGAAGATAGTTCAGTGGAGGTTCGAAGACTCTTCTCACAACTTTATTGTTGAGAGAGAGAATGGTGAGATTAACAGGCTGAATGCCGCATCTCTGCTACACTTAAGCAGATTTGATATTGCTGAGTTAGCAGAGAAATCATTCTCCAACCCCTCAAACTCCGATGTAGCTGCTCACATCAGAAATCATCTAGGCAGCCTTCACATGGCCGAGCTCACTGCAAGAAGCAAGGTCAAAGAGGAGTCAAAACTGAGAGAGGAGGAGGAAAGGAAAAGATCAGCAACCAAAGGCAAAGCCTTTCTTCAAATGGTTGAAGGTCCTGAACTTGAATCCATAGTTAGATGGGAGTATGACTACAACTCCCGTCAACTAACTCTCTTCAGGGGGTCACAACAAAGGGTACATGTCATTCAAAGTGATAGACTGGATCTCCTATCCACGAATGACTTGTACAAGCTTCTCAGCACCACTTCCGGGAAGAACAGAGAGACAGACAAATATCTTTTGTCCCTGGTGCTGAAAACTTTGAGAAGTAGAGATAAGTGAAGTTTTGGTAGCATCAGCCTAGGGGGAGTTTGTTGGATCAAGAGAGGCTGTTGCAACCAAAACCATATCACTTAGAAGATTTTGAGTACAACATACAAAGGACTTCTGAAGCCAAGTGTGGGACTTCCGAAGGAAGAAGGAGCTCTTCCGAAGTCTAAGTGTAAAATACACTTCCGAAGGAAAACTCCAACTTCCGAAGATAAAGAAGTTACTTCCGAAGAATCAAGACTTGAAGACAAAGTTCTGAAGTCAACTTCCGAAGTATAAAGAAGTTATTAAAGCCTCGGAAGCATAGAAGCATCTTCCTAAGTATAAGTGGCTTCGGAAGAACTTGTTCTTCCGAAGCCAGTTAACCCTCGGAAGACACTTCTATTATCCAGTAGACATAAGTATGGTCTGTCTGACAGTCCGCTGCAAATCTCTGAGATACTACATGGCGTTTTCTCAAAAGCCATGTAGTTGACCATACTTTAATCTACTGTTTACCTTTTTATGTTAAGAACAGTTGCCATCTTTAGTTGGTGACAAAAGGTAAGTCATGGACATGTCATGACTACCATATCTTAGATAATACTTTATCTAAGATACCTTAACTATAGCATTGTAGTATATGCTTTAGTCGTAGGTTTCCAGCTGGTATCAAGTATAACCGGCTGTAGGATCTAGTATATATAGTTTCTTATTGTAACTCATGTTCCATGCTTGTAAGTGTCTTGTAATCTTGAGTTGAGAAGTAATATATACAAGTACCTTGAAAATACTCCTGCTTGTTGCTTTGATTACTTATTATATTATTATCAACTCTTGTTAAAGGCATTGCTTCATCTTGTTTGAGTGATATTATAAGTGAGTTTGAGAGAAATACAAGTGTTAAGTGACATAACCCGATCCTGCAATAATACTCGGTTGATTAATTTTAAACTTCAAAATAGTAAACAACCAATACTAGATCAAACTATCACTATCACGAACATCACCATTGAGTTGCTCCTCGGAACCAGTTGCTCCACTACTTGCAGCTGCGGATACTACGCCCTCAAAATCTGGAAACTTCGAGCTCATAAACATTGACAATTTTTCGTACTTTTCTTTGCTTTGTTTCAATTCTTCTCCAAGTGAAGCAACTTGATTTCGAAAAGTTTCGGCCTCACTTGATGCTTGTCGAGAGGATTGAGCTTCAGTTGTCATCCACAAATCTTTTTTTCTAAACACCGGTCCAACGCCTACCATCCATGCCGATTTTATTGTTTTCTCCTTGACACACACGCTTTCAATTGCCTCCTTTTCTAGCTCATGGTGCATGGTAGTCGTTATAGTTGTACCTTCTGAAACTAACTTCGCCACCGCGTCCTCTTTATGACGAATAATATTTTCCTAACAAAATAAACATTAAAAAAGAATTTAATTTTTGAAAGTATAATCAAGTTGACATAATCTTAGGGAGTTATAGCTTACATATTGAATGCGTGCGTCATCATTTAGCCATCCTTGTTTTGTAGCATTAAAATGCAACTTGTGATACACTTCAAAAGGGGTAGGCTGTGTTTGAGTCTCACTATTTGTCTATGATAATAAAAATAAAGAACATCAAATAAAGATTGATAAATATAATTTTAAAAACATAAAAGTAGGGGTTAAGTTGCGTAGACAAAATTACAATTAAAAGAACAATGAAGGTCGTTACTTATTCGGTCTTGAAGGTCAATTAGAACAATGTGCACGTTTCAAATATGGTCTAGTGTGCTAAACTAATTTACTTAATCAGATAAAATCATTTAAAACTTTAAATATTCAAGACTTACCATGTGGAATACGTGATTTACTATCGATCGAGAGCCTCCTCTGCTTGCAATTTTTTGTTTTTGACGATTGACTTGCATTTGAGTACTATATTTCTATAGAAAGCAAAGCACATGTTAGACACTAAAAACAAAAACTAAAAGAAAAAGTTAATAAAATACATGGTTGATTAATCAACAAAACATATCATAATTAATGATGTAGTAAGAACATACTAAAAATGAGAAAATTATTTTAATCTTATAAACTAAGTTATTTTTTTATGAAAATTGACAATGTTACCTGAGTTGATTCCAACTCCCAATAATCACATAAATGATTCCAATCTTCTAGGCTCCGACAATCAGAATTCATTTTGGATCTTGCTAAATGAGGATTGGTTCTTCCCCCTTTCTCTTTCCAGTATGCACTCAACACACCTCTAGTGCGTCTCCATTGACGATGTAGGTGATCGTCCACATACGCCATAAAAACTATATCTGATCTCAATAACTTGAATGTTGCCTACATTGAATATCTATGTTAACAATACAGATGAAAATATAAGGAGAAATACATAAAAATAATTTAGCGCAAATCATATCTAAAAGAAAAGAATGTATACCATATAACAATAAGAATACAACATGTTAATAACTTCTCAATAAATAAAAGTATAAAATATTTACAACTTACTTGTAACCTTTCATACATCTGATTTTTAACATCAACGGGCATGGACTCCCATTTATGAAAGTTCATTGGACATATACTACGCATTACGATTCCACACTCAGTTGCGAACTGAGTAGCTGAAGTGCCAACGAATTTCTTTGCCCTCTTATCCATTGTTAAATCAATTTTAGAACCCTCAGGTAACTTCTCCAAAGTCTTTGTAGCACTACGATTAAGACTTGGACCACGCCTTTTTGGTGGATTGACCGGGGATTGGTTCGCATCTACATGTTGATTTGCATCTACATGTCGATTTGCATCTACATGATGATTTGCATCTGCAGTAAATATAATAAAAAAGGAATAAGCTATGTCTAATAGTATAAAACATTGAAATATAGAATTTAACATTGTATAAATAGAAAAGTTAGCTGGATAGGGAATAGGTTTGATTGTACCAGCTGTATTTTTGAAATATTATTATTAATATTCACTATAAACAAAGATAATTATCAGTTATAACAAATTCAGAAAATAGAAATTACCATTAGCTTCAGTGTTGGACAAACGACGATTGCGTCTACGCGTGGGTTGTTGTACTGTCTCAGATGAATTCCCATCGACGGTTGACTGAATTCGAAGTTGACCTGAATCTTGTTCTTTAGATCTTTTTCTTGTAATGGCACTAACCATCATTACGAACATCAGTATCCACATTGTACTGCACAAAAACTAATAGTCTTGGTTAAAAAATTATTAAGCATATTAAAACCTTAATTAGGTGAATAGAGATTTGTGATTAAAAAGTTCAACTTAATAGTAAAATTTATTATTTATTAGGGTAGCAATCTTAACAGTAGTGAATAAGAAACATGATAATAGTTATTTCAGTCAACAAAATCAAAAAATATAGCAAATCAACAGTAGAAGTATTTAATGATGAACTATATTTCAGATAATGCTTGGATCTGGAGAAAAGCAATACGAAGACTGGATGAGACATCTCAAAAAATGATACTCATATTTCAGTCAACAAAATCAACAGTAGCCTATTAGTTAGTTGAAGCCATGTAGGTCACAGGCGATTTCTACCACTCGATCATCCTTGGAGGAAATCACGAGATTTTAATGGTAAGAGAGAGACTAGGCTTGCACCTAAATCTGCCAACGGAGATGATTGTTTACGACAGTTGGAACATCTCACTATACATCATCATGGAAAACATCAGTCTTATGGAGGGAAAAAAAGAAAACGTGACAAACACGGTTTAAACTGGTCAAAGAAAAGCATCTTCTTCGAACTCCCATATTGGCCTAAGTTGTTAATTCGTCATAATATTGACGTGATGCATGTTGAAAAGAATGTATGTGAGAACGTGTTAGGAACCTTGTTAAACATAGAAGGAAAGACAAAAGACACGGACAAAGCTTGACTAGATTTGGAAGATATGAATATACGTAAGGAGCTTCACTTGGTGAGGAAGAATGACCATTGGGTTAGGCCACAAGCATTGTATGTTTTAACCCGAGACGAGAGAAAACAATTTTGTAATTTACTTAAGTCTGTGCGTTTTCCAGACGGGTATGCAGGAAATTTAGCTAAAAATGTGATTGTTGAGCAAGGAAAGGTATATGGGCTTAAATCACATGATTGTCATGTCTTAATACAACGCATAATTCCTATTGCACTTCGTCCGTTTTTGACCAAACAAATCCGTGATGCATTAGTCGAGTTGTCTCAGTTTTTCAAGAAACTTACTGAGGTCACATTACACGTGACGGAGTTGAAATCATTGCAAGAAGAGATAGTTAAGATTTTGTGCAAGCTTGAACGGATATTCCCTCCGGCATTTTTACAATTATGATGCATTTGTGTGTGCATCTTCCAAAAGAGGCAATTTTGGGAGGGCCGGTGCAATCAAGGTGGATGTACCCGATCGAAAGATACCTTGGTCATTTAAAAAAATATGTTAGAAACAAAGCTAAACCTGAAGGCTCAATAGCCGAAGGTTATATTGTTGAAGAAGCTATAACATTTTGTTCTCACTATTTACGAGGCGTTGAATCAAAGTTGGACAAACGTGACCGAAATAATGATAAAACTTCTATTGATGCTCGAAGCTATGTGTTGGATATTTTCAGATTGAGTGGCCGAGGTATTGGGAAGAAAGAAGTTCGTATCCTTCCTAGTAGTCATATGAAGAAAGCGATATGGTTTATATTTAACAATTGTCAAGAGATTCAACCGTACATAGAGTAAGTCTTTTTATATCTTTGTTTGTGAATTTTATATAATATGACATGTGCATAAATTTATAGTTTACCTAAACATGGCAGAGAGCACTTACAATTTTTACAAAGTCAACATCCTGAATCATCAGATTTTTCTGAGATGCAACGATCTACGTTCCCGGATTGGTTTGCAAAACGGGTAACGATCACAACCTAATATATTTTAATTTATGAAACTTCATTTGTCTCTAAATAACATGATTCTATGTTTAAAATTGAGAACAGATTCGAGAAAAGTATACGTTAAATTCATCTCAAATTAATGAGGAGTTGTATGCATTGTCTTCTCTTCCTGATAATCGAGTTTCGTATCACAAGGGATATATAGTGAATGGAGTTAAATTTATAGTTAAGTCAAGAGATGATTGCAGGCAAACACAAAATTGTGGAGTGACGGTCTCTGGCGTTCATAATGATGTCGAAGATGATTATTATGGATATCTTGACGAAGTGATTGAATTGTCCTTCATAAGAGATTATCATGTTATTTTATTTAAATGCACATGGTTTGACACTAACCGTCATAGAAAACACGTCATATTTGAACCACATTTAATAAGCATAGACACGTCCCGAAATGCTTATAACGAAGATCCTTTCATTTTTGCTAACCAAGCTAAACAAGTGTTTTATATAAATGATCCACTTAAGCCAAATTCAGAATGGAAAGTCATTGAAAGAATTACACATAGGCACTTGTGGGATATTCCTGAAAACAAGAATGCAGAAGATTTGTTAGAAGATGTCAACCTTCTTCGTGAAGATATTGCGGAAGATATTGTTGAAAATATTGATGTTGAAAGTTTTGATGACATCATAGATGATTTTATTGATGACGAGATTGATGATTCTGATCATAGTATGGAAGATTTTGGTTCAAAGACAAATTTGGATGATTCAGACACCGACAAGTCCCAAAATGATAATGAATATGTTGACTCAGACGATGATGATTTGTTATGTTGAGTCATGAATTTTTGTAAGAGTTTTGATTATTTAAATTTCTCAAATACTAGTCTTATTCTTTCTAACATACATGCATCAATATAATTGTTTTACATTATTCAAACATTAACTATGGATGTAATGTTGGCAGGTAATCGTGAAGGCAACGAAGGTAGTATTTAATAAAGCTTTGTCAAATTTGACCCATATAGCAGCTAGTTCTGATTTGGATTTGAATCAATGGCTTGGACATATTAGGTATTTTTCTACTTTGATGATATTTTGTATATTTGTTAAAGTATGAACTTATTTTAATACTATTTATATAATCTGCGCGACCCGACTTGACCAGACCCATCATAATATGTTTTTTAATTCGACATGTAATGACATGAACTCGTCCTAATGTGGCACTCCGCCCGACCCGACCCGCTCGTTTTACAAGTATATTCATAAGTAATTGACAAGTTGATATGAACACGACCTCTTATACATGCAATTTAAAACTATTTTTTTGATTGTATAAAGGCTAACCCGGTTATAATTTGTTTTCAGATATGTGATAAAGCTGAAATGCAAAGGAAGTTGTTATAAAGGCTTGTGTTCCTTGGGCATAAAGAGATTGTTGATATGATTTTGTTACAAGTTGATTTGGATGCTAACTAGTGATTTTTGTATTTGTTTAACTTTGAACGTATTTTTGTGTTATTTTGTTGGAATTGACTTGGGAATATCATGTTAAATTTATTTTCATGCATATATTGTTTGAATAAACTATTGATCTGGAACAATGTATATTGAATTTCTTTGTTTCGATAACTAATAGCAGGTTACACATATCATAGATAGTCTTTTGTTAGTTTATTATCTTTTTATATTGATGTAATTTAATTTTAGAGACTGATTTTCAGTCTTCTATACCATTTTTAAAATTTCATAGTTAAAATTACAATACGTTTAAGACTAATTCTCAATGTTTATACCTTTATTAAATGATATAATTTTATCAAATAATTAGAGACTATAAATCAGTCCTTAATTATTTTCTTATGCAAATATCATTTGAGACTAAATTTCCGTCCCAGCTTTTGTATGAATGTAGAATATTAAAAACTTATTTTCAGTCCCCTAATATTGATCTGTTTATTAGAGACTGATTATTAGTTATTCATATAATGACATCATTTAGGTTAACTTTTTTGGGATTGAAATTTAGTACCATAAAATTTTCCTACGAAAAATGTTATTGTGTATATATATTAATGACTGAAGTTTAGTCTTTAATAAGTTGTCCAAGTTTTAGGGACTGAATATTACTCGCTAGCATGAGTCCCAAAAAATTCAGTCCCAAATATACTTAGTGACTGATAATTTAGTCTCTGATAGTATGTATACAAGACTGATAAATCAGTCCTTAATATTTTAGTACCTAATAGTCATTTTTCTTGTAGAGAGTCCTTTTAACACCGCCAGAAAATCTTATTATAGTCTACCTCATGTGTCTATTGAAACCCTTTAACTACCAATCATGCTTTGTAATAATTTGTTGCATCATTTCATAAATCTATCTACTTTGAAGAGCCTTCTTCCCTGCTTGAAGTTTAGTAAAAACCCAAGTTTTATTATTTTCAAGTGAACCCACTTCATCTTAAATTGTCTGCTCCCACTGAGACACATCTTTCAAATAAATAGTTGTCTAGGTAGTATTATGGTTCACCATTTTAGTGAGAAGAAGATACTTAACTAATAAAGAATATCTTCAAAGAGGTGTCATTAGCTCTGGTAGACCTCTTAACCCAATGCAAAAGAGTATTAGGATCTGATTCATCTGCTAGTGAGGACTACTGATCTATAAGATTGAACTCCTATTGTAAAAAAGATATTCTTGTTTTTCAAAAAATTTCTGATCATCATTTCTAGTTTCTAGACTTTCTATATACTGACTCTCTCTCTAATCCTGGGCTTTCTAAACTATGGTTTTCCTCTTCAAACACAATTTAACAAGTTTGAGCAACAAGAAAATAAGTTGTTGATATATGTAATAATTTTTTTAGTGTTGAGCAACATAACTTTTTCTGTAAAGAATTAGGAATATTAGGTGCCTATATATGCATCTTCGTGGTTTAGGGTAAAGGACTAACGTTGCTGATTAAAGGAAATTAGAGGGCTCGAGTTGTCGATCCTGATATGGTGGTTGCCTATATATGCATCTTCTTGATTTAGGGTTTACGTGCGGCACATATGACTCTGTCTATTGTGTTGTTACTATCTTTAGTGGTGGTTCTCATCGTCAGTTGTTATAAAAATCGTTCCACCTTGAATTGTGCTTACTAGTATATGGATGATCAAGTGATTATTTGTCATCGTCTTTCCTTTGTTCGTATTGTTTCCCAACTATGGGTGGTTAATTTGTGGTTATTACTATTGTTTATCTTTTCAACTGAACTTCATTAATCTACTAGTTACATATCATAATTTTTATTATAAGTTATTTAAATAAAATAAATAGGTCTAATCTAAACAATAATCATATTGTTTATTCAACACCCCATGCCAAGAAAACCCAAATGCCAATAACCTGCTAAATTGTGTCGCTCAAGCATGACTCTTTCCCTTAATTACTAGCTAAGGTCTCACACTTACATGTTTAAACAAGTCAGTTTATGTTGATAAGTTATAAGTCATATATATCAAAGCACCGAAACACCTTTATCAAATTCATGTGATTACTAGTTTGACTAAATGAGCTTGCGTCAATCTAAGCCAGTTCTAATTAATATATACTAGGATACTTATATTTATTTAAACAAAAAGGAACACAACCATTAATTCATAAAGAAAAAAGAGAAGACGAATGATGCATTATTTATAACAAAATATAACATGATGGTATAATATGTTATTAATAACAATATAAAAGATCGATTTAATGAGATTTAAGTCAAATTTCGATTATAGTAAAACTATAGATGAAACGTGATTTTAGTTGATAGTAACTATGAATGATTGAATATTAGGGTTCTTGACATATGTTGGTTTTCGGTGTTGATGAATACTGCTATAAGTTGTTTAATTTAAATACTTTAGATGAGTTCCTTTTGCTGCCAAAAAAAAATAGTTTACGTCACTTTCTTGCATAGTTAGATTATATTAAGGTTTTATTATATTAGCATTTAGCAACAAAAAATCAAAATGTGTATATTATAGCATTTTTCTGTATCGGTATATGTAAAATCAAAATTGTTAATGAAATTAGCAAAACAACAAGATAAAAAGGCCTCTATATTAAGGGGAAAATCGTATATTTTTTTATTGAAATATACGAAAAACTATTGTAACAAAGTGTAAAAACAGTTATATCATAAAAAAAGACGTTTGAAGTTTGAAACAAAATAAATAATTGATATAGAGACATTGAAATAACTGTAATGTGATTGTAGAACGTGGTACAAATTGGCGATGAATATTATTAAGAATCTGTCCATGTTAGGGTTGATGTGGAACCCATGATACTAGATCTATCACTCACTCATTGACTCCCTCCTAGTGGAGGCTTCTCAATATTCCTATCAACATACATTTCATCCTTATTCATCATTGGATAATTATGTCTTTATTTATTTTAATATATTGCATTTAATAGATTTTAAGTATTATTTTGTAAGATATATGTGATTATTTTAGCTAAAAGATATTTGTTTATAGACTTTAACATTTTACTCTTAGATTTTACTATACTTATACGAAATGCACAATGACGCTTCTTTATTAAAGTAGTTTAACAAAAAAATAGTAGATGAAATGATGTTTATTTTAATTTAGTTGATTTTAAGTAATACTAGAAAGCTGATGGTCATTAAAGGACGATATCCATCCATAACAGATTAGCAAAGGCTAATGCAAAAGTTAAGAAAAAATGTTAGAAAAGAACTTTAATTATTTGCTGATAATCATTCGGTGATTATTGATGGATTAGCGGCGAATAGTCTAAACAAAAAAATTGAACTTACTGACGAATAACCACCGCTGGAATAATTGTAGGCTATTCCAACATATTACCAAGGGACAACCGACTTAGGTAAGATTTTGGATGTTTGGTCAATTTTTTCATTGTCAGTGGGAACCATATTTAGAGGGATAGTTCCTAGGGTCTTCGTCACAAATTCTAAAAGAAAAAGCCTCCATGTGTTTTCACACGTTTGTTGGTGGGTACCGTTTTACAACGGTAGGTTCATCGATAATCTATGGCTAATTTAAAAGATAGATTTCAGATAAGATCCTTGCCTAGGATTTTAAGTGTATGTTGGTCAGAACCCTTTTGGAATGAATATTTCTTCTAGGGGTATACATCAAATTGGTTTTTTGGTTATTTGAATTTGAAAATTTTTATATCTGAATAGAATTCTAATAAAATTCACAAAAAATAAATAAATATTTGACTAATGCTATTTAAATCTATTTCGAATTTTGTGTCCATTAAAATAAACTGAAATTCACAAGAACAATTATTATACTAATCATCATACACTGTCTTTAACACTATATTTACTTGTTACAAATTAACGTGAAACCTAAAACAATATACTAACACATGCCAAGGCCCATTGAGACATATTAGTGCACGAATCATCGTACACATATCTTTAACACCAAAATAATTTTATAACCTAGTGGCGATTCATATATAAAACAACACATTAACACATGACAAGCACATTAAAGCCGAATTAGTATATATGAGTGATAGACATCTGAACACCCAATATGTATAAACATGTTATACACAACAAAACACCACCGAAGATTAGCAACGTCGAAAACATGGGTCCCCCCGCCCCCTCGACGTAAGTCGCCTTGGCAGCCTGATGTAAGTGTGTTGGAATGATATTTCAAGTGTTTAAATATTAAATATTAAGTATAATCACTCATTTATGCATTTGATTATATTGAATAGGTTAACTAGGAGTTTGAAGTGATTTTGTAGGTAAAATAACCAAATTGGAAGCTTACATGGTGAAACAAGGCGTTGGAAGGGTTAAGAAACGAAAATTCAAAATGCAGCAGAAAAGTTTCCACCGTAGCCTACTACATCCACCGTAGGCTATGCCAGCATCAGCAAAAAAACAACAGAATACCCCCCAGCGTAGGCTACGCTGGCTGGCGTAGCCTACGCCAGAGCCTCCGGAAATCACCTATAAAATCACATTTTTTCAGGTTTTGACAACCACTAGCCCCCCATTCGACCTAGGACAATTTGAGACGAATTTTGGGTGTTTCTAGACCTGTGATTCACCATTCTACATCGTTCTAATACCATTCGATCATCCGGGATGCAATTCAACATCGATTTTGATGATCATTCAAGAACAATAAGCGGCTAAACTTCTCGTGATCTACTTCGGGTAATGGGTTTTGTGTGATTAGGTTCTCGTTTTTGTTAGACTTGTGTTGATATTGAACTTTAAAACCTTTTAAGTTCTTTTATAAGTTTAACTTGTGTTTTGATTATTTAAACAATTATGTTGGTTGACCTTTATTTGAATGTCGTATGATCTTGCGCGAATCGTATGGTTGTAGAGTTTTGGTTACTAATTGAATTGGTATTGTGTATTAAGACCTGTTAAGTCTTGATTATCATTATCACTTAATCATTACACGTATAGAATCCTCGTTAAGGATTTTTCACCAAGTTGAACTAAACGATTACCGAAAACCAAACCTTAACCTTGAAGTGGATTACTCTTTCTTATAATTGTCTTCTTAATCAAGTTTATTCATTTCAATTAGTTTTCTTATTTACTTTCTTAATCATTCCAAAATCCAATTTTTACAGCTAAGAGGCAATAGTTTAAGTAATTTGATAATTTAGTTAATCGTTTCTTATAAATCAATTTACAATACACCGACCACTAATTCCACGAGGTTCGACAACCCTACTTACCCTAACTAGTTTAAGGTGAATAGAAATACAATTTAACATCTTATTTGATTGGTACTTCGACATCGATCAAATTTGGCGCCGTTGCCGGGGAATCGGTGCGCTTGGTAATTTGTTATTTGATTTGTGTTTAGTTTTGTTTACTTGTTTTTCTTTATTTTTTATTTTTTTATTTCCTTGTTATGCTTGGTATTTTTATTGTGTAGGTGACAGGTTGCATGCACACTCGTTATTCAGGTAGGAGATCACCATTAGTATTCGATCCAGAGATAGAGAAATCAGCAAGGTACAACCGCGTTCTGCATCGATCAGGATTATCGATTACATCAATTTCACAAGATATTGATCAAGTAGCTAGCAGTTCATCTAATTCACCCCAAATTAAAAATCCAAATAACCAACCACTGCAAAATTCAAATCCTCCTCCTAATAACCAAAATCAAAACCCAAATCCACCTCCACCTCTAAATAACATCCGCAACAACAACCTAAATCAACCACCACCCAACAATAACCTGAATCAAAATAATGTCAAACAAGGAGGTAACTTTGATTATGTGAGCATGCACAGTGTCCACTCGGGCGATGACGATTATGAGGATGAGTGGAACAACAATGAAGACGATCATGGTGCTAATTATGATGCTTGGGATGGAAATCCTGGTGTAGGTAATGGATATAATGGGAATTATAATAATTAGGAAACAATCATTATGGATGGAATGCACCACCTATGAATCAACAACGAGGTGGAGTCAATAACAATTTCAACAACCAAGAAGACCTCAAAAGGCTCAAGTACATGGTGTGGATAGCCATTTCAAACCAGCTATTTTTGAAAATCCAAACTCTATTGCACCTCCAAATCGTAGAAGAAGAGCTTTTGACGTACGCCCTCATTATCTCACCATTCTCCCTGCATTTAGAGGCACTGCAACAGAAGAACCATATGTGCATCTTGCTGAATTTGATGCTATATGTAGCACTATTGGTGGAAATCATTTCACACAAGATGAAGTAAGGTTGCGTCTGTTTCAATTTACTTTGAAAGATAGAGCTAAGCAATGGTTCCTCACTTTGCCTGACAACAGTATTCATACTTGGCAAGAGATGCAAAGGGTTTTCCTTGAAGAATATTACTCTATGGGAAAGACAAGTGATGCAAGAGAGGCTATTCGTTCTTTTCAACAACAAATGGGTGAGCAATTTCAGGCATTTACAAGATTCAAGGAGTTGATCCGCATGTGTCCTCATCATGGTACTGAAAGGTGGGAATTAATCAAGGCTTTTTTAGATGGTTTGACCAATGAGGAGAGAAAGTACTTGTATTCTACAAGTAATGGAACATTCTTATCTAATCATGAAGATATGAATTGGGATTTCCTAGAACGAATGTGGAATTCCAAAGCTCAAGCTTCGGCTAGTAGACGGTCAAAGCCTGCTTCGACAAGGTCAACCACCATTGATTATGAGACTAAAGAAAGAATTGCATCTTTGGAAAGACAATTGGCCAAGTTAGGACAAACGGGGACTAAAGATGTAACTTCAGTTAGATTTAATGTATGCAATGAATGAGCTGAACTGGGGCATGCAAGGTAGTGTGTCCATTGCTTTTAGGTCAACATGAAATGATGAATCAAGTATATGGAGAGAATAAACAGTTTGATATGAACTCCAATACTTATCATACAGGTTTGTTAGGTCTAGAATCAGTAGATCTAGTTCATTATGTATAGGCTTAGTACTTGAATTAATATCTGTAATGAGTTTTTGTAATTCATTATTGTGTATGCATTAAATATATAGGTTAACCCATTTATATGTGTGTTGGTTTATGTATGGTTGCAGGTACAAACATTATAATTGGTCAATTTATGAAATTGACCCAAGTGTAAGAAACATCTACGGATGAACATTTTGTTCTTCCGTAGATATATTTCTTACAAGTAATTTTACATCCGAAGATCTTCTACGGATGAACAACCAGAAAAGTTTCCTTCAGAAGAACAAGTTTTCCTTCGAAAGAACAAGACTCCTTCGGAAGAACAAATCATCTACGGAAGAACACATCATCTACAGAAGAACAAATTCCTACTGAAGACACTGTTCCTGCGGAGTCCAAACACTTGTATAATACAAGTGTTACAAGTCAACAAGTCAACAAGGCAGTTATGCGAATCCTGAGAAATCCGATGATTCCTTAACTGAAACAAATCAAATCCCAAGAGATCCGGTGTTTCCTATAACTGAAACATCACTATCTATATATATGGATCCTAGGTTTCGATTCAAGGACGATTGTGTTAGACGATTGATTGATCGACAACAGCAATAGCAATACGACAATCACTTCAAAGTCTCTCAATCAAACCCTAGCAGCCATCACATCATAGCATACTTTAATATCATTCATTCATTTTATCTGTAATCATTAACATGTTCTAATGAAATATTGATTAATCATTAATTGTGTTTTGTTACGTGTGTTCTTGATCATTTATTGATATTTAAAGTTATTTATAAACAATTAAACCAAATCAACGTTGATTCCGCAAACGTTGACTTGACATCAACCGACACTGATAATTCCTGTTGACGATCCTTGGATTCACAGGTGGTATCAGAGCCAAGTGCTCATTGATTTAGATCAATTGATCTATCAGTGTTAGTTGTGTTTAATTGAGTTTAATTTCGTTTAACTACAATCGTTTTAATTAACTTGTTTCTATATTCAAATTAATTGAATAGCAGATCTTGTTAATTATTCTCATCAATTTACATCATGAGCAACTTCAGTGGTTCATCTTACCAACCTCCGAAGTTGGAAACAAAAGCAGACTTCAAGTCGTGGAAAATCAAGTTTAGGAATCATGTAAACTATACTGATTCTGACTTATGGGTATCCATTACTGAAGGTCCTTATATTCCACCCACTCTTTGGCCGGATTATAATAACAAAAATCAACCAATCAGTACCAAAGATCTATCACCTGATGATGTCAAAAAGGTTAAAGTTGATATAAAAGCATACAGTTTGCTTAGTATGGCTTTACCTGAAGAGATATTGATTAGGTGTGAAAACTATAAAACAGCACACTCCTTATGGAAGATACTTCACACTCTCTGCGAAGGGAGTGATGAGATAAGAAGCATAAGGAGAGACACCCTCAGGTCGCAATATGAAACATTTCATCATATTGAGGGTGAATCAATTCCTTAACAACTCCATAAATTCATGCAGTTGGTCACTGAGATGAATATTCTGGAGTTGAAGTATACAAGTGAGGAATTAAACAAGAAAATGCTCCACACTTTACCAAAAAGTTAGAAGCATACTGTATCCATGTTCAAGAACACTATAGATCTGAAATCAACTAGTTTAGATACTCTGGTTGCAAAAGTGGAAGCTCTTGAAATGGACGAAAAATCAAGAAACAAGAGTGTGAGAACTCATGTCTCACCCTATCACTTCAAAGAAACAAATAATATTGGAAGTGCATTTATTTCAAACAATGAAAGTGATAACTCTTGTGCTAGGAGTGATGATGAAGAGGAAGTTAGCTTTTATGCTTCAAAACCCTCAAAGAAATCATCTCAAGACAAGCATCAAAAGAATAAAGGAAGAACTACTGATAGACAAGATACAACTGCAGCAACAACTAAGTCTTCACATTCAGCCAATCAGTCAGAACCAATAATTATGATATTGGACTCTGAAGAACAAAGAGCAGCCTTTGCAGCGTTTAGTTCTAGTTTTCAAGCCTATCTGGGAAGCTCTCTAATTTAAGCAAATATCTGCCAACAAGACTTAGAAGAAGTGCCTCCTGATGTAGTGGAAGAAATGGATCTACAATGGCAGATGTCCATGATTGCTTATAGAGCAAAGCAATATCTCAGAAGAAATAAGAACTTGGCTTTAGCAAGCAAAACATCAAAGATTGGCGTTGACAAATCAAAAGTAAAATGCTACAAATGCAATCTCTATGGACATTTCTCAAGAGAATGCAATCAACAGTCATATCCAGAGATGATACAACATCAGCAGCATCAGCAACATCAGATTCAAGCTCATCAACAATCAACTTCTCAAAGACCTCTGCACAAACAATCTCAACTGATCAATGCCTCCCCACTAGCCACTAAAGAAACAGCTGGACCTAGCAACTCAAAGGAGTCAGGGTTGATCATACTTCAAGATGGAACGTGTGACTGAAGTGTGTATGAAAAGGAAGTTTTGGAAGAGATTCAAGCATTGATGGCTCATATGGATCAAACAGTTCCACCAATGGCAAGAGAGGTAAAAGAAAGATTGTGTTCATCAACATGTGTTGAGGAAGTTGAACGATATAGAGTCCATGCTCAACGGTTGGCTGACAAAGTAAAAGAAACAATGATTTTAAATGAATCCCATGTTAGAGAACATAAATTGTATCAAATAAAAATTAACTCTTTGCAAAAGGATTTAGAAAAAATTGTTTCTGAAAATTATAGCCTAAAAGCCCAAGTTGAGCATCTGACCACTTCCTTAACAAAATCCATGGCTGATCATGCATCAACTGAAGTGAAACTTCAGAAGTTTCAATTATCATCTCAGCAATATGAGAAATTACTAAATTCTCATATTGAATCAAAGAAAAGGTCTGGGTTGGGTTATAATGCGGTTGCACCACCTATATATGATAATTACACATCTTTACCTACAACAATGACCAACACTTTGTCAAATCATTTTGTGCCTAGCACCAAGTTTGAAAAAGATTCAACTCAAATCAAAATTTATGATGAAGCTGAGGTGAGTGAAACTGAATCTTCTGATTCAGAATCTTTAAATCAAAATGATTTAGAATTTGATTATGATAATTGTGATGACTCGGATGATTCTGATGAACATGATGTTGATCGAATAATCACTGGTAAGAATGTTCATCTTAAAACTCATATTCCAAAAGTGATTGAAGAAACAAAGTTGCCATATCCTCCTAAACAAAGAAACATGCTGAAGACCATCTGCAAGAGAATAGCTCAATTGAATGAAGGTCTTCAAGAACTAAGTCAGCAACAAGACTCCTACAAGAAATTAAATGATGAATCTGTCATCACAGAGGAAAAAGAGAAATTCAAAGAAAAAGGAAAGAAAAAAGTATCAGCAGATCATCAACTAAAAAAGAAAACTTCAGCTGCTGATCTACGGAAGAGGAATTCAGCAACAAACAATAAAAATGTGCATAAAGTGGAAAAAGGAGAAGCACATCCAAAGCTGAAGAAGAAAGAACAATATCAAAAGTCAGCAAACCATAAGAATGATTATGAGAAAGAATCAGATGAAAAGTATTGCAAATGGTGTGACACGAAAAATCACAATACTGAAGATTGTTACTTCAGTAGCTACTGCTCTATTTGCAATATGAACAATCACATGACTGCTGATTGCTACTTCAACAAACATTGTGCTATCTGCAACAAAAATAATCATTCCACTCAGGAATGTTATTTCAACAAAAAGAACAAGACAAAAGGCACAAAGAAGAAAGAATCAGATAAGTCTGAATCAGATTCTCAATCTACTGATTGTGCAAAGGGTTCAAAACTGAAGAAGTCTGAACAAAAATCAAAGTCAAAATCAAAGGACAAAACATCATCAAGTGCTCATACATTGAAGAAAAGACCAACTTTCCAGCAGTCAAAAACACCCCACAAAAGGGTAGATTTGACAGATAAGGAATCAAAGGATGATGATTCATTTTTTGATAAATTTAAAAAGGGCATTCAAATACCTCTTTCAAAAACAAAAGATAGTGAGACATTTAAAGGTTCATTATCAAAACAAAAGACTCAAACAAATGAAGTTGATCTGAATCAAGCAGAAATTGAGAAACAAGAATCTACTTCATCAACATCCCATTCAGCAGAATCATCCTCATCTAAATCAAATTAGAATGAATCAACCAAATCTAAAACTGAAACTTCAAAAATTATTCATGAAAGAGTAACTGTTTTAGACCCTGTTGACAAACCCAAGATCACTAAGACTTGGGTTGTCAGTTCTAACTGATTTTCTTTTCTGAATGCAGGAACAATATTGGAGAGCTGACAACAAGTGGTATGTTGACAGTGGTTGTTCCAGGCATATGACAGGAAACTGTTCTCTTCTCCATGATTTCAAACATAAAAATGCTTCTTATGTGGCATTTGGTGGGGATAAAATGGGTGGTAAAATTGTTGATGAAGGAATGATAACAAATGGTGTACTAAAATTTGATAAAGTAAATTACTGTAAAAATTTACAGTATAATCTACTTAGTGTGTCTCAAATTTGTGATCAAAACTATACTACATTGTTTGATGATACTAACTGTTACATTCTTAAGCCAGGATTTATTGTTCCAGAAGATTGGATCCTACTCAAAGCAGCAAGAAAAGGAAACACTTATGTTTTGGATATGAACAACACTTCACTCACTAAACATGAAACATGCCTTATATCTAAACTCTCAGAAGATTTGTCTCAATTATGGCATAGAAGGCTTGTACATTCTAACATGAAGAACATGAATAAATTGGTGAAAAATGACCTGTTCATTGGATTGCCAAATAAAGAGTTTCATTCTCAAATCACTGTTCTCCTTGTTACAAAGGAAAACAACATAGAGTGTCACATAAATCCAAAACTATCAATACTAATACTACACCACTCAAATTGCTTCACATGGATCTTTTTGGTCCTACCAATATAATGAGCATTGGAAAAAGGAAATATTGTTTGGTGATAGTTGATGATTTCACAAGATTCACTTGGGTCTTTTTCTTAAAACAAAAAAGTGAAACATCAGAAACATTAATGGACTTTGTGATCAAGATTGAGAATCAACTTGATACAAAAGTTAAAAATTTTTGGAGTGACAATGGTACTGAATTTGTCAATTTTGAACTAGATTCCTTTTGCAGGAGCAAAGGTATTGCAAGACAATTCAGTGCACCAAGGACTCCACAATAAAATGGAGTTGCTGAAAGAAGAAACAGAACTCTCATTGAAGCAGCAAGAACCATGCTAGCTGATTCACAACTACCTATCACTTTTTAGGCTGAGGCTGTGAATACTACATGCAATGTTCAAAACAGAACATTAATTGTCAAAGAACATAACAAAACTCCTTATGAGCTCCTATTTAAAAGAAAACCATACATAGGATATCTAAGAGTCTTTGGATATCAAGTAACTGTTTTGAACATAAAAGAGTCATTGTGAAAATTTTCAGAAAAAGCATATGATGGTTTCTTTGTTGGATACTCTTCAACATCAAAATCATATAGAGTGTATATTCCACAACATAACATTGTGGAAGAGACTCCTAATGTATCTTTTGATGAAACTGTATTTACTAAGTCAGTTAAAGGTTCATCATGGTTATTTGACATAGATGCTTTATCCAAATCATTTAACTATGATCATTTGAACAATGTAGGATCTCATGAAGTATGTTATCTATTTGTACCACCTCTTATGACTGAAGTAACCTTATCTGCTGATCCTCCAAGGATACATCCATCTTCAGATGAAAACATTTCAGTAGAAGCAGATACTACATGTGGAAATGAACAGAATGCATCCGGAGCAGTTCCTACGGAAGACCAAAATGCATCCGGAGAAGCACCTATGGAAGAACAGAATGCATCCGGAGAAGTTCCTACGGAAGACCAAAATGCATCCGGAGAAGCACCTATGGAAGAACAGAATGCATCCGGAGAAGTTCCTACGGAAGACCAAAATACATCCGGAGAAGTTCCTACGGAAGACCAAAATGCATCCGGAGAAGTTCTTACGGAAGAGGAAAATGCTTCCGAAGAAGTTCCTACGGAAGAGCAAAACACAACTGGAGATACTTCTGTAGCCCAATCAACAGACTCTCATTTTGACTATTTCTTAATTCTCAACCTGAGCTGAATCAGTCTGAGGAGATGGAAATGACTAACCTGGAATCATCTGTTCCAGTTGAATCAACTCCTTCAATGAGAATCCATAAGACTCATCCACTTGACAACATCATTGGAAATCCTGAAAAGAGAACTACAAGGAGCCAAAGTAGTACAGCCAACCTTTGTCTCTTCAACTGTTTTCTTTCTCAAGTGGTGCCTCCAAACATCACAGCTGCTTTAAAAGACAATAGCTGGATTGAAGCTATGCAAGAGAGCTTTAACAGTTCAGAAAGCAAAAAGTGTGGTCTCTTGTTGATTTGCCTGAAGGTCAACATCCTATTTAACAAGATGGCTATACAAAAACAAACTGGATGATAGAGGGATTATTGTACGAAACAAAGCAAGGTTGATTGCACAAGGATACACTCAAGAAGAAGGAATAGACTATGATGAAGTTTTTGCACCAGTTGCAAGAATTGAGGCCATAAGAGTGTTTTTGGCCTATGCATCATATAAGAAGTTTACTGTGTATCAGATGGATGTCAAGTGTGCATTCTTATATGGGAAAATTGATGAGGAAGTTTATGTGTCACAACCCCCCGGTTTTGAAGATCCTCATTATCCTCATAGGGTATACAAACTAGATAAAGCCTTGTATGGTCTTCATCAAGCACCAAGAAAATGGTATGAAACACTATCATCTTTCTTACTCAAGCATGGCTACAAAAGAGGAACTATTGATCAGACACTCTTTCTCAAACAAGAATATCAAGATCTCTTAGTAGTTCAAGTATATGTTGATGACATTATATTTGGTTCAACTAATAAGAGATTGTGTGTGAATTTTGAAGAGCTGATGAAGTTCGAATTTCAGATGAGCTCAATGGGTGAATTAACCTTCTTCCTTGGCCTTCAAGTTCATCAAAAATCAAATGGGATATTCATCAACCAAGAGAAATACATTCATCAAATTCTGAAGAAATGCAATCTTGCTGAAGTATCCTCATGCAAAACACCAGCATCAACAATTGATAAGATTGCTCCTGATCCCTCTGAAAAATCTATTGATCAAAAATTATATAGATCAATGATAGGTTCACTTATGTATTTAACTGCCAGTAGACCTGATATTATGTTTGCTGTGTGTGTATGTGCTAGGTACTAACTGATCCCAAGGAGTCACATCTCAATGCTATAAAAAGAATTTTCAGATACCTCAAGGGAAAACCAGGACTTGGTCTTTGGTATCCAAAGGATGGAGACTTTACACTCTACTCATACTCAGACAGTGACTATGGTGGATGTAATAGTAACAGAAAATCAACAACCGGTGGATGTCAATTCATTGGACCAAGGCTAGTATCATGGCAGTGCAAGAAACAAACCAATGTTTCTGTATCCACAGCTGAGGCTGAGTACATTGCTGCTTCAGCTGGTTGCTCTCAAGTTCTTTGGTTGCAAAACCAATTGCTTGACTATAGTTACAACTTTCTTCAAACTTCAGTCTATATAGACAATTCTGCTGCTATGTTTATCACTGCTAATCATGTGCAACATAGTAAAACAAAACATATTGAGATAAGATATCATTTTCTGAGAGATTGCTCAGAAAAAGGGTTGATTAAGTTAGTCAAAGTGGATACATCAAATTAGCTTGCTGATTTATTCACTAAAGCCTTTGATTCAGTCAGATTTAATTTTCTGATTGAGTCTCTAGGCATGATTAACTTAGATTAATCAAGTTTAAACAAACAAAATACTATGTGTAATAATACATGAGCATGACATATGTATGGGAAATGATAGTACACTATAGCTTTGCCTATTCCTGAATTAATAAATAACAATAAATCTCAGCAAGTTTCTTGATATGTGAGTAGATTCATCTTGAGTGGAAACTAAACTGAGTGCATGCCAAACATAATGCTAAAATGATTGTTTGTGGGAAACTTCATTTTGAGAATACAAAGTGAGTCTTATTCTAATGTGACCAAATCACTCATCTAAACACACTATGTAAAACACTTTATAATATCTATCTTTGCAAATCATACTCCCTCTGTTTTGTGTGAACAAAGACCTGGGTGTATGATCACCATACTGAATATCAGTTGCGAAAGGTGAAAAGATCATGATCCTCATCATCCCTCTGTTTTGTGTGAACAAAGACCTGGGTTAAAGGCACCTCTGTTTTGCGTGAGTAAAGACCTGGTGACCTGATGATGATCATATCTAAAGCTCTCAAAAGAATCCTATGTGATCAACTGTATATTATCTTGAGCTTTTACATCAATGCATCAATGAGATGCCAAATACATCTCAAGATAGATATTATAACTTAAAGTACATAGTCTTAAGTGTGAAAAGTGATGATTTGACTTGCAAAGGGAGGACAAAACCTTTGTGAATTGAATGTGAAGCCCATAACAGTTATTTTCGAATCAATATGAAAACATGATAAACAGCATGCCTAGTTGATACATGAGCTCTTGTATGGATTTATGTGGACAATATACTTGCAATCAGAACTGGTTCAGGTATCAAATCAACAAATTAACTCATCAGGAAGAGGCTTAGTATTATAGTATGATCCCATCATATGTGTATATATATCTGATCATTATCATACAGTTAAAAATCATGTTATTCCTCTTAAAGAAATTTATGATAAATGCTTAAGTTCACCATTAATCACAAATTTAGGGGGAGTAGAATACATGAAAAAGTGTTTCAATTTGAAGGAATTGGAATCTGAGCATCATCTTAGCTTCTGGAGACATGAAAATTTTAGTAAAAATCATTTTAAACTTTCTTGTACTAAATTGCCATGTATACAAAGCCAAAAAGGTCCTAAAGCAATAAATGGTTCTAACCAATGGAGTTGGGCCATACAACAATATTTCTCTGCATTGTGCTACTTTAAGCATCAGCAGAAGCTACAATGTGGAAATCAATCTTAAATGTTTATCCGTAGATTGGTAAACTACGGATGAATAAAGATCAACAAATGTAATTTAATGTTACAATTTCACATCATCAGCAGATGTTGTTGATCCGTAGATGTTCTACGGAAGAATACATTGAGGATCCTCAATGTATTAAATGAGAAATTAATTCTGCGGAAGAATACATTGAGGGTCCCACTTAATAAATGAGATAAAATTAATGTGTCTGAGAGTATAAATAATGTGGTTTGACTTGTCAAATTCATTATTCGCTTTTTCAGCTCACTTTTCAGACCTAGAAAAACTCACTCAACAAAATTTTTCCCACTTCCTCAGCATTCAAAATTTACCAAATCAAAACCTTAAACAAACATATATCTGTGTTCTTAATTCGCTGTTATTAAGGTAAAACATGTCGTAATATTCAAGAATGAACCATTTGATTCTTGTTTTATCTCACAACTGTTCGTATTCTCATATCAATAATGTGATTTTAATGAAGTCTTTTTCTTATGAACAGATGGATAATCGATTCGCGAGAGAACACAATGTGTGTGCCTTCTTAAACCCTGACGATCCTGTTTCAGAAGGGTGTCAAGAAATTATCAGATATCTAAGAAGATCGAGGCTGTTCTATGCCCTATCAGCAGAGCCTGTGATTTATCGATCACATATCACTGATTTCTGGAACTCTGCATACGTAGAAGAAGATGGTGAAGGTATTATTGCTGAAGTTAAAAATCGAAGGCTGAGAATTGATGAACAAACAATAAGAAGGGTTCTTGAACTGGGAGATATTGAAGCCGGACACCCTGATGTGTTCGAAAATGAATACATAGAAAAGGTTTTTCTCATAATGGGATATGATGGTGATTTTGAAAAGGGTGAAATCAAGAAGGGAAGACTCTGTAAGCCATACAGATTTCTGTGTCACACTTATCTGAAGTGCATTTCAAACAGAAAATCTGGGCTTGATAGATTTTCAAGACATATATCCTCTGGTATCATTGGTATTTTTGAGGGAAGAACATACAATTACTCAAAGTACATCTTCAACTGTTTATGTGATCATATTAAAGTACAGAAGGTTGATAAGATGTATATGTTTCCAAGGTTTATTCAACTAATCATTAATGCGGATTTGCCTGGAACTTCTGTGGAGGGTGGTGTGTTTATTCAAGCACACCTTGGCAGATCTGTGCTGAACAAAATTTCTAGGAAATATGAAGGAGGTGACATGGACATGTTTGCACATGTGGTTGATGCTACTGCAAACATTCCTCAAGAGCTTGTGTGGGAAAGTGAACAAGAGAACTCTCCAACCAACTCTGCTCAAGACACTCACTCACCAGATACATCACCCATACATCAGCAATCTCCAGCCAGCCAAAACACAGAACCAATCTCACCTATCCACCCTCAATCACCAAAACAACAACAAACACCCCAACCACAATCTCCAGCCAGTCAAAACACAGAACCAATCTCACCTATCCACCATCAATCACCAAATCAACAACAAACACCCCATCAGCAATCTCCAGCCAGCCAAAACACAGAACCAATCTCTCCCATTCAACCCCAATCACCAAATCAGCTTCAAATGCAACTTTATCAACAACCTCCAAATCCTGAAAATTCAGCCACTGAGTTAGTCTCACAAGCAAGTACAGTTAAACTGTCATTATCAAAAACTGAATCCCCTGTACTCTCAAATGAAACTAAACAAGTATCTACAGTGACTGATCATCAACAATAACAACCTCATCAAGAACTTGTAGATCAAGCCATTGAACCCAGTTCAAGCTCAGCAAGTGTTGATCCGGAAGAAGTTAAAGATGATGAGATTGATTCTCAACATCAGGAAGAAGATGTAGAAGCAGACTATGTTGATATTATTGCCTACAATGAAGATGATCTAAGTGATAATGATATCCCTGTCAGCAAGAGCTATCTGGTTGCTGAGTACAACAAGCTAGTGCTAAAATCAAACAAAAGAAAGCAAAGAATACAGGAGCTGAAGGGAATGATAAGAGAAAAGGATGAAGAGTTGATGAGACAACAAGCAAGAATAAAAAGGCTGAGAGAAGATGCTCAAAGCGATAAGGAAGTCATTGATGCTTTACTTGATAAGGAACCTGAGCTTAAAAAGTCAACAGCTACTGAAAAAGAAGAAAAGGAAAGGATGATGATGAAGTTTGAACAAGCACATAGCGCTATGACTGCTCAGTCAAATGAGATAAAGAGAAAAGAAGAAGAGATTGAGCAGTTGAAAATGAAGATCTGTACATTAGAATCTAATGCTAATGCTTCAACTGCTCAAACAAAACAATCTACTGAGGCATTAAAAGAGCTGATTCTATACTCAAGAAAGAGAAAGTATCTTGGCACTGCAGAGAAGAAGATGACTGTTGATGAAAGTACTTCCAAGAAACAAAAGCTCACATCTCCTGAACACACACCTTCAGTAGATTTATCTACTGTGAAGTCTATCTCTCACCAGGATGATGAAAGTGATGAAGAGTGGAAAGAGCTGATCAATGAAGACTCTCCACCAGAACAAGAAGTCTCAAAGGCTGATGATCTTCTTACTACAAAAGACATATTAGAAGAGAGGCCTGAATCAACCATGTTCATGAAACTTATAAACCATGGTTTCCTTTATGACATGGTTGAGAGACTAAACATGACTGAGATGAAGAATCTATTGAGAGAATTTGAGCTTGCATGCTTTATGATTCCAAATTGTGACTATGAAGCTTTCAGCACCTTTCAATCCATTCAGAAGACAAAGAAGGAGTTGGGACATTGTGACACAGCTAAGCTGAGCAAATACAACATGACTTGCTGGTTACAAGACCATAATTACAAACCACATGAGCTTAAAGGAAGATCAGTAGGAGAACTTAGAAGGATGATGGAGCATGTGATGAAAGTTGAGCTGGATACTGGTGTAAAATTCAGAACTGAAGCTCCACATCCATCTTATGTGGAACAAAGCAAACTTATTGCTGAACCTATAACAGTTGAATCTAAAAATCAGCACAAAGGGAAGGACAAATTGATCAGAGAGCCAAGAGAAGTAATACCTGGCAAAGTATGGCCACTTGGGACTACAGTGAGGGAGATAACTGAGCAGAAGTCCACTCTGATACAACTGATAGACCACCTCACAACTCCCAGTTCTGTGGAAGAAAACAGGATCATGGCCTGGAAATATGATCCAGACTGGGATTGTACCATTATTAAAAGAACATCTGGAAGAGTTGAATACTTCCATGATGTACTCTCAGTGGTGAGTCTACCAGAGAATGACATCAAAGATCTTCAAAGTCTGATCATCAACAATTATCCAATTCACCCTAGAGGAAGAGACTTCTCAACTCTAGTGGGAAAGTTGAAGACTAAATTTAAAGATGATGTCCTGATAGAAGGTAAAAGAGAAGATATAGAGCATCAGAAGAGAATCAAAGGGCTCAAAAGATACAAGTCCAACGCCTCAGAACATGTAGATGATGAATTCTTAAAGAGGGTTGGATACAAAAGTAGAAACAAAGCAGCAATAAAATGCATTGAAGGGACTCAATTCACATACCCTATCACTGAATGGGGTTATGTTAAGAAGACAAAGGAGTTGGTCCTGCTGAGAAATGCTGAAAACAAGAAAGCTGACAGGATCAGGATTTTTGATCCTGTGGAAATCAAATTACTCCACCCCAACTACACTTCATATCTCAATGACAAATTCTTTCCCAAGCTGACTGATGAAAAAGCCCAAAATGATCTGTTCCTGCATGTCCATGTGATTCAAGTGTTTGACAAACTACATGCCAAAGCCTACAAAAGAAGAAGATTCAATGCTAGACTGCTAAAGGGAACAACTTTTGATGAAGTAACAGAACTGAGAATTTCAGAGCAAGATGAGCTAGAAGTGGTGAATAACAACATTGTGTTAGACAGACTTACTACTGAGGAAGATGTTCTAGGGATCAGTTTTGAGACTCTGAAGAAGTTCAGCAAGATGAAGATCAACTACAAGTATGATGATCAGAAGACTGTTGTGTCTTACTTCTACAACAAAATCATTGCCAGAGTCAAGGATCTTTCAGTTTTAAAGAACTGATTGCAAGTATCTAAGCCTAAGGGGGAGTATTGTTAGGTCTAGAATCAGTAGATCTAGTTCATTATGTATAGGCTTAGTACTTGAATTAATATCTGTAATGAATATTTGTAATTCATTATTCTGTATGCATTAAATATATAGGTTAACCCATTTATATGTGTGTTGGTTTATGTATGGTTGCAGGTACAAACATTATAATTGGTCAATTTATGAAATTGACCCAAGTGTAAGAAACATCTACGGATGAACATTTTATTCTTCCGTAGATATATTTCTTACAAGTAATTTTACATCCGAAGATCTTCTGCGGATGAACAACCAGAAAAGTTTCCTTCAGAAGAACAAGTTTCCTTCGAAAGAACAAGACTCCTTCGGAAGAACAAATCATCTACGGAAGAACAAATCATCTACAGAAGAACAAATTCCTACTGAAGACACTGTTCCTGCTGAGTCCAAACACTTGTATAATACAAGTGTTACAAGTCAACAAGTCAACAAGGCAGTTATGCGAATCCCGAGAAATCCGATGATTCCTTAACTGAAACAAATCAAATCCCAAGAGATCTGGTGTTTCCTATAACTGAAACATCACTGTCTATATATATGGATCCTAGGTTTCGATTCAAGGACGATTGTGTTAGACGATTGATTGATCGACAACAGCAATAGCAATACGACAATCACTTCAAAGTCTCTCAATCAAACCCTAGCAGCCATCACATCATAGCATACTTTAATATCATTCATTTATTATATCTGTAATCATTAACATGTTCTAATGAAATACTGATTAATCATTAATTGTGTTTTGTTACGTGTGTTCTTGATCATTTATTGATATTTAAAGTTATTTAAAAACAATTAAACCAAATCAACGTTGATTCCGCAAACGTTGACTTGACATCAACCGACATTGATAATTCCTGTTGATGATCCTTGGATTCACAAGGTTTGAGAAATCATTCAAACTTGAAGTATGGAAATGCTTCAAACCAGATGAACCCTAATTTTCAAGGTAGTAATCAAGGTGGTCAAGCATATCAGAACCGGCCATAATGGAATTACAATCAAAATGGTTATCAAAGAACCTCATATTCTCAAGGAAACAATCAAGGGAGCTACAACCATACGGGTCAACAAGAGTCTACAAATGCAAAGTTGGATGCTTTGATGAACATTATGAAGGAGAATATGAAAGAAAATAAGAGGGAAAATGAAATAAGAGACAAAGCTTATGAAGCTTTGAATAAACAAGTGGGTCAACTTGCTGAGGACGTAGCCCAGATTAAAAGTAACCCTGGGAAACTACCGAGTGATACCATGATTAATCCTCAACATCAAGGAACCAACACGGAAAACATGAGAAATGTTCACATCAATTCGGTTAGTATCCCACCTGACTCTAAAATTATTGATAATAACTTTACTTCTTTTCCACAAGTTGCAGTTAAGAAAGAGAAAGCGAATGCAGTGGAAGATAGTAACCAAGGAGCACCCATCATTCCAATCAAAGTGGGGAAATTGAAGATAAAAAGAGAACTATTGGATTATGGAGCAGCTGAGTATCTGGCCAGGTATGTTATATGATTAGTATGACTTCGGTTCTCTAGAGGAAGTTAACACCACTGTGGTGTTAGCTGACTTGACTCGGAAATGTCGTCAAGGGATGGTAAGGAATGTTATAATCAAGTTGGGAGAATTTTACTACCAGGTGGACTTTATGGTGTTGGATTATGCACCAGTGAGGACAAACGAGCAACCGAATGTCATTTTGGGTCAACCATTTTTAGCAACTGCCAATGCTCAAATCAATTGTCAGGATGGAACAATTGAAATGACTTACGAAACTCGTAAGTTACGTTTTGATGTATTTTCCAAGTCGGTTAATTATTTTGTTAATGATGAAAGTTTTGTGGCAGATATGACTAACGTGTGTGTTCCTACTTATACTCCATATGTAGGCATGAACACCAATTTTGAGAATGGTTTTGAGTATGATAGGGTTAAGCATGTGGACTTAAAGTAATTGATGAATTTAAAAGAAGAGAAAGGGCCAATTATGATGATGGAAATAAAAGATGAGAAGCCTAAAATGAAGAAAAAAGTTGGTGATCCACTCGATCATATAAAAGACAGAGTTGAGGCATTAATGTTTGGGCCACATTGCGATCTAGTTGAAGACCCACCAGATCATTTGAAGAATACCGGAGTCAAGCATCCTACTCGACCACCATGAGTGGTCGCAGGTATGGTCTGGCTGAAGACCTAAAACTTAGCGCTATTCGGAAGGCAACCCGAAATTAAATTTTTATGCTTTTATGTTTGATGTGTTTGTTTAAGTAGTGTGTTGTCAATTTGGTGGTGTTATTAGTATTATGTGTTGGGAATGGTTATGTTTGTGTCTGGGTCGATTTGGGTTGAAAAGTCGTTTATGTTGATTGATTGGATAAATTGAATTAAAAAACCATGCATTTAACCTAAATATCACACATTGGGGACAATGTATCCCAAGTGTGGGGATGAGGGAAACAAAAAAGAGGACAATATATTTTTTCTAAAAAAAAATGTTTTTAAGCGATCCAATCGGACACGAAAACGACAAGCATATCAATTGATTCCTATCTTGTTCAAAAGTAATGGTCTTTAGTCATGGTCTAATTCTAGGATAGCATAAGAAAGTGTGTTTAGCAAGTTTTTTAGAAGAAGTTAAGAATTACCTAATTATGGTTAACAGGCTATTGGTGCAATAAAAGCATGCGCACGTCGGCAACCCTATTTCCCAACTTGGTGAGGTTTTGAAGCCTATTAGATTGTTAGTTCACACAAAAGTTTGTTTCATTTGTTAAGTGTAGGCCATATGACTCTTTGTTTTAGAACTTGTGTGATTTGATGCATGCTAAGATGGTGACTTGATAAATGCACATAGATGATAGAGGCAATGTAGGACTCCTTTTTTCCGTTCAACCCATTTTCGTGCCTTACCAGTTCCTAAAATTCCCCTAGTAGCCCTTTTGAGCTTTAAACCGTTTCTTTTGTTACACCTATATCATTAGAACTCAAACCAACCCATGCACCATTGATGATAACATTCCTAGTGTTTCAGTATTTGTTTTATTGTAATAGTTAGCGATAAAAAAAACAACAAAAAAAATTAAGAAAAAAAGAAAAAAATGCAAAAATTCTAATTATGGGATAAATGTGTACCCATGGTTGTTGTTTTGTTTTAAGTAGTAGTTACGTTAATAAGGATGTCAACAGTTGGTATTTACCATGATTTTTATTTTAGCCACTTTCACAGCCAAACATTCCTACCCAAACCTTTTCCTAAAACCGATAAGTCCTTTTGATGTGTGCATTATTAATGTGTACTCTGGAAGTTTGATCGTCACTCAAGCATATGATAACAAAGTTTCATACGTGAACCTTTTAAGTGATTTATTGGTGCAATTTTCATCAATCCAGATGCAAACCGAGTGGAGCGAAAATAGTGAGGGGTGTGTTGCATGAAAATAAAAACCAAAAGCCTGTTAGGTATAATTAGGAGGATTTTATTTTGAAATAAATGCAACATGCTTTACTTGCTAACCAAACACGGTTGTTGTAATTCTGGAATGGAGTATGACTTTGGACCATAGCTAAGACATAGTAAGGGACCTTGGTTAATATATTGTTGTTTAGTGCTTCAAACGGATTTGCTTGAGGGCAAGCAAAGGTTAAGTGTGGGGATGTAATGTAAGTGTGTTGGAATGATATTTCAAGTGCTTAAATATTAAATATTAAGTATAATCACTCGTATTTATGCATTTGATTATGTTGAATAGGTTAACTAGGAGTTTGAAGTGATTTTGTAGGTAAAATAACCAAGTTGGAAGCTTACATGATGAAACAAGGTGTTGGAGGGGTCAAGAAAAGAAAATTCAAAATGCAGCAGAAAAGTTTCCACCGTAGCCTACTACAGCCACCGTAGGCTACGCCAGCATCAGCAAAAAAACAACAAAATACCCCCCAGCGTAGGCTACGCTGGCTAGCGTAGCCTACGCTAGAGCCTCCGGAAATCACCTATAAAATCGCATTTTTTTAGGTTTTGAGAACCACTTGCCCCCCAGTCGACCTAGGACGATTTGAGACGAATTTTGGGTGTTTCTAGACCTGTGATTCACCATTCTACATCGTTCTAATACCATTCGATCATCCGGGATGCAATTCAACATCGATTTTGAAGATCATTTAAGAACAATGAGCGGCTAAACTTCTCGTGATCTACTTCGGGTAATGGGTTTTGTGTGATTAGGTTCTCGTTTTTGTTAGACTTGTGTTGGGATTGAACTTTAGAACCCTTTAAGTTCTTTTATAAGTTTAACTTGTGTTTTGATTATTTAAACAATTATGTTGGTTGACCTTTATTTGAATGTCGTATGATCTTGCGCGAATCGTATGGTTGTAGAGTTTTGGTTACTAATTGAATTGGTATTGTGTATTAAGACCTGTTAAGTCTTCATTATCATTATCACTTAATCATTACACGTATAGAATCCCCGTTAAGGATTTTCCATCAAGTTGAACTAAACGATTACTGAAAACCAAACCTTAACCCTGAAGTGTATTACTCTTTCTTATAATTGTCTTCTTAATCAAGTTTATTCATTTGCAATTAGTTTTCTTATTTACTTTCTTAAGCATTCCAAAATCCAATTTTTACTGCTAAGAAGCAACAGTTTAAGTAATTTGATAATTTAGTTAATCGTTTCTTATAAATTAATTTACAATACACCGACCATTAATTCCACGATTGGTACTTCGACATCGATCACAGCCTCCATAGCCTTAGCGTAGGATGAGAATACCATTGTGTGGAATATCCTCTTTGGATGCCTCATAAGGTAAAGCCAAACTAGCCTCATGAATTAGCTATCCAACATTTTAGAACATAATGTGAACACCTTACATCTTATCAGTCTCTTTTTTGGTTGCTATCTTCACCATCACAAATTAACTTTACCTTGTTCCCAACATTAAAAATTTCCCTACACTATGTTATTCTAAGTTCCCTAATCTGCTCCTCGTTTTTCCTACAAATGTGTGTAAAAAACACCAGGCACATCACAATAGTCTACATGCCCTAACCTTCCTGCAAATGACTTCCACATGCAATTAGAGGTGGCAAAATGGATGGGTTGGATTGGGTTAGTTGTCAGGTCAGGATGGGTTCGGATCACGGCAGGTCGGTTCTAAAATTTACCCTAAACTTAATAGTGATGGGAGCGAGAGTTGGAATGAGTTGAAAGAGCAGCTAAAATTAATCTTTAAGCGACCATCTTCATAACATCTAGAATCATTTAGCAATTTAGCAGCAAAACCAAAACAGACAATGAAAGTAATCAAAAGAACACTAACAATTATACAAATATATTTATGACACAATTCACAGGTCATGAACATAAATCACATGAACTTAAAACGAGAGGGAGACAACCAAATGCAAGTTATCAAGAGGGAGACATGGGACGAGTGGATCCGATTTTTCTTTTATCTCACTTTGAGCTCAAGGCTATCAAGAATATTAGCAAATTACTGACTTGTTGAAACCAACAAATGAAAGTTAAAGATATAAACTGACCACAAAACCGATGACTGGTTTGGCAGGTTTCATGGTTTTAAACCAAACCGTGAACGCCTCTAGTCGAAGTCAGCGACCACATCGGTAGACGAGAACAACACGACAAAGCTTGCGAGCAATGAATTTTTTTTATGTTTTTGATTAAAGCAAACATGGGTCTAAAGTTCATATTGTGAAGTAGGGGTGCACAAACCGGGTTTAGAATCCAAACCATGTCGGGTTGAACCCCGTTCGGGTCGTGGTCAACAAATTCCAGATCGGGTTTGACCGGGGTCATCCATAGTGGGTTATAGTGGATTCATAGTGGGTTGAACCGGGTCGGGTCGTGGAAAACCCCCGGTTAGAAACCGGGTTGGTGAACGGATGAGGAACCGGTTTGAAACATCGGGTTATACCGGGTCAGAACCGGGTTGGACCCGAGTCGGTTTCATGTCGCATCCTAAACCCAGTTTATTGCGCATCTTTAGTTGGACAACTTACAATCCATTTCAACCCTCTTAGTTTCAAACATAAAACCCATCCTGACCCGTATTCTGAATTTCTTGTTATTGATTCAATCCATCCTGACTTATTTTGAAAATTTTACATGCCTAAAATGACCCAGCATGTCATTTGAAACACCCATTTGAACCCAAATTTAAGTTTATGAGTTGGGTTTGCCAGGCTTACATGCAATATTGTCTTTTCAGCTATATGAGTCAATATAGTCCATGAAATAACATCACCACAAATTTAGCAACAGGGCCGTCCCGAAGAATCATCAAAAAGTCTCAAGCCTTGGGTGGGTAGAAAAAAATAAGCCTTTATAATATAAAATTAACAACTCATATATAAAATTTTGGGCCTAGGTGAGTAGAAAGAATAACATCCTAATTCAATCAATCGATCACCCTAACCTATTGAGTATAGATCGTCCTTTTAGTTTGGGTTTTAAAATGCGTTTTCTAATTTAGTAATGAGTAAATAGTAGTGGAATTAAATAATGAACTCTAATATTTAATATGCACAAAATAATTAGAACATTAATAAGTTTGTTAATAGTCTAATGGGTTTAGCTTCAACCGTTTAATTGTTTAACAATATATAAAGGTTCTTTCTTTTAAAGATATATGCATATACATACATATAATATGACATTTTATTGTAAAATTTCAGGTCCCAAAGAATATCAGGCCTTGGGCGGTCGTCCACCCCATTCTCTCAGCGCCGAGCCTGTTTAGCATTTATAAAATCGAACCTTAAAGATTATACCTTGTGCTTGTTGCCCATACCCTTAACCCATAAGGCCCGAAAATGTCCAGCACATCTAGAATACCTTCACATGGGGCAGCAAAAACAACCCTAACAAACAGCAGATCGCGTAGCACGGGCCTGTTTTTCGTATCTTCCCTCGGCACGTAGGTCGTGGTGCAATATGCTATTCATGAGACTTCTTCGTGTATGGTGCCAATCGGGTGTTGTACAAAACATAAATTAAATTACATTACATTACTTAAACACGACCTATTACAAAAGCAACCATGAGAAATAGCATCTTTCCTTTATTACAAGATGCTCGTTTTTGTCCTAAAACAACATAATTTTCAAGAACCAACAATCAAAGAATGTATTTCGGCCCAACTAGAAACTGTATATACAACACCCGATTGGCGATTCCAACTAAAACCACTTCCTTCTACATGCTCTCTTTGTTTCATGATTAAACCAAGCCACAAAGGCATGAACGAAACACCAAAATGGCCCCCGAGTTTTCTAAGACTCGAGCTTGAGCCAATCACAATGCCTATATCTGCTTCTACAAGGCAAAGCAAGTCACTAATCGAGTCACCAATGTAGATGCTTATATTTGTTTGGTCACGTTGATCATGTTCTTTCGAAATGGTGTTGATAACATGAAGCTTGTCGATAGGGGACTCTACTTTTTTCATGATTTCACCGGTCGATAGAAGGCCTTCATAAATAAACTCATTTGCATGTACTTGAAGATTGTGTATACCCCCTGAAACATGGTACAATCGATACACCATATCTTAATAACAAAAGTCATAATTTAAGGGTGTGAATCTCTAACACTAACATGAACCTAACACGAAATTTGCGTGTTCGTATTTAGTCTAAACAGATTTGGATCAGCTTCTGGTTAAACCCACGAATACGTTTAGCTAAACAAATGTGTTTTATTTCCGCTTAAACAGGCCCTTGTCAACCATGAAAACTTTAGTGTATTAATATGCAAAAGAATAAAATTAAATACGATTTCCGCTTAAACAGGCCCTATTCGGGTCAAGCGTGAAAACTCGTGTCATGTTCGGGATCACGTGTCTTAAATGTTTTTCGAGTTCATGCTGTGTTCGTGTTCATGTTGGTTCGACCCATGAACCATCTGAACACGACCCATGCATCACTCCTGCTTCATATAACTGGCATTAAAAAAGAATAAGATGGAAAGCAGACTGAGTGATGTACAATGGACAGTTTATCAGCAATTAAAGTAGTACCTGATTCAAATGCAGACCTAATAAGATCACCACACCAGCAGCAAGACACAACATGGATATTTGCGTTCAAATTTTCGTTGTTTACGACACCCTGAAAGAAATCCATGCAACCATCTTGAAGAACAAGATGTTGACCCGCGCGTTTAATATCTTCAAGATTCAAACCCTTGAGTATCTCAGATTCAATCACTCTCATATTTGCCCTTTTCTCAAAGTCTGATAGCTGTTCGAGTGCCTTCCGTAGCCCCTCATAGTCAAATTTCTCAACTTTTTAAGAACACAATAAGATCATTTTAATACAAATAATTCATATTCTTTAAAGCATTGTTCATGTTTAACTAGTAATATGATGTTTTACCTTTATAATTGACCAATATAGTTTCCATTAAATGTTGATATTCTTCTGCATACTGCTTAACTAATGCTTCCCATGTGTTTGTCAATTTGGTCAAGGGCATCCTGTTAATTTGACTTTGACTTTCGGGATGCGTTTGACCCGAATTTGATGATGTAGCCTTAGCAATATCAGCCAAAATGGTACATGAATCAACTACAGTGCATGTCATATCAAAATCAGAGAAAACTGTAACATAATTGTGCTCCCTTGATAATGGAACGACTGTCTGGTGATCAACGGGTTGAGCTAAAAAGAACTCCAACTCAAGTTTCATTGCTTGTTGGTAAAGTTTTTGCATAATATCAAGATCTTTCCCTGTCAAAGTGACACTTAACCTGTCCAGCAAGTTCTCAGTCTGGAGAGCTGCTGCCTAATATTTAAAAAGTTGTCAGTTAACTGAGTCATATAATGTGCAAAACCAGAAAGTAGAGGCTGCAATTGCAACCCATTTGGTTTTAAATGGGCTGACCCAAGCACTGATTTATCTCTAACGGGTCAAACACATAAATAGATAAAAAAGATAAAAAAAAGAGTCTAGTGGGATGGAACTTAAAATTTGCACAAAACTGGATTTTAAATGCACAAAGCACTTCAAATAAATTTTTCAAAAACCTGATTCTTGCTGAACTAATATAATCTTAGTAATAACAACTAACACACTAATTGTTTATAAAAAATTTGGGTGTTTTGGCCAACCCGCGCCACACCAAATTTTAAATGCTTTTACCTGAACCATTTTGACTCATTACAGTCAGCGGTCGTAGTGGAAATAACCTCTCTATCCTCTAGGATCGAGGAAAGGTTTGATCTCATCCCCCTTTCCCCAGATTCTACCAATAGTTTTGCCATGAGTGAGAAATTACTGAGTATGTATGTATGTATTTTGACCCGTTACCCAACCTGCCTGTGTCACCTCTACACGAAAGAAAGGGAAATCTAGCACAAAATTAATCAAAACCTGAAAAGCTTCACATGAATAATTATCGATCCATTTCTTGTATGGATGACAATTATCATTACTATCAACCAAAGACTGCAGCTCTTTACCAATATAAGCATAAAGCCTCATGCAAGGGACCATTGCACAAATAGTATACGCTGCAACTTTTGTTTTCTCAAAAGGAGTTGTGATGTTTTCAGGGTTTTGTAAGCCTTCAATCTTTCCAGAAGCTGTCGCCAACAAGAAGTCAGTGTATTTTATTGTTGCGGAGTTCGGTGGAGTTTCTTTGGACACATCAAAGCCCCATTCCTAGATGATGTATCAAAGAATCATATATCAATCAACACTAAATCATAAAGAAGAGGTTACAACGGTCATTATCTGTCATTCCTCCCGTTCATTCAGAACACTTATCAGCCATTTTTCATTCAGAATCTTAGGGATACAATCCAATATGCAAAAACCAATCCGGCCATTTTGTAGAAGAAAATAAAACTAAACTAAATATGCAGTTGGCTTTAAACAACACCGATTACTGGTATGATTGTAAAATTTTCTAGCTTTATGCAGCTGATTATCTAATTGAGTGACTATGATTATTGCAATAATCAATTTGACAACGGGCGTTCAAACTACCATCCGTTAGTTGAATACAAGACAAACACCAGTTAAAGAAAACATTAAGATACATATGCTAAGGTAATCTTCATTGCATTACATCTACTCCTCCAACTTCATATACAAGATAAATGCAGGCAAAACATAACTCATGGGTTTGAACCAACACGCGTGTTTGAGCACATACGTTGCTTATACACATAGAATCTCCCTTACTAGTAAACTGAGATCAACAAGTATTGTGAACAAACTAAAGTAAAATCACACACACACACAGAAATTCATTGCATTATGACATGATCATGTGAATAAGAAACTTTGAAAAGAATCATACTTGGCAAAAGGAACCATGCATTTGTAGCTCTTGAAGAACACTCTGTCTTAACTCTCTGATAGAGACTTTAGCATCATCATCTTCTGCACACACCTCAGCAAATTCGTATCTAAACGAAGTACACATAAGTCTAAAACCCAAATCAAGATTAAATAAAAACAAGTAAATTACTTACGCTTGGGCAAAACATCTAAGAAAATGAACATCTTGAGCGATGTAATGGCGAAAAGTATCAAGCTTTAGATTCCCAGATGCCAAAGAAACTACAAACGGAGTGTAGAGAGAATGAATCGATTCTTTATGAAACCGAACCCATAAACGCTTAGCAACACCCTCTTCATTTGGGTCTTGAGTTGTTGTCATCGATGAAGCTGTTAAAAGGCTTTAAAAATGAAACTGGAATTGAAATTGAAGGGAAATTGTGATTGTTTCTGTTATTTTGGGAAAAGCAGATGGAAGAGTGTGGTTATGATTTATGAACAAAACAAAAGGGTTTGATCGGAAATGGAGTTCCAAGTGGGATGTGAGGAGTGTTGGATCTATCGACCTTATTTCATGGTTTATTCAATTGGGTTTTAATTTTTATAAAACAAGGAGGTTTGAGAGGAAACAAATGATTGTATGATGCGATTGGAGGCGAGTTAGCTCGTAAAACAGAAAAGCTCGTAAAACAAAAAAATTAATAAAATCGACGAAAAATATATGTAAAAACGTTAAACTATACATTTGTGTTACGGCGTTTAACGTGTATAAATTAGATCGAAATGTAAAACACAATATGACCGTTAAGCTGAAAAAAATATAAACTCGAAAAGTTTAGATCGAGACGTAAAATGAAAAACTTGTAAAAGAATAATAAGTAAATAGTTTTAAAGTTGAAAGTGAAAAAAATATTAGTGTTAAATGTAAATGTTGAAAACTATAAGGTTAAAAGTAAAAAATCAAGCAAAAAACAAAATAAGATACAATATACAAAGCATATGGTATAAACCATAATGCACAACTAAGTTGGTAATTACTATTATATAAATATTCAAGTTTTATTATTATTATTATTATTATTATTATTATTATTATTATTATTATTATTATTATTATTATTATTATTATTTATTATTATTATTATTATTATTATTATTATTATTATTATTACTATTATTATTATTATTATTATTATTTATTTTATTTTTTAACAACAAAGAAAATATCTTTCTACTTTAATAAAACAGTAAATAAGAATGTCACGTGTCAGTACCACATTCATTCTAATAAAAAATTTCCCGCTTATTTCTCATATTAAATAACTACTTTAATTACTAATAATATTATTTATTTATTTTTATATTATAATTAGTTTTTTAATAAAGTAATAAAGAGATCTTTTTATTAATATTACTTATAGAAATAGTTTTTTATAAAAAAAATTTTTCTAAAACTATTTTTACGTAATATTTTAAAAGTAAATTTTTTATAAAAAATAATTAAAATAGGAAGTTATAGTGAGGAAATCTTTAAAAATGAAAAATTTTTAAAATATTATTTTGAAACAAAATGTTTACTTTATCTTTGAAAAAAACAAAAAACAAAAAATAAAGTTGATTTTATTGTTTTATTACTTATAGTTATTAATCATACGTAATTTCAATCATATCATGTCTTAGTATATCGTTTTATAATTAATAGTTTTTATTCTATTTAATATTTTTCTATTAAATATTTTTCTATTAACTCGTGTAATACACAAATATACTAAAGCTAGTTGTATATAAATGGGAGCAGCAGCAATTAGGATTAACTTCATTTATAAACCCTCGACTACATTCAAATACTCCAGTAGCTAAAACTCTCACGATGACATTACCACTAGATGCTAATGCACCAAATATTAGAAAAAGAAAGCAATAAGTAGAACAACTATAAACTGAGATGAGATGGGTGCATATAGAGATTATTTAGTGATAAATGCCTATGGGTGATTGGGCATTCTAGATTTAGCCTACGAAATAGCTAACACCAAACTAAGATATAAGCCACCAAAATAACCATTAATAAGCGTTTGAAGACATATCTTACAATCAAAGCTAAATAGCTAGGAGTTGAGCTGAACACCATCTAACCACCTTGTGTTATGCCATCATTACCATAAATATATTATATTTTTCGCCCATGAATGATTTAGAGATTATAGATCTCAGTTTGCTTCTTTTCCAACCGAGCCTCACAATAAATACACCTACTTTATCTTTCTTTTAAAAAAAAACATCATAAACTTATATCAATTGTTCACCTCGATCACCATCGAATACTTGAAACAATTCTAATAAGACTTTGTGTTGATTGTAAACCATACTACATTGATGTAATAACTTCCTAAGCAGCCTTGGAAGTTAGAACTACAACCATATCATCGAGATGCCTGCAACTGAAGCTCTTAGAAAGGGAGAAAAAATTCATCCCATACGAAAAAATAACCCGTAACCAAAGAGTCGTATTCACGCGTACATTGAGACCAACATCTAATCAAACTCTAACAACAAATCCCAATTGTAGTAAACACATGCCATACACACAAAGCAACTCCCACCCTACCTAATGAAACTCCCACCAAAACTCCCACAGAGAGATAATATACCCACCAAACGTACAAGAAGTTGTTGAGACATGATCCAATTAATCCCTAATTGCTCTTAAGGTTAGTGAATGGCTTTCGAGGGACATTAGCCAGTCCTCCCTCACTAACAACCATCAACAATGGTCGATGGTGACGACTCATAATATTCTTTTTGGGTAATTCATGACTTGTATCTTGGGAAACCAAGAAACATGATACAATTTCTAGATCTACTGACGAGATTAAATAAACTAAATATTGATTTAAAATTTATTTAAAGAGCTTCGATCAAAAAGAAATTAGTGACGCCATGCCGGTACGACTGAATATGCGTTAAACAGGTCAATCCCTCCGCACAGGAAGGCTCTGACTTGTGAAACGAGGTTAAAAGCTAGTCCAAGAAGTTGATGTGACGTGATCCGACTAATCCCTAATTGCTCTTAAGGTTAGTGAACGGCTTTCAAGGGACATTAGCTGTTCCCCCTTGCTAACAACCATCAACAACGGTCGATGGTGATGTCTCATAGTATTCTTTTTGGGTTATTCATGACTTGTATCTTGGAAAACCAAGAAACATGATATAGTTTCTAGATCTACTTATTAGATTGAGTATAGAACTAAATAAAACATTACTTGCGAAATAATATTGACTTAAAATTTATTTAAAGAGCTCCGATAAAAAAGAAATTAGTGAGTACATGCTAGTACGACTGAATATGCGTTAGACAGGTCAATCCCTCCCCACAGGAAGGCTCTGACTTGTGAAACGAGGTTAAAAGCTAGTCCAAGAAGCTGTTGTGACGTGATCCAACTAATCCCTAATTGCTCTTAAGGTTAGTGATGTGGGCCCAAGTGTGAATGAGCAAGCTTTAGCCTTTTTAGAGGCCCAAGATCGCTTATCAAAAGGGGCTTCACTGAAATGGCCATAACTTGGGCTAGAAGTCTCCGTTTTGGGCCTACGACCAGTCAAAACGACCGTTGGACCGAGGAGCACGTTTTCACCAACCTTCGGGTCATCGTTCCGGCCCAAAAACGGCTTATTTTATGATTTATTTCAATTTTTGTCTTATTTTTACATTTTGTTGGATTTTACATTTGGCCCAGTTTTTGGCCCGTTTATGTTTTGTGGCCCATTCGACTTTGGTTTCCTTTCTCTATATGCTTGTAAGAAATGGGTGAATTATTATTGAAGTTTATGAAAAATCTGTTTTCTCTCTATCACTGTGTGTGTTAGTGTAAACCCTGATTATCGGTATTCTTTGTGAATCAACGATAGTTAGAAGAATTATTCATGGTATTCTCGTTGAATCAACAGGTTCAATTATCTATCTCTCTGTTTCCGAATGCATCAGTTAGTGAATGGCTTTCAAGGGTGTTGGATCTAGAAAGGCTGGTGCAATCAAAACCAAATCACTTAGACTATTTTGGTGCAACTGATAAAGGACTTCCGAAGTTAAGTGAGGAACTTCTGAAGGAAAAGGAGTTCTTTCGAAGACAAAGTGTAAGATCAACTTCCGAAGGAAAACTCCAACTTTCGAAGACAAAGTATTTACTTCCGAAGATCAAGACTTAGAGTGAAAGATTAGAAGTCAACTTCCGAAGTATGAAAGAAGTCCTCAAGCCTCGGAAGTATAGAAGCCTCTTCCGAAGTATAAGTGGCTTCGGAAGAACTTGTTCTTCCGAAGCCAACTTACCTTCGGAAGACACTACTATTATCCAGTGGACATAAGTATGGTCTTTCTAACACTCCGTTGTAGACCTCTGAGATACTGCATGGCGTTTTCTCAAAAGCCATGTAGTTGACCATACTTTACTCCACTGTTTACCTTTATCAGTTAGTACAGTTGCCAACTTTAGTTGGTGACAAAAGGTAAGTCATGGACATGTCATGACTACCATATCTTAGATAATACTTTATCTAAGATACCTTAACTTTAGCATTGCAATATATGCTTTAGTCTTAGGTTTCCAGCTGGTATCAAAGTATATCCGGCTGTAGGATCTAGTATATATAGTTTCTCATTGTAACTCTTGTTTCATGCTAGTAAGAGTCTTGTAATAATTTGAGTTGAGAAGTAATATATACAAGTGCCTTGAAAATTATTTCCTTGTGTTCTTTGCTACTTATTATATTATTATCAACTCTTATAAGAGATTCTACTTCATCTGATCTGAGTGTAGTATAAGTGAGTTTGAGAGAAATCCAAGTATTAAGTGACAAAACCCGATCCTGCAATTGGTATTAGAACTTTTTAGGCTCTTGATTATGAGATCTTACCATCCTAATCAACCTGTTTTTCACTCCTTACACCACACTCAAAATGGCCCTCAACAAGTCTGAAGTAGAGATGGGGACGATGACTAAAGCACCCATCATCACCCCTGAAAACTTCAGGTCATGAAGCAGACGCATGGAAGGCTTCATCAGGTATCAAGACAGCAAGATGTGGCAATCTATTGTCAATGGCCCGTATAAGCCAAAGGTGGCAGGTGGAAACGGTGCCATGATAGAGAAAGCCCTTGAAGACTACTCTGACGAGGACCGGAAGAAGCTGGACATTGACAGAAATAGTATGACTGTTCTCATGACTGCAATTCTGAACTCCATCATGGTGGGGTTTGAACATTGCAAGTCAGCCAAAGAACTGTTTGATGCACTTGCTCATATGTACTCCAGCTCCAAGGACTCCAAGAAGGACTCACTTAAGCAGCAGTTCGAGAACTTCACCTACATTCATGGAGAGACCCTCAGCCAGCAATACTTCAGGTACATGGACCTCATTTCTTCCCTTCAGCCTGTGGGAATTGCCCTTGAACTTAAAGACCTCACAAGAAAGTTCATGAGTGCACTCCCTAATGAGTGGACGTTCTACTGTGTCTTTATCCAGAGAACAGAAAATTTGAACACCCTCACCATGACCGAACTCTATGGCATCCTTGATGGATACCGGTTGGAAATGGAGAACAAGAGAGGCCATCAGACAAGCAGACCCTTGAGTCTTCCTTCTAGCAACGCATATGGTTGCTAAACGCTCAAGACCCTCCTAACCTCAACAGTACCTGACTTACACCCAGCAGCCATCCTGTTCTTCTGGGCCATACATTACATTTACTGAGACTCCAAGGTCTCAACAAGCTCAGCAAAGTTCCTTTCAGGACAGTTGTGCTTTTGTCTCAGGAAGTGGACACTCTAGTGACTATCAGTATTGCTTTGATGATCTAGAGAGATGACGTGGAATATATGGACATAGTCCAACAAATGGCTCTCTTAACCTACAGAGCAAAGAAGTTCTTCAAGAGAACTGGAAGGCAATTTCCCTAGAACCCAATCAACAGCAAATTTGAGTTTGACAAAACCAAGGCCAAATGTTACAACTGTAACCAACTTGGTCATTTTGCAAGGGAATGCAAGGCTCCCAAGTCTAATCCGGGAACCCCACAAGCCTCCACACATCCCTCTACACCAAAGCCCACTGGAAAGTCAACAGAAACAGCTGCAATGGCTCAAGAAGTTGACTGGAGCTTCATGGTACAGGATGTGACTCCTGCTCAAGCACTCATGGCCGAAACAGATGATAATAAGGTATATGAACATCTCTGTACTCCTTCCTGTATTGCTAAGGTTAAATTGTATCAGGACTACAATATGGAGATTAAATCCGATATTTAGTCTTTAAATGTATTAAAATCTGATTTTAAAAGGGCTGAATCTGACTATCAAAGAAAAATTGAGGAGTTGGAGAAAACTGTGTCCTTATTAAAACATGAACACACAAACTATAAGACTCAAATAAAGGATTTAATATCCAAATTGTCTGAGGATCAAGCCCAGCTTGTCACAGCTAAGGCTCAAGCCAGGAAGTATGATATTTCTGAGCAAAACTTCCAAGCCATTCTTGCATCATCCTCTCACTCAAAACTTTGTTACCAAAACAAAGGTGGGTTGGGAACCAATGAAATTGCTCCACCACACTCTTATGAGTCTATAAGACAACCAAGGTGTGATACTGAAGAGCAAGAGGTTCCATCTGCCGACCCACATTCACATGAGTCAAAGAGTGATGCAACCATGGAGACCATCACAGAGAAGAACCAGGTAATTTTACCCACTCCTACCGGTGATGATCAACCCCTAACCACCAAAGCAAGAAGAAGCAGAGCTAAGGCAGTCAGAAAAACTGCCAAGAAAGTGGTTGAGTCTAAGCTGAAGATAGACCCAAAGCAAAAGGGTGTATTTATCTCAGCTGGATTCCATGTGGTAGGAAATTCTAATTCAGGAAAGGAGTGTAGTACCAGCACTTTTGTCCTACCAAAGGATCAGAAGTTAAAGGGAAAGGTTGCAGACGAAGAGAAAAAGAACAAGAAACAACAATCCTCAAATTCCCAAAAGATTAACATTGCATGCATAATATATGGTCTGCAAAACCACACGGCCAAAGATTTTTACTACAATCCTGCTAGCACACATTATGCAAATAATGTTAAAAATGAAGGAGTCAGGGAAGGTTTCTCATTTGGACCATATCAAATGGTTCAAGTGATGAAAAAGGGAAAGCTTGTTTCCGAAGCAAGGTTGCTTTCGGAAGAAAGTCCTTCTTCCGAAGGGAAAATGGCTTCGGAAGCTAAAGCTGTCAAGACTCAAAAGAATAAAAGAGTCCCCTTGAAACCATCCCAGAAGAAGACTACTTCGGAAGAAAAGGTGATAAAGACTTCTTCCAAAAAGAAAGAAGCTTCGGAAGAATGCCATGCTGCAAAAGGTTCAACAAGCTCATCCTCCATGATCAACCAAGGGATGGAATGGAAGATCAAGGAAGATGCTGCAGCCCAAACGTCTTCTTCAAACACATCCATTGAACCCTCATGCATAAATTTTGGTTCAATTATGTCACTATTATTGGAAGAACCCAAGACCAACAAGCCTTGGGTTTCCAATCAAAACTAATCATCTTATCTTATATGCATGGACATCCATATGACAAGAATAACAATGTTTGGATTGTGGATAGTGGATAGTGGATGCTTTAGGCACATGACAGGGAACAGATCTCTCCTTCAACAATTTCAACATTATGATAGAGGTCCTGTCCAGTTTGGAGGTGAGGCCGGAGGATATATTTCTGGAAGAGGAAGTATATCCAATGGAAAATTAAAAGTTCACAAAGTTCACTTTGTCAAACAGCTTGAACACAACCTGTTAAGTGTTTGTCAGTTCTGTGATCAAAAACATCAAATGCTCTTCACAGAACATGAGTGCATTATCCTCAAACCCGGGATGACAATTCCTCAAGAATTGGTGCTTCTTAGATCTCCCAGGAAAGGGATATGTACAAGCTTGATATGAACAATGCCTCCCTAATGGGTGAAGTATCATGCTTTCTTTCCAAAGCTGATGGTGATGAGTCAACACTAAGGCATAAACGAATGTGTCATGTAAATTTTAAGACAATGAATAAATTGGCTAAAAATAACTTGGTACATGGTTTGCCTAAAAAGGAATGTTTCTGCAAAGATAACTGTGTTGCATGCCTGAAAGGGAAGCAACACAGGGCATCTCATAATCCAAAGCTGTTAACTCCATCACCACTCTATTACACTTATTGCACATGGATCTATTTGGTGCCATAAGTATAATGAGCATTGGAAGAAAATCATATTGCCTTGTGATTGTTGATGATTTTACTAGATTACATGGGTATTCTTTTTAAGAACCAAAGATGAAACTGCTGAAACTTTAAAATCTTTTATTCTTAAAATAGAAAATCAAATTGATCACAAGGTTAAAATAATTAGAAGTGATCAAGGGACTGAGTTTAAGAACCACGTTCTTGACTCATTCTGTAACTCAAAAGGGATTGCCAAACAATATAGTGCTCCTAGAACTCCTCAACAAAATGGTGTTGCCGAGAGGAGGAACATGACACTTATTGAGGCTCCATGTTAGCTGATTCAAAGATGCCTCTAACATTCTGGACAGAGCGGTCAATAATGCATGCTATGTGCAGAACAGGGTTCTTGTAGTTAAGCCACATGAAAAACTCCTTATGAGCTATGGAACAAGAAAATTGGCTTTCTAAGGTTCTTTGGCAGCAGGATTACCTACTTAACACAAAAGACAATTTGGCAAAATTTGCTGAAAAATCGGATGATGCTATCTTTGTTGGATATTCCTCTAACTCTAAAGCTTATAGAGTTTATAACATTAAAAATCAACAATTTGAGGAATCTTTCAACATTGTAGTTAATGAGCACACTCCTTGTGTTAGGGGGAATGGCCCTGATCATATCTTTGATTTAGAATTGTTTCCAAACTATTCTAAACCATCTTGTGAGAATGTTTCAGCTGGAACAGGTGCTCAAAGTGATTCTGATGATGACCAACTGTTTGAGCTACCCAGATCTATTCCAAGTTCTCCAAGAGCTGCAACAAATCAAACTCCCACTATTGGCAGATCTGACAGTATGACTATCTAAAGGGATAGTGGAGCTTCAACCAGCGGTTCACCTGTTGACCCTAATAATTCATCAGGTGACACTGCACAACACCAAGCTGATGGAAGCAACATCTTGAAAGAACAGGCAACTGTTAATGCTGCTTCACAGCAAACAAATGATGATGATGTATGCTGCTTCACAGCAAACAAATGATGATGATGTTTCTCATTCATTTAATCAGTCCTCATTGAATGATTTTGAAACAACAGCTGGACCAAGTGTTCAAGCTCCTGAACAAAAAATGTCCAATTTGGATCTATCTTTGCAACTAGAGGTAATTCCTAGACTCAGGATTCACAACACTCATCCAGCTGAGAAAATCATAGGGGAAGTCTCTGAAGGTGTGAGAACAAGAGGACAAACTCACAATGGGAATGTCTACTTATACTCATGCTTTTTATCTCAGAGGGAATCCAAGAAGGTGGAAGATGCCTTGAAAGATAGTAGCTGGGTTGAATCGATGCAAAAGGAGCTGCTTCAATTCAAAAGACAAAAGGTTTGGAACCTATGTCCGCTACCATCTGGTCAAGTACCTATAGGCACTAAATGGGTTTTCAGAAACAAGAGAGATGATAGAGGCTTGATCATCAAGAACAAAGCAAGACTAGTGGTTCAAGGATACACTCAAGAGGAAGGAATCGATTATACTGATGTCTTTGCACCTGTTGCAAGACTTGAGGCAGTTAGGATCTTCCTTGCTTATGCTACATCCAAGAATTTCACTGTCTACCAGCTTCATGTCAAGTGTGCCTTTCTATACAGGGATATAGATGAGAAGTCTATGTGTGCCAACCTCCAGGATTTGAAGACCCACAACAGCCCAACTATGTGTGCAAATTGGATAAAGCTCTATATGGGCTGCACCAAGCACCTAGGCTATGGTATGAGACATTGTCTCAGTTTCTCCTGAAGAATGGTTACACTAGAGGTACCATTGATAAGACTCTTTTCATAAGAAAGTCTGGGAAAGACATGAGACTCTTTTCATAAGAAAGTCTGGGAAAGACATCTTGCTTGTTCAAGTCTATATTGATGACATCATATTTGGTTCCTCAAATGACCAAATGTGTAAAGACTTTGAGAGCATCATGTAGAAGAAGTTTGAGATGAGTTCCATGGGAAAAATAGACTTTTTTTTGGAATTCAGGTGAAGCAAATGAAGGAAGGGTTTTTCATCAATCAATCTAAGTATGTCAATGACATCTTAGAAAGATTTGACATGAAAGATTGTAAGGCAGCCAAAACACCTATACCCAGAAACCATAATCTCTGCCCTGATCTGAGGGGGAGGATACTGATCAACATCAGTATAGAGCAATTATTGGTTCTCTGATGTATCTCACAGCAAGTAGACCGGATATCATGTTTGCAACTTGTATTTGTGCAAGATATCAGGCTGCTCCAAAGGTGTCTCACCTAGTTGCTGCCAAGAGAATCCTCAGATACCTCAAAGGAGCACCTAAATTAGGTTTCTGGTATCCAAGGCATAGTGATTTCAATCTCTATGGTTACTCTGACAGTGACTATGGTGGCTGCAATATCAACAAGAAATCAACATCAGGTGGATGTCAATTTCTTGGTGGAAGGATCATCTCATGGCAATGCAAGAAGCAATCCTGTGTCTCTACATCAACTGCTGAAGCTGAATACATTGCTGCTGCTAGTTGCTGTGCTCAGCTGCTGTGGATTCAGAACCAGATGATAGACTACGGATTCAACTTCATGAGCACTCCTATCCACAGTGACAATAACAGTGCTATCTCCATTACTGAAAAATCCAGTGAAGCACTCTAAGACAAAACACATTGATATCAGGTACCATTTCATTAGAGATATTTATGAGAAAAATCTAATCAAGCTAATCAAAGTTGACTCAAATGAACAATATGCTGACTTTTTCACCAAAGCCTTTGATGAACAAAGATTTAAATATCTCAATACAACTATTGGAATGATAAACCTTGATTAGTTTATCTCATTTAAAACCTTTTATTGTGTAAAGTCTGGTGTCAAAACAATCTAAACCCTGTTACAAAAAGTCCTTCTCTAAAATTTTCTATAAGTATAAATTCTTCCAAAGAGGAATTAACCCTCAGAAGATATTTTACATACCTTCCGAAGCAAATTCCTCCCAGGATAATTTTCTTCTCGGAAGAGTTTTTTAGTCTCGGAAGAAGCGATTGATTTCATATCAGATCTACTTCCGAAGCTTATAACACTCTCCATTCAGAAAGCAACACTTACTCTCGAAAGTAAGAACTTTACCTTCGAAAGTAAATTTGCCTTCGGAAGAACATTACCTTCGGAAATGCTTTATACTCGGAAGAAAGACTTTACTGTGTAACAGAAATCTTTTGGGCCCCACTCTGTAAAAATTAAAGATTTTGTTAATGATGTCGGATTATTTAAATGGACTAAACCTTACCACCCCTGTCACATCCTTCACTGAAACGTCCCATCATCTTATTCAAACCCCTTAAACCGCCATTTCACCCATTTAAATAACCCCGGCTAATTACTTTCATCTTTTTACCAAATTTACTGCTCTAAAAGCTTCCTTCATCCCCAATTCACCTAATTCCGAACTATCTTCCTGCAACTTTTTCAAATGGCACTTAACCCTTAGCACAACCAAGTCGCACTCCTTGATTCTTCAAGGGATTCCGACTTCTCATATATCATCTCCTTTCTTACCCAATCCTCTTATTACACTGCTCTGACTGTTAACCCCACAGTTTACTCAAATCACATGGCTGAATTTTAGGCCAATGGTCAGATTGAAACCCTAAATGGGGTTCGGGTAATAAGATCGAGCATATGTGGCCTGAAGTTGGTCATATTTGAACAACTCATTAGGGAGCATCTCGAGCTTCATGATGAGGGCGCTCTTATAGAGTTTCCCAAGGCAGATTTGGACAACATCTATATCCAAATAGGATATGGTGGAGATGTAAGCAGGTCAACCGTCTACAAGTTTAACTTCTCTTACAACTGAAAGTTCCTGCTGCATGTTGTTCTTCAGTGCTTGTCCAACAAATCTTGGGGATGGGATCAAATCCCATATGAACTAGGGTGCCTAGTTCACGGATTGGTGAGAATCCTCCGCTTTAACTACTCAAAGTTATGCTGACCAATCTTATGGGGAATCTTCAGCCGGAACACATTCTTCATGTATCCCAGGTTCCTTTAACACTTAATCAACTGTGAGCTAGACCAGAGTCAACTTGTCTGTGCAGCTGCTCTGACTGTTCCTCAAATGAGGTCAACCATCTTCAAGACTTTGAAGAGAGTGTCCACCAATTTCACCGGAAGATATACTGCACTTCTTCCAGGTATGACTGAGCCAATGGCTCCTGGTGACATCCCTGTTAACCCCACATGTGATGAAACCACACCAGCAACTACCCTCACACTGCCAAATCTACCTTCACCCTATCACTATCACTTATCAAAGACGCCCCAAATGAACCCTTGTTCAATCTTCTCTGATTGAACAAGCTCCTCCCGTTCAATCCAAAAAGACTAGAGTGGAACAATGGGCTCCGACTCAGTTTGAGGTCCAACCATCCTTCACAATTGACCTCAATATGGGTATTGAGTTTCCTCAGTCCTAAACCCATGAGCCTGAAACCCAAGCTGAAAACCCTCAGGGAGAGTCTTTATACTCCCCTGAGCAGCCAAAAAGGGACAGCCCCACCATAGGCTCAATGCCTTTAGACATTGATCAAAGTCCGGGGTCATTAGGCTTAACCTCTATATCCTTTACTGACCTACTAATAGAAGCTGATGAAGAGATTATGTCTCTTCAGGGCAATGAAGTTGATCCACAACACCCTCTCAAGGATCAACAGAGCCCAGAGAGACCTCTTATCTGTAGCCCCCATCAGCAAGCCTTTACTGAGGTGAGTCCCACTGATGTGGAGGGGACTCATGTAGATTCAGCTGCCAATACTAAAGGAGCCTCAATGGACCTTCAGGACAGTGGTAACATTACTGAGACTGAATCTACGACAACCATGCCCTTTGATGACTCTGAAAGAGACATCATTGAGCAAGGGAAACCAAGGCGCCAAGAAACCACATCTGGTGGTGAGGATGAACATACTAGGTATGTTATCTCATCTCCCCATGATTCTTCAAAAGACGATGAGGGAAGACTGCAACTTACCATTAAAGACCTACTTTCTAAAGTCTCAAACCTTGAATCTAAGGTTAGGACTTTAGAGGATAGGTCTGCCACTCAGCAACATGAGATTGAAAATCTCAAAGCCAAACTAGCTGAGAAACAGATTGAGAGATCTGTTAGGCATGTACCGATTCAGGTCTCATTGACCTCTTCCTCAAGCTCATCAAGCTCTCAAGATGATGCTACCAAAAAGGGGGAGAGTGTTCAGGGACAAAGCCAAAGACAAGAGGAACCATAGAGTCAAGCTCTCACTTCCTTAAGTTCAAGATACCCTATGCAACAAGCTTTAGTTTTTCCTGAGCCTCCTCTAGTTGTAATTCAAGTGGATCAAAGGATGCTCCAAGATCTCAGCAGGTTCTTCAACAAGTTCCTATTGGAATCTCCCATTGAACAGCCAAGTCCTGACTTGTCTGTGATTTACTTCGGAGCTCAAGAGCTTCAGAGGTTAAATGCACCTTCTACACTATTGAGGAAGTTGGTCAACCTAAGGTCCAAGTGAACCTGAGATTAATTTCAAAGGGGAAACAAGGACTGATGGCCCAACAACTGAGACAGTTGGGACATATAGTGCATTCTCACAGACTTCCGAAGCACAAGTCAAAGCCTCGGAAGAACAACTTCAATCTTCCGAAGCTGAGATTGCAGTTGCGGAAGGACTATTCTCTTTATCCGATGATCTAATAGTCGATGCAATCTTAGAACTTGCATCTGAGGTTAATAAGGAGGATTTTCTCACCCAACCCCTAGCTCAAACATCAGCAATAACTCCAGCTCCCATTTCCACCACTCAACCTGAACTTCCATCCAAGAACCCCCAAAGTCTAGCACTTCCGAAGACATCAAAGGAAAAAGGAAGATGACTGAGGAAGAGCTTCAGGAGGAAGAAAGGTTAGAAATGCTCAAAAGAAAAGGTAGACTTCCAACTGGAAAACTGCTAGCTGCCAGTAGCAAAGTAGCTACAGCCAACCAGGAAGTTGTCAACAATAAAAGAAGGGTGGAAATCATTGACAGACTTGTCAATCTAGGAGCTGTGAATGAAGATATACTCCTTCTACCACTAGAGGAGTTAGTTGAGTTGGAAAAGGAAACTTTGTTGCAAAAACAGCAAAAAGAAGAAACAACAAGGTTGGCCTTAGAGGAAGAAAGGGAGAGGAAGAAAAAATAAGCTGATCAACAGCTTAGGAGGGAAAGGACACTTTTCTAATCTCCAGGGGTTTCTCTCTAGAAAAACTATCTCCACACAACAATGATACGATCTTATGGCTCTTCAACAAAGAGCAAGATCAAATGGAGAAGGAGAGAAAGAAAGCTGCCAAGGAGAAGCTAATGTTAAAGAGGAAGAAGGAAGAGAAAGCAGGACTAGCTGCTGCCAAGAAGATAGGTGAAAAGGCCTAGATTGTGACATCCGTCACCAAAAGGTCCGTCAATTAATGTGGACTTCGTTAACTTTTCTTCGCTCGTTCATTCCTCATCTTTATAAACTATTCATGTGGATATTATACTTGCTTTATCATCTTTATGCTCGTGTTCTCATCATTAAATAATGCTAACTTTAAAAACTTTTACAACTTTCATCATCGTTACCGCTAAATATACCATTTTTATATAACATTATCATCATTAATAAAACCATTTTTAAGTTATAAATATCATTAAATACATTTTTTATCATTAATATAACTAACCTAATAAAGTAGTTTTCAACCGAAACAAAGTTGGGAAACTCGGGGGTTAAGTGCAGGGACTAAAATTGATATTTTGCAAACTTGGGATGGGTATAAAAACCCTATTTTTCCAGCCCTAGCCTCCATTCTTCATCTTCTCTTCATTTCTTCTTCTTCACTTTTCTTCCTCCTCCTTGCACCAAAACCGCTCATTCTCGTCACGTTTTCATCGTCTAGTCTTCGACTACAACCGAGTCTACTCCATTCTTGCAGATAGACGACCTTGGTTGTCCCTTTTCTTGCTTATTCACGGCTGTCCATTTTAGGGTTTCAGGTGTTCGGGTTCAACCCGAACACATGAGGTCGTGTGGGTGCATGTGATGTCTTTCTGCGTGTTCTTCTTGTTTGTGTATGTTTGTAGTGTGTTTCTGGAAGTCCTTGTTGTGTAAAACCCGTGCACGTAGCAGCCGAAGGCTGCTCTGCACTACAGCAGTCGCGATTCTGCTATTCAGGCGACTGGGCCTGTCATGCGATTGAGTCGTGCGACTGGGTGAGTCGTGCGACTGAGTCATGCGTCTGAGTCAATCGTGTGACTGAGTTCTGCGATTGGGTGTGTCGTGCGACCGAGTCGTGCGACTGTGTGAATGTGTCCGATTGAGTCATGCGAGCGAATGAATGTGTGCGATTGAGTCAGGCGACCGAATGAATGTGTGCGATTGTGCGTGTATCGCACGACTGAATGCCAGTCGCACGAATGAAGGTTTAATCGTACGAATGAAGCTGATTCGTACGAATGGAGGTTGATTCGTGCGTATGGATGTCGAATCGTGCGGTTGAGTGTTGTGTGGTACGACTGAATGCCAGTCGCACGAATGAAGGTTCAATCGTACGAATGAAGCTAATTCGTACGAATGAGGGTTGTTCGTGCGAATGGAATGTTGAGTTGTGCGTCTGGTCCTGTCGTGAGACTGAAGTTGTTGTGTGTGAGTTTCTCCTTGTGTGTGGTGTGTGTATGTCGTGTGATGTTAAGGTGACATCGACACGGTTGCCATTGCTAATGACAAGATTAAAGTCAACGCTATCAAACTTACTAATGTTATTCCAAATCAAATCAACTTAACATTTTACAAGTATCAATAATCGATTTGTAGCTATTAATATTTACCAAATACTTCTCTAATAACAATGGAACTTTTACTCAAACATCATCAACAATGGCGACGATTTCTAGTCCTTGGATCTACATAAGATCTAATACGTGTGTCTGTTTGTGTGTGTTACACGCGACCCAACCGATACAACCCGAACCGACCGAACATTACTATTTACTTTATACATATCATTAATGTTTAACAATTACTGTCAATAGGTGTTTGACCGTTCATTACATACAACATTTGGAAACCTTGATCATTCATACTTACCACTTAACAAGTGAGTTTCGTGACCCCTTTTATGCTTATACAACATTTCAATCATTTACAAACATGGGAGAAAAGTATGTTCACCCATTTTCAATGCTGTACAATTTACATACAATTTACATACTTGGAATCAACGTGTTACTGTTTTTGAGTACTTATCTGATACATGCTTGAGTTTGTTGTGTGGTACTTTCTTTGCAACTATTTAATTTCAGTGTGGGAACCGACGGATAGGTATTGGTAGTACTACTGGGTTGACACCCCCACCCTTGTTTGTTTGTATACTAGTTAGTACCAACAGTGGCCAGGAACGGGCCCTTGGGTGAGTATATTCCGACAAGATCTTTGTGTACGTCATTAGGTTTGGTTGCAAAGCTCATTGTCATGTGATTTTACTTACTTATAACTGTATTCACGGTATTCCACATCATTTACTATACAACATCAATTACTTATTTACTATTTAAACCTGCGAGCTCACCAACAATTTTATTGACCATTTTGAGCATATCTTTTCAGGTGATCATCCTAATTGAGGATCTAGGTGTGCTGCTTTAGTGGATACCCTAGGATGTATTTTTGAGACTAAACATATTTTACAAACAATTATTTTGAAACAATGTTGTAGTCTGATTAAACAATTACATTCTTTTGATACTTGTTCCCGGGTTGTGGGAATTTACATTACAATGTTATCTTCATTTGATTATGCGAATCGTTTAACATGTTTATGCTTATGGCTATGTTGTCGTGAATATTGACTAAACACGACATAAGTCCCCTTGTTGTCGGGTGTCGTCATGACACGCTTGCCCTCATTTATTATATTGCATCTCTATCGCTTACCATGTGTTATGACGATCCCGATCTCGTTACATCCCCGTGTTTCCGCTTTTAGCGAGGGTGTGACAGATTGGTATCAGAGCCATTGGTTATAGAGAATTAGACAATACGCTTGACCTAGACTATAACCTAGGAACCTTCATGTAGATTTGCATGCTAGGATCTGTGTGCATATTATATCTCATGTATGTGTTCCTCTTTACTTGATTCGTTTATCTATCTGTTATGTGATCTTTTCACCCTGTGAGAGAGCCCTTGTGCTCACTCCTTATGGGATGGTTCTATTGGATCTTCCGTTCCCTCTGCGCGCCGAGTTGGTTTATCAAATCCGGGTACTAAACCCGATGAGATCTTCACAGATCATGCTATCGCGCTTGACCTCGGACATTGAGATTGACCCTGAGAAGGTTATGTCTGAAACCTCAAAAGAGGAGGAGATAGACAACCTTCGCTAGACTAAACGTGATTATATACATGGATTTACAATTGTTATGATGGACTATTGTTGAGACATTATCAATTCATGGTGTGAAAACTACACGACTTGCATGTGATGTGTGGTGACAATAAGTGTGATATTAACTTGGAATGCTGGACTTTGATGAACGATGTGGACAATATAATTTGAAATGGTTAAAGCTTATGTGTTTACTACTTTTATGATTAGAAAATGCTGCCTCAAAGAGTTACCCGCAACAACAGTGGCGGAAGTGAAGCCCCGAGGGGCAGAGGCAGAGGCAGAGGTAGAGCACCAAGAACAAATGATGGTCCTGCCAGTAATAATCAGGGAACAGGAGACTCTGATATGGCAGCCTTGACGCTCAACAACTGGCCGCACTGATTCCGTTTATTGTGGCCCAAGTGAGTGATGCTCTTCAGCAACACACCCCCACGGGGATGGTGGCAATGATAACGAGGATGGCGGAGAAAGAGGACAAGGTGGGATTGAAACTGAAGTAGGTAATGGGAACCCGACTGGGAACGAAAGTAATTAGGAGACCGGGAATGGTGGAACAGCCGGTATTGAGAGTGGGGTTGTTAATGCTAGAAGGGGGCGTTCATACAAGGAATTTGTGGCTTGTAAACCGAAGGAATTTGATGGGAAAGGTGGAGCCATAGCCCTGACCAGATGGCTTGAAAAGATAGAGGCAGTGATTTATATCAGTGAATGCCTCGACAGCCAGAAAATCAAGTATGCCACATGTTCACTGCAGGGCAAGGCCCTAACCTGGTGGAACACTCAGGTTCAAGCTAGAGGAGGAGAATCAGCGATGCAGATGTCGTGGGATGAGTTTAAGGCCTTAATCACTGAGGAATACTGCCCCCTCAACGAGATGCAGAAATTGGAGCATGAATTCTGTAATCATGCTATGGTGGGGGCCGGGCACGCAGCTTACACTGATCGTTTTCATGAGTTGGCAAGATTGGTTCCACATCTAGTCACTCCGGAATCAAAGAGAATCGAGAGGTATATTTGGGGACTTGCGCCTCAAATCCGAGCGATGGTAACAGCAGCTGCTCCTCCTACTATCCAGAGCACAATTCTGAAGGCTGGCGCTCTAACCGATGAGATGGTGAGAGCAGGGGTGTTAGGAAGAGGGGCAGAGAAGAGAAAAGATGTTGGGGAAACGAGCCGGTCGAGTGCCGGGAAATTTGATAAAAGGGCCAAGACGACCAGGAATTTTGTGGCCATGACGCAAGGCAAGAGAGAGTATGTTGGGTCGCACCCCAAATGTGACAGGTGCAACTATCATCATCCCCCAGGAATGTCGTGCCGGGTGTGCGTTAACTGTAAACGCCCGGGGCATCTAGCGAGAGACTGCAGAATAACACCGAATTTGGTGGCACCGGTCAACGCGATTAACCCCGCCGGGAATGCAAGGGTCTGTTATGAGTGTGGAGGCCCTGATCACTACAGAAACATGTGCCCCAGACTGAATCGGGCACCGGGTCAACAAGGGAACAACCAGCAGCAGGTGATGGCCATAGCTGGAAATCAAGGTCCGTCGAATCAGGGAAATACAGCTCGGGGACGTGCATTTGTCATTGGAGCCAACGATGCCCGTCAGGACCCCAATGTTGTCACGGGTACGCATTTACTCAATAATCACTTCGCAACTATATTATTTTATATTGGAGCAGACAATAGCTTTATATCTTCTGAGTTTGTGCAATTGCTTGATTTAAGTCCTAGTAGGCTAGAAACTAGCTACTCTGTAGAAATGGCCAATGGTAGGGTTGTTCAGGCCGATGAGATTATTAGGAAGTGCTCGATTATATTGGAGAACCATGCCTTCGATATAGACTTGATACCCTTTGAGTTAGGAAGTTTCGACGTGATTGTGGGAATGGATTGGTTGTCGAAACACGGAGCTGAGATTGTCTGTCGGGACAAAGTAGTACGAATCCCCATGTCAAACAGGGAGCTACTCAGAACTCAAGGAGAACGATCGGGAAGGAACTTAAAGCTTATCCCCTGCACGAAGGCACGCCGAAGTTTACGAAAGCAGTGCTACGCCTTTCTGGCTCATGTGGTAGAAAAGAAGGAAGAGGAGAGAAAATTAGTAGATATTCCAGTGGTACGGGACTACCCAGATGTATTTCCTAATGACTTGTCTGGTTTGCCTCCTCCACGACAGGTGGAATTCCGTATAGAGTTGGTTCCTGGAGCTACACCGGTAGCAAAGACGCCATATCGGTTAGCGCCCTCTGAAATGCAAGAGTTATATAGTCAGTTACAGGAACTACTGGAGAAGGGTTTTATTCGACCGAGTCACTCACCGTGGGGAGCACCGGTATTATTTTTCAAAAAGAAGGATGGGTCGTTCCGCATGTGTATCGATTACCGTGAGTTGAACAAGTTAATCGTGACGAATCGATATCCTCTCCCCAGGATCGACGATCTGTTTGACCAGCTGCAAGGAGCTTCATATTTCTCCAAGATCGACCTTCGTTCTGGATATCATCAACTAAGGGTTTTCGAGGATGACATACCGAAAACAGCGTTTAGAACTCGTTATGGGCATTATGAGTTCTTGGTCATGCCGTTCGGGCTGACTAACACACCAGCTGTGTTTATGGACCTAATGAATCGGGTGTGTAAACCTTACTTGGATAAGTTTGTGATCGTATTCATAGACGATATACTTATCTACTCCCGATCGAAAGAGGATCATGAAGAACACCTTCGGGCAATTCTGGAACTGTTACGGGAAGAGAAACTTTTCGCCAAGTTCTCGAAGTGTGAATTCTGGTTGCGGGAAGTGAAGTTTTTTGTCACACCCCAACCTTGACGGCGGAAACGTCGAGGAGTGAGAGTTAAGATCGTTCACAGCCACATAACGCTATTATTAAATCCAAATATATTAATCATAAGTTTCAATTGTACCAATACAAACATAAGTCTCAAAGGAAGTAAATAACATAACATAAGATGTAACAAGCGAATTTAGTTCATTTATTTAACTAGGTCCATTCCTAGGTGTGAACAATCAAAAGTGGCGATCAAACTTGAGTATTTCCTGAAACATGTTAAAATTAAAAGGTCAACAATAATGTTGGTGAGATTTCCATAGTTTGCAATACATAAGTATATAAAAGATGGCAATTCGTGTTGTAAGTTAGAGAACAAAGTAACTAGGGATGTAAGACAGAATGGACAATCAAACCTTGACATATTTTTTTACAAGTCTCAAACGTTTAAAAGTATATACGATTAGCTAAGTGTACTTGGATTAACCAAGCAGGCTTGTCAGGCCCATAGATCTATGACGTCGCCAGGCTAGCAATAGTTAATGCTTGTACATATAATCGATGTTACATGGTAGCTACAAAGATCAACTAACCACAACATACAAGTGAATTGCCATAAGTTTACAAGAATCAAACGTTTTACAAGTGCAACGATTATAAAGTAACATGTTTCACCCCAAAGTGTGAAAATATAAAAAGGGTTATAGAAATACTCACTTGGTCAATAAATATATAATTGACGATTAATAAGAAATATAATAAGCAACGTTTCAACGTAGTCCTTCACAATGCACCTAAAATAAATATATATTTACAAGGTTGAAGTTTAATTGTAAGATTAACATTTTAACGCGAACTAGGGTTTCGATGGAAATTTGGGGCTTTGATATATAAAGTTCATAATTAAAATACTTTTGTTTCCATTTTAATGAAAAAGATTTCATCAATATAATAATCTATCATAACAAAATAATTTTTGAATCAATTGATATAATTAACATAAATAATAAGTGTAAATAAATTTTTATATTTTTATTTACAAAACTTATAATTTTAAACAACAACATTTGAACCAATAATAATTTTTAATGATTTAAATCATTATTTAAAATATTTTCTTTGTAATAATAAACTAACTATAATTCTTGTTAAAAACTTATTGACATTTATTTAAAGAAATAAATTTGCAAAAATTTGATAAAGTGATTTACAAATAGATTTTGTTTATAAAATTATTTTTACTAATTTTTCAGAAAACAAAATGTGAAAAAGAAAACAAAATAATGGACTGAGGGTCCCCGGGTTCAAACCCGGGACCTCATGTCCATTCCACACATGCATTACCAGTAAACCAAAGGCCGTGGTCGCGGTTTAACTTGGTTTCCAAAAGTTAAAAACATCTAATACAAACCACCCCCAAATCATATGAACCCTAGGTTCAAATGATCCCAAATTAAAGTATCAAACGATGTTATTAACCCAATCAAGGTTAGGGCTTTCATTCATCGATTTAAAACGAATATGTATGCATGTTTAATTGCCCGGTAGTTGTTTGATTTCAACAACACGACACGAAGAACAACCGCGAACAACGTAGCACTGGTTTGATGTTCAAACGACGATGTTAATCAAATTCCTTGCACATGAAGTTTCCAAGAACCTTGTTGTATAAAAGCCCTTTGTCAATTTCAGATATTGAAATCCAGAGAATAGTGTTCGAGTAGCAGGTAGGTCGCGGCTCAAGGGGGTATTTGAACTCGTTGTAATTGTTTGTCTTAGGTGAAATTGAGAGTTTTGTTTGATTAGGGATAGATAGAAGTTCGATCTGCTTGAAGTAATTAGGTTATTATTGGTGTTTAAGGCTTGAAAGGTTATGTGTTTAAGAGCATTTCGGTTATGTAATCGATTGACTCTTGTAACCGATGATTAGACGAAATTAAGATCACAATCAAGTTAGAAACCGTTCCTAGGATGTTTTAAAACGATTTAGGGTTAGTAGCCGGTTGATTTTGGGAGTTTTACGGTTCGCCGGACTTCGGTCGGAAAATCGGGGAGCGAAAAGGAGGGAAAAGGGTTTGGGTTTTGTAATTTTACAACTTTAGTCCCTGTGGTTTTTACTTTATTATTTTATGCCCAAAACATCTAGATTAAGTTTCTAAAATAACAATCTAATCCCCTAGATTAATTAATTTAAGTTTTAACATCATCAAGTTTAATAAATTTTAAGTTATTATTATTATTATTATTATTATTATTATTATTATTATTATTATTATTATTATTATTATTATTATTATTATTATTATTATTATATTATTATTATTATTATTATTATTATTATTATCATCATGATCATTATTATTATTACTCTTATAATTAGTTATTATTATTATTATTATTATTATTATTATTATTATTATTATTATTATTATTATTATTATTATTATTATTATTATTATTATTATTATTATTGTTATTATTATAATTATTATGATTATAATTTATTTATTAAGTAATAATTAATATTATTAACCTTTAAACTAAAGGATTAAAAGTAAAAAGAATTATAAGCATAAATGCCCTATAAGTTTCACATATGACAACAATGGTCCTTACAAGAATTTAACGACGTAAGCTTTTAATTAATTCAAAAAATACAAGATGTTACAGTCTCCCCAACTTTTAAGAATTTCGTCCCGAAATTAAGAATGAAACTTAAACGAACATGAGACTTATGATGAAAGATAAGTGTACTAACGGACTGTGGTTGGCGTTTGATTACGGGTGAGATGCTTCACTTTGCGAATTATGGAATTTTACACGATGCATCCAAATTTGAACTCTTCCAGTGGAATGCGAAAGTTATCATTGGCAAACTAACTCTTTGAGATTTGACACATGAAATGTTAGAAAACGATGATGAGTTCCTAAGGTATATTAGACTTATAAGTCCCACTTCTCCCATCATCTGGAATGAAATTGTCTAATAAAGTGACGTCTTGAAGCCAATAAGAAAAATAATAATAATATCTCGTAATTGTTTGAAAGTTTGACCGTTGAAATTTAAGAATCCCAAGTGCCACTATATAATGACACAAGCTTAAGGCATATCTTGTGAATACGTATCGCTCCTCCAGTTAAACCGTCAGGTTAAGAATGATACGATATGCCGAGATTTTGAGCTAGGTTCCCAAAGATGATTAGAGGCTTTGCTAATAACAGAAAGTGAATCGATCATCAGAATTAACGATCGATGTTTAACGACACACCACGATAACCGACTATTTGAGGTAAGTACGAGTCAATTTCTCGACTCGTTATCTCACATGAGTCAATATGAAATGTGCGAAAGTAGCCAGTCGGTCAATAATGCACCAAATGACATCAAGAAATACAAGGCAATTTGAACATATACCAAGCTACATCAACATTTCCTTTATGCCAAACCATGAATACCAATCGCGAAAATTCATGATCCTTTTTGTCCACATCGGAATGAATGTAATAACAAGCCTTATGAGTCGCAATCAAGATAGAGATTTAGAGATTTTCAAGATTAAGAGTTCAAAGTTACCCAAAATAATGGGAATTGCATTTTTTATTATGGGTAAAGAGTTAAACAAAGACATCGTTCATGATCGGATTGGAATTTAAATAATTCAGAAAATCGACGATAAAGGCAATCACTAGTAGCTTTCCAAGTACGGCTTGCACACGCGGTTCATCAAACCCATGAACACGACCATACATTGCTATAACCAGAAAGGCATGGCATAAATTTATAATAACTTTATCTTGTACGAAAGGTTGGTTTTGGAGTGTTATCATCGTGCAATTAGGTTTTGATGATAACTCATAATGAAGGTCGATAAAAAAGTTCTATAAAAGCTAGATCAACTGTCAAATTGAAACATAAAAGCGTGAGGAGAAGAAATCGATTTAAAAATTTAAATCTTCCAGGCTTGGAACTAGGGTTACCCTAAAGTAACAACGACCCCTTTTGAGTTCAAGATTCATGCTTTAGCTTGACTGGCTGGAACACTATCGTCGACAAATCAGATAACGGTGTTCACCCTTCAAGTTATTACATGTTTCTTGTCAATTGAAGTCTTAAAACCCTGGTAAGTTTTGAGATCAAGGAATGGGAATACTCACCAAGATGTGGGTTATCACTCCTAGCTTGGTGGTGTATTTCCCAAAGTATGACTCTTAACTACCAAACGAGAGCTTGATCCTAACTCATTGTTCAGGATCCACAAGAATAAAATGAGATAACTTACCATTAAGGTGAGGATAATCACTCCTATCTTAACAGTGAAGTTTTATAGAAACAAAATATAGCAAAAATGAAAAGTTTCATCAAAGAACGGAATTCACTCCTACTTTGATGGGGTCATTTCATTTGAGAAAAATACCATCCATAAAAATTTAAACGTGATATTATCATCAAAGTATGGATTTCACGCCTATCTTGATGATTGAATTTCATAATAACAAGAAAACAATCGAGAACTGACCTTTGTCACCAAAGTACGGGATTCAATCCTATTTTGGTGGGGTCATTTCATTCGTGAAATACGAGTTCTAAAGGAAAATGATTGAAATCTGTCCTCAAAACAAGGAAATCACCCCGATTCAGAGGATGGGATTTCATAAAACACACAATACAACAATTGAAAGCCATCATCAAGATATGAAATTTTACTCCTATTTTAAGGAGGTAATTCCATTTGTAAAATACGAATTCATAAAAAACCAAAAAGAAGGAAATAGTCATCAAGGTATGAGGTTCACTTCTGTCTTGACGATGTAATTTCATAAGATCAGTAATAGTGAATGGAAAGTCATCACCAAAGTAAGGGAGTCACCCCTGTTTTGATGAGATAGAATCATTTAGGGGATACGAGTGTCCTTAGTCATAGGTTGACTTACGGACTCTTGCATTGCCTACGACGCAAAACGGTTTGAAGTTTTTTATAAAGCTCGACTTAGCAAACGAAGAGAATATCGGCTAGAAATTTAGAAACTTCCAGTTACATCAATGTAACATTAATAGGAAAAGAAAATCATGCTTTCTAAGATTTAAGGTTAAAGTTCGGGATAACAGAGTTAATTGTGTTGGGTTCTCAAATCTTGAATGGTTTAAGTCAGGAAAACAAGATCAATGACGAAAATGATTCAACACAATAATGAGATGTAAACGTTCGGTTCAAAATAAAAGGGAAATGCGTTGACTTCTCATAGTGTTACGTCAATCACAACTTTACGATAGACACGCGTACCTATAAGCGAACACCTATCTTATGAGTTCCAGGTCAGATAAACGGATCCAACGGTCGAATCAAATTTATGTGTATACCTTGCCTAGACAAGGTATCCCGGGATGCAGGTATTCCACCTCTCGGCATTGCATGATTTCAGTTATGGGTCACACTTTAAGGACATTTGCAAACCCTAAGTAACAATTTTTAGTTTTTTTTTAAAACCATTCGGTTTAGACGACCAATATCTTTGGATATATTAAGATCCATGTACACGTTGGTCAAGGTATGAAGATAGTTACATAAGGTGCACAACGTATAACATTGTTTAAACATAGGAATTGAGGAGTATAACAAGTTTAATATTAACGGGAACATTCTGTAAGATAGGAATGAGAAGATATTAGAGTTTTAATGATAAACCAGTCCAAGGAATCAAGGATTTTTGATATTTAAAATATAAACCAGATGGTTCCATTTGGTAACGCACTACCATTCGGAAACGTTGACACGTCAAGGTAAATTGACCCATTTGCCTTAAAAACTTGTGTATATCGACCATAGTTTATCACTCATCCCAGAAATCCCCAGGTAAGCATAACTAGTCCCGTAGGATTTATGCGATATGCTTGCCTTAGCCCGAGGGCCTTTTGCCAGGAAATCCGGGATACAGGTGTCTATGTGTCACACAAATTTCTTAGGTTCATGAAATCAAAACCTTGATGAGATTTTCATAGATTAAACATAGAATCTAAAGATTCAAGACACAAACAATAAGTATACGATTCCACGTGTCATTGAGAATAAGATTAAGAGATTTCATGTTCGGGGAGAGTCAAAGAGTCAAAGATAAGTTTAGGGAGACAAGTAACAATGTTTAGGCAATCCTATGCTAAGGCATCAAATTGTACATAAGAGGGCATAGCATTATGTAGCATGCAAACCATATAATTTACAAGATAGAATTTTAATTCTATAAGATTCATTCATACTATAGTCTAGGTCACCATTTATAATAACCTAAATCCCTATAGTTATGGGCTCTGATACCAATCTGTCACACCCTAACCTTGACGGCGGAAACGTCGAGGAGTGAGAGTTAAGATCGTTCACAGCCACATAACGTTATTATTAAATCCAAATATATTAATCATAAGTTTCAATTGTACGAATACAAACATAAGTCTCAAAGGAAGTAAATAACATAACATAAGATGTAACAAGCCAATTTAGTTCGTTTATTTAACTAGGTCCATTCCTAGGTGTGAACAAGCTTCAAAAGTGGCGATCAAACTTGAGTATTTCCTGAAACATGTTAAAAATAAAAGGTCAACAATAATGTTGGTGAGATTTTCATAGTTTGCAATACATAAGTATATAAAAGATGGCAATTCGTGTTGTAAGTTAAAGAACAAAGTAACTAGGGATGTAAGACGGAATGTACAATCAAACCTTAACAGACTTTTTTACAAGTCTCAAACATTTACAAGTATATACGATTAGCTAAGTGTACTTGGATTAACCAAGCAGGCTTGTCAGGCCCATAGATCTATGACGTCGCCAGGCTAGCAATAGTTAATGATTGTACATATAATCGACATTACATGGTAGCTACAAAGATCAACTAACCACAACATACAAGTGAATTGCCATAAGTTTACAAGAATCAAACGTTTTACAAGTGCAACGATTATAAGGTAACATGTTTCACCCCAAAGTGTGAAAATATAAAAAAGGGTATAGAAATACTCACTTGGTCAATAAATATATAATTGACGATTAATAAGAAATATAATAAGCAACGTTTCAACGTAGTCCTTCACAATGCACCTAAAATAAATATATATTTACAAGGTTAAAGTTTAATTGTAAGATTAACATTTTAACGCGAACTAGGGTTTCGATGGAAATTTGGGGCTTTGATATATAAAGTTCATAATTAAAATACTTTTGTTTCCATTTTAATAAAAAAGATTTCATAAATATAATAATCTTTCATAACGAAATAAATTTTGAATCAATTGATATAATTTAAATAAATAATAAGTGTAAATACATTTTTATATTTTTATTTACAAAACTTATAATTTTAAACAACAACATTTGAACCAATAATGATTTTTAATGATTTAAATCATTATTTAAAATATTTTCTTTGTAACAATAAACTAACTATAATTCTTGTTAAAAACTTATTGACATTTATTTAAAGAAATAAATTTGCAAAAATTTGATAAAGTGATTTACAAATAGATTTTCTTTATAAAATTATTTTTACTAATTTTTCAGAAAAAAATATGAAAAATAAAACAAAATAATGGACTGAGGGTCCCCGGGTTCGAACCCGGGACCTCATGTCCATTCCACACACGCATTACCAGTAAACCAAAGGCCGTGGCCGCGGTTTAACTTGGTTTCCAAAAGTTAAAAACATCTAATACAAACCACCCCCAAATCATATGAACCCTAGGTTCAAATGATCCCAAATTAAAGTATCAAACGATGTTATTAACCCAATCAAGGTTAGGGCTTTCATTCATCAAGTTAAAACGAATATGTATGCATGTTTAATTACCCGATAGTTGTTTGATTTCAACAACACGACACGAAGAACAACCGCGACCAACGTAGCACTGGTTTGATGTTCAAACGACGATGTTAATCAAATTCCTTGCACAGGAAGTTTCCAAGAACCTTGTTGTACAAAATCCCTTTGTCAATTTCAGATATTGAAATCCAGAGAATAGTGTTCGAGTAGCAGGTAGGTCGCGGCTCAAGGGGGTATTCGAACTCGTTGTAATTGTTTGTCTCAGGTGAAATTGAGAGTTTTGTTTGATTAGGGATAGATATAAGTTCGATCTGCTTGAAGTAATTGGGTTATTATTGGTGTTTAAGGCTCGAACAGTTATGTGTTTAAGAGCATTTCGGTTATGTAATCGATTGACTCTTGTAACCGATGATTAGACGAAATTAAGATCACAATCAAGTTAGAAACCGTTCCTAGGATGTTTTAAAACGATTTGGGGTTAGTAGCCGGTTGATTTCGGGAGTTTTAGGGTTCGCCGGACTTCGACCGGACGGTGGCCGGAGTCCGCCGGAAAATCGGGGAGAGAGAAGGAGGGAAAAGGGTTTGGGTTTTGTAATTTTACAACTTTAGTCTCTGTAGTTTTTACTTTATTATTTTATGCCCAAATCATCTAGATTAAGTTTCTAAAATAACAATCTAACCCCCTAGATTAATTAATTTAAGTTTTAACATCATCAAGTTTAATAAATTTTAAGTTATTATTATTATTATTATTATTATTATTATTATTATTATTATTATTATTATTATTATTATTATTATTATTATTATTATTATTATTATTATTATCATTATCATTATCATTATCATTATTATTATCATTATCATTATCATTATCATGATCATTATTATTATTACTCTTATAAGTTATTATTATTATTATTATTATTATTATTATTATTATTATTATTATTATTATTATTATTATTATTATTATTATTATTATTATTATTATTATTATTATTATTATTATAATTATTATGATTATAATTTATTTATTAAGTAATAGTTAATATTATTAATCTTTAAAGTAAAGGATTAAGAGTAAAAAGAATTATAAGCATAAATGCCCCATAAGTTTCACATATGGCAACAATGGTTCTTACAAGAATTTAACGACGCAAGCTTTTAATTAATTCAAAAAATAGAAGATGTTACATTTTTGGGTCATGTGGTTAACGAAGATGGGATTCTTATAGATCCCGGCAAGATCGAAGCGGTGAAGAAATGGGATGCACCCCAGACACCTTCAGAAATACGGCAATTCTTAGGATTGGCCGGATACTATCGTCGTTTCATCGCGAATTTTTCGAAGATCGCGCAACCATTAACACTGCTGACTCAGAAAGACAAGAAGTTTGATTGGGGACATGCACAAGAACAAGTGTTCCAAACGTTGAAAGAGAAGTTGTGCAACGCACCTATATTGTCCCTTCCAGACGGAACTGATGATTTTATGGTATACTGCGATGCTTCACATCAAGGATTGGGATGTGTGCTAATGCAGAAGGATAAGGTGATTGCCTACGCTTCGCGACAACTTAAAGTGCACGAAAAGAACTATACAACTCATGATCTTGAGTTGGGCGTTGTAGTATTTGCACTTAAGATATTGAGGCATTATTTGTATGGAACCAAATGCATCACCTACACAGATCATAAGAGCCTCTAACATATCCTGGATCAGAAGGAACTTAATATGCGTCAGCGATGTTGGGTAGAACTACTTAATGACTATGATTGTGAAATCCGGTATCATCCGGGGAAAGCTAACGTGGTGGCTGATGCTTTAAGCCGCAAAGAACGCGTGAAACCACTACATGCTCGAGCTTTGGGATTGACCATTCAAACGAATTTGAAAGCTCAGATTCAAATTGCACAAAGTGAGGCATTGAAAGAAGAAAACCTTGCGGGAGAAGAATTCCGAGGGTTGGATAAACAAATGAGTTGCAAGGATGATGGTATACAATACTTCATGGATCGTATATGGGTACCCAAATGGGGAGGTATACGTACCTTAGTCATGGATGAAGCCCACAAGACGCAATATTCTATTCATCCTGGTGCAGACAAGATGTATCATGATCTCAAAGATCTGTACTGGTGGCAAGGTATGAAGAAAGACATTGCCATGTACGTCAGCAGGTGCTTGACATGCTCGAAAGTTAAAGCTGAACATCAGAAACCATCGGGATTATTACAGCAACCTGAAATTCCCGAGTGGAAATGGGAGAATATAGCTATGGATTTCATTACCAAACTCCCTAGAACAAGCAGCGGGCATGACTCGATATGGGCCGTAGTGGATCGGATGATGAAGTCAGCTCATTTCATGCCGATCCGAGAAGACTACAAAATGGATAAGTTGGCGAGATTGTACATCAAGGAGGTCGTGACACGGCATGGGGTGCCGGTGTCGATCATATCTGACCGTGACAGCCAATTTACTTCACGATTTTGGCAGACACTACAGAAAGCGATGGGCACTCGATTAGATATGAGTACCGCCTATCACCCTCAGACAGATGGCCAAAGTGACGAACTATACAGACGCTAGAAGATATGTTGAGGGCGTGTGTAATCGACTTTGGTGGTAGTTGGGACACTCATCTACCGCTGATTGAGTTCTCTTACAACAACAGTTACCACACAAGCATTGGATGTGCTCCGTTCGAAGCGTTGTGTGGAAGGAAATATAGGTCACCCGTTTGTTGGGCCGAGATTGGTGAAAGTCAGTTAACAGGCCCAGAGATCATTCAAGAAACAACCGAAAAGATCTTTCAAATCAAAGACCGACTAAAAGCTGCTAGAGATCGCCAAAAGAGCTATGCCGACAATCGTCGGAAGCCTCTAGAATTCAGCATTGGGGATCGGGTTTTACTTAAAGCCTCTCCTTGGAAAGGAATCGTTCGATTTGGAAAGAAATGGAAGTTAGCCCCAAGATACGTAGGACCATTCAAGATTACAGAAAGAATCGGTCCAGTGGCTTACCGATTAAGGTTGCCACAAGAACTCAGCGGCGTACATGATACTTTCCACGTGTCGAACCTCAAGAAGTGTTTGGCTGACGAATCCCTTCACGTACCAATTGAGGAAATCAAGATTGACGAAAAGCATCATTTTGTCGAGGAACCCATTGAGATCATGGATCGAAAGGTCAAGCAATTGAAGCGCAGTAGAATACCAATTGTCCGTGTAAGATGGAATTCAAAACGAGGGCCAGAGTTTACATTTGAACGGAAAGATCAGATGAAACTCAAATATCCACATCTATTCGAGGATGACACTCTTGGACCTAACTCCAGCTGAATTTCGGGACGAAATTCTCTCAACTGGAGGATACTGTGACATCCGTCACCAAAAGGTCTGTCAATTAACGTGGACTTCGTTAACTTTTCTTCGCTCGTTCATTCCTCATCTTTATAAACTATTCGTGTGGATATTATACTTGCTTTATCATCTTTATGCTCGTGTTCTCATCATTAACTAATGCTTACTTTAAAAACTTTACAACTTTCATCATCGTTACCGCTAAATATACCATTTTTATATAATATTATCATCATTAATAAAACCATTTTTAAGTTATAAATATCATTAAATACATTTTTATCATTAATATAACTAACCTAATAAAGTCGTTTTCAACCGAAACAAATTTGGGAAACTCGAGGGTTAAGTGCAGGGACTAAAATTGACATTTTGCAAACTTGGGATGGGTATAAAAACCCCATTTTTCCAGCCCTAGCCTCCATTCTTCATATTCTTCTTCATTTCTTCTTCTTCACTTTTCTTCCTCCTCCTTGCACCAAAATCGCTCATTCTCGTCACGTTTTCATCGTCTAGACTTCGACTACAATCGAGTCTACTTCATTCTTGCAGGTAGACGACCTTGGTTGTCCCTTTTCTTGCTTATTCACGGCAGTCCATTTTAGGGTTTCGGGTGTTCGGGTTCAACCCGAACACATGAGGTCGTGTGGGTGCGTGTGATGTCTTTCTGCGTGTTCTTCTTGTTTGTGTATGTTTGTAGTGTGTTTCTGGAAGTCCTTGTTGTGTAAAACCCGTGCACGGAGCAGCCGAAGGCTGCTCTACACTTCAGCAGTCGCGATTGTGCTATTCAGGCGACTGGGCCTGTCATGCGATTGAGTCATGCGACTGGGTGAGTCGTGCGACTGAGTCATGCGTCTGAGTCAATCGTGCGACTGGGTGTGTCGTGCGACTGAGTCGTGCGACTGTGTGAATGTGTGCGATTGAGTCATGCGAGCGAATGAATGTGTGCGATTGAGTCAGTCGACCGAATGAATATGTGCGATTGTGCGTGTATCGCACGACTGAATGCCAGTCGCACGAATGAAGGTTCAATCGTACGAAATTAAGCTGATTCGTACGAATGAAGGTTGATTCGTGCGTATGGATGTCGAATCGTGCGGTTGAGTGTTGTGTGGTACGACTGAATGCCAGTCGCACGAATGAAGGTTCAATCGTACGAATGAAGCTGATTCGTACGAATGAGGGTTGTTCGTGCGAATGGAGTGTTGAGTTGTGCGTCTGGTCCTGTCGTGAGACTGAAGTTGTTGTGTGTGAGTTTCTCCTTGTGTGTGGTGTGTGTATGTCGTGTGATGTTAAGGTGACATCGACACGGTTGCCATTGCTAATGACAAGATTAAAGTCAACGCTATCAAACTTACTAATGTTATTCCAAATCAAATCAACTTAACATTTTACAAGTATCAATAACCGATTTGTAGCTATTAATATTTACCAAATACTTCTCTAATAACAATGGAACTTTTACTCAAACATCATCAACAATGGCGACGATTTCTAGTACTTGGATCTACATAAGATCTAATACGTGTGTCTGTTTGTGTGTGTTACACGCGACCCAACCGATACAACCCGAACCGACCGAACATTACTATTTACTTTATACATATCATTAATGCTTAACAATAACTTTCAATAGGTGTTTGACCGTTCATTACATACAACATTTGGAACCTTGATCATTCATACTTACCACTTAACAAGTGAGTTTCGTGGCCCCTTTTATGCTTATACAACATTTCAATCATTTACAAACATGGGGGAAAAGTATGCTAACCCATTTTCAATGTTGTACAATTTACATACAATTTACATACTTGGAATCAACGTGTTACTGTTTTGTGAGTACTTATCTGATACATGCTTGAGTTCGTTGTGTGGTACTTTCTTTGCAACTATTTAATTCCAGTGTGGGAACCGACGGATAGGTATTGGTAGTACTACTGGGTAGACACCCCCACCCTTGTTTGTTGGTATACTAGTTAGTACCAACAGTGGCCAGGAACATGCCCTTGGGTGAGTATATTCCGACAAGATCTTTGTGTACGTCATTAGGTTTGGTTGCAAAGCTCATTGTCATGTGATTTTACTTACTTATAACTGTATTCACGCTATTCCACATCATTTACTATACAACATCAATTACTTATTTACTATTTAAACCTGCGAGCTCACCAACAATTTTGTTGACCATTTTGAGCGTATCTTTTCAGGTGATCATGTTAATTGAGGATCTAGGTGTGCTGCCTTAGTGGAGACCCTAGGATGCATTTTTTGAGACTAAACATATTTGACAAACAATTATTTTGAAACAATATTGTATTCTGATTAAACAATTACATTCTTTTGATACTTGTTCCGGGTTGTGGGAGTTTACATTACAATGTTATCTTCATTTGATTATGTGAATGGTTTAACATGTTTATGCTTATGGCTATGTTATCGTAAATATTGACTAAACACGACACAAGTCCCCTTGTTGTCGGGTGTCGTCATGACACGCTTGCCCTCATTTATTATATTGCACCTCTATCGCTTACCATGTGTTATGACGATTCCGATCTCGTTACATCCCAGTGTTTCAGCTTTTAGCGGGGGTGTGACATAGATGAAAGACTATCTTCGGGCTCATGGCTTCTCTGGCAGGCAGGTGGGTCCTATGTTTGAGAAGACCCTCCAGCGATATGTCAGTGATATAAAGGCTGACATTCGCTCGGGGAAGAGGAAGGAGATGTACAGAAGGGGACAGGGGATGATCTTCAAACCAACTACTCAACCCCAACCTCAAACCCAATCACTACCTGAACCAATTCCTTTTCCATTCCCTATCAAAACCGAACCAACCACTGAACCTTACACCCCTGAACCTACACCACCATCCTTACCAACCTCCTCACCTCAACCACCTAAACTACCCATCCTCCAACCCAAAACACTAGCCAGAACCCAAACACCACAATCTACCCAACAACCTCTCAAACCATTCCCTCAGCCTTCTAAATATCTCTCCTTAGAGGAGTTCAAGGCAATCAAGACAAAGCTCATCAACTGCACAACCCTGAGCGACATCTCCTGTGAGGAGGATTCTATCAAACTGACTTATGTTGATGGATCCTCACGTTTCCTCACTAGAGATCAATTTCTTGATCTGCCAGAGGAACATTGGACCAAGCTGTAGGTCTCCTTGGCCTCAATTCAGATACTTTGAGTGAGGAAGAAAAGAAGCTAAGGAGAAGGCTGGTGACTTTGCTGGATACCAAAAAAGGTGACAAGGTACCAAGTCAACCCCTTGTAACTAGGAAGAAGATCATCCAGTGGAGGTTCGAAGACTCTTCTCACAACTTTGTTGTTGAGAGAGAGAGTGGAGAGCTAAACAGGCTAAATGTTACATCTCTGCTACACTTAAGCAGATTTGGTATTGATGAGTTAGCAGAGAAGCCACTCTCCAACCCCTCCAACTCTGAAGTAGCTGCTCACATCAGAAATCACTTGGGTAGTCTTCATTTGGCCGAGCTGACTGCTAGGACCAAGATTGAAGAAGAATTGAAACTAAGAGAGGAGGAGAAAAGAAAGGGATCAACAACCAAAGGCAAAGCCTTTCTACAAATGGTTGAGGGTCCTGAACTTGAATCCATAGTTAGATGGGAGTATAACTATAACTCCAGTCAACTAACTCTTCTCAGCGGGGCACAACAAAGGGTACATGTCATTCAGAGTGATAGACTGGATCTCCTATCCACTAATGACTTGGGCAAACTTCTCAGCACCACTTCGGGAAGAACAAGGACACAGACAAATATCTTCTGTCCCTGGTGTTGTGTAAGGCCCCGTTCCCGGGACGCTTACAGTGGGATCCTCATCGCACATAAAACATATAATTACCTTTGTGTTTCATAAAGCATCGCAGCGGAAACATTTAAAACTTTCTTCCATTTCAATATAATAGCTTTTGCCAAATAATACATCATTATGCAAATTACAAATCCAAGTTTGCATTACATCACAAAAGCATTATAAATGGATGCCATCCCAAAAGAGCCGAGTAGCCTCGCAGTGCCATCCTCAGCAACATTACCTATCAACTGGAAACACATAAAACGTCAGCGTTGCTGAGTGAGTTCTAATTTTATAATAAAGCATATTTTACTTTCAATAAAAACCGTTCGTTACTTTTGCATGATCACACATCATACGTACACATAGATAATCTCATTATTATCTTCGTTATTCGTTCTTTCTTTCACTTTTATTATCTTCCATACCAATACCATGTGCTACACCCCAAACTATATGGCTACTGGGCCGAAGTCTATAAATAGACAGCTATACATGGTGCGCAGTACTGGGGTTAGCGGTAGAGGTTCTATACAAATGGTCAATCACTAAGAAAGACCCCGATGTGCATCCTCCCGGGGTAGCAAACTCACACACCGTTGGGCGAACACCTTATAATTGGCGTGTCCATCCAATGCTTGCAAGACTTTAGTTACATACATCATTCATTAGTGCATGCATTCATCATGTTTCTCTTTTCATTATCTTCCACTTTACGTTACATAATACTTTTCGTTCATTCATTATCATAACACGTAAAGCCACAGGAAAGATAAACATTCATCATAATCAGGAACATCATACATACATAACATACATCATGCATGAATATGCAACATCATCATCATCATGCCCAACATACCCTCTAAGGTCTCAACAGTCATCTTACATGAACTTACGGGAATTTCCATGTCAAACTTACATCTGCACTTTCCCCCGAAAGTCAGTAATTAAACTACACATTTCCTCGGGTACAACAACCCTACTTGGGCGTATGGACACCCTTCAGTCGCATGGCCTCCAGGCGACTAAACATCATGCGAATGGACCAATGCAGATGAACACCTATGCGGATGAACACCCAGTCGTGCGAATGGACCTCATGCGGATGAACACCCAAGCGAATGAACACCCATGTGAATGACCTCATGCGGATGGACTCCTATGCAGATGAGTCCTATGCGAATGGAGCTAATGCGAATGGACCTCATATGAATGAAACTAATGCGGATGAGCACCTATGCGATTGGGCCCTCAGTCGCAGGACTCCCCATGCGACTGGCCCCAATCGTACGAATGAATCCTCAATCGTGCGAATGAACCCTCAATCGTGCGAATGAACCTCAATCGCACCTCAATCGGCCGTAGGGCCTCCATTCGGTCGCCTAGCCCTAGCTGATGCAGAATGGAGTTCATCCCGAACCCAATCTGCTATTTTCGACCTCCAAGCTCATCCAAACCCATTCTAAGCCTAAATCAACCATCCTAAACCTTAGGAATGCATACCACAACACCATTCAAGCACACACAAGCCCGCAAACAAACTCCAGATGCATCACACGCAAACACATACAAATAGGTCAAACACACACACACATACAAAACCGGGTTTTCTATGTGTTCCAGTCCCAAAATCATTTGAAAACATGTAAAAGAGGGGTCCTAGAACTCACAAAAACCACACCGAGAAGTAGAGCTTCGATTGGACTCGCTACACGACGATTTGGCACTCTAGAATCCACCCAAACCAACTTTTATCCCTTTTTCTCTCTTCTTTCTCTCTATTGCTGAATTTTTGGGTGTGGGGAGAGGGTAAGGGCTGCCCTTTCCCTTCAAATACCTCCACTCACCCAACTTTCTCTTGTTGGCGAGTTTGGTCCCTCGACTTTGGACTTTATTTCTTTTCTTCTTTCATCGGCTTCAAAATAAATAACCGGGTGTTACAAGTCCACCCCCCTTAAATAGGTTTCGTCCCCAAAACCTGTTATTCCTCGAACAAACGTGGGTAATGCTGCCTCATCTCTTCTTTAGTCTCCCACGTAGACTCGGATCCTTTCCTGTGCTTCCACTGAACACGCACAAGAGGAACCGTTTTGTTCCTCAGCCTCTTCTCTTTTCGATCGATGATTGCCACTGGTTGCTCCACATAATTGAGCCGTTCGTCTACTTTGATTTCTTCCAGTGGAACAATCATATCTTCATCTGCCAAGCACTTCCTTAGATGAGATACATGGAATGTTGGGTGAATTCCACTTAACTCATCCGGTAACTCCAGTCTATATGCCACCTCTCCTACTCGAGCAATGATTCGGAAAGGGCCTATGTACCTCGGGCTCAACTTCCCCGCTTTCTGAAACAAATGATACCCTTCCAAGGTGAGACCTTCAACATAACCCGGTCACCCACCTGGAACTCAATCGGTCTGCGTCGTTTATCAGCATACGACTTCTGTCTATCTTTGGCTGCCTTCATAAAGGCTTTGATCTTTTCAAGCTTCTTAGTCGTAGCCTCGATTACCTCGACGCTCCGTAACTCCTTCTAACCAATATCACCCAAAACGGGTGTTCCCTGCATCTCCTACCGTATAGCATCTCATATGGTGGCATACCAATGCTGGCATGATAACCGTTGTTATACGAGAATTCAGCTAACGGTAAGTGGTCATCCCAACTTCCTCCAAAATCGATAACACATGCCCGAAGCATGTCCTCTAATGTCTGAATGGTCCTTTCTAACCGACCATCAGTCTGGGGATGATAAGCCGTGCTAATATGTAACCTCGTCCCCATAGCGTCGTGGAATTTCTTCCAAAATTTAGATGTAAACCGGGTGTCACGATCAGAAACAATAGACACCGGCACACCATGACGAGTTACAATTTCCTTGATGAACAGATCAGCCAACCTCTCAGATGAATATGTCTCGCGGATCGGTAGGAAGTGAGCACTCTTCGTCAAGCGGTCAACAATCACCCATATAGCATCATACCCTTTTGGGGTACGCGGTAGCTTTGTAATGAAATCCATGGTGATGTGCTCCCACTTCCATTCCGGTATATCCAAAGGTTGGATCCTTCCATATGGCTTTTGATGCTCGGCCTTCACTTGCAAACAAGTAAGGCATTTACTCACATACTCCACCACATCACGCTTCATACCCGGCCACCAGTAATCTTTCTTCATGTCTTGATACATTTTCGTGGCACCAGGATGAATGGAGTATCGAATCTTGTGAGCTTCATCCATGATCTTCCCGCGTAGATCCCCAAAACGAGGAATCCACACACGACCGAATCGGGTTCTAACACCGAGTGTGTTTTCACCCAATTCTGCGACTAGACCTCTTATTCTTTTAGAGTTAAGATGATCTTCTTTCAATGCTTCATCTTGAAACTCCTTGACTTGCTTCATTACATTGGAGGTCATGATCAGTTGATAAGCTTTCACCCGAATCGGCTCAGGTCTCTCCTATCGGCTAAGGGCATCCGCCACCACATTGGCTTTGCCCGGATGGTAATGGATCTCGCAATCATAGTCCTTTATGAGCTCCAACCATCGTCTTTGCCTCATGTTCAGGTCCTTCTGCTCAAAGAAGTACTTCAAGCTTTTGTGGTCAGTGAATATGGTGCACTTCGTCCCGTAAAGATAGTGCCTCCAAATCTTTAACGCAAAGACCACGACTGCTAGCTTCAAGTCATGAGTAGGATAATTGACCTCATGAACCTTCAACTGTCGGGATGCATAGGCTATAACATTTCCTCTCTGCATTAACACACACCCCAACCCCGAGTAGGAAGCATCAGAATAAACCACTAGATCCTCACTTCCATCGGGTAATGACAGAACAAGAGCTTGAGTCAACCTCGCCTTCAGTTCCTCGAACGCCTTCTCTTGAGCCTGACCCCATACAAACTTCACATCTTTCCGGGTCAACTTAGTTAGTGGAGAAGCGATCTTAGAAAAGTCTTGGATGAACCTCCTGTAGTAGCCTGCCAAACCCAAGAAACTACGAATCTCGGATGGCGTCTATGGAGACTTCCATTGCATAACTGCCTCCACCTTTGCCGGGTCCACCATAATCCCGTCAGGATTCACCACATGACCCAAGAAATGAACCTCGCGCAACCAGAATGCACACTTGGAGAATTTAGCATACAACTTCTCCTTTCTCAACGTCTCCATTACCTCTCGAATGTGACCGGCGTGCTCCTCCTCGTTCTTTGAATAAATCAGGATGTAATCAATAAACACGATCACCGATTTATCCAACATCGGCCGACACACTCGATTCATCAAATCCATAAAAGCAGCTGGCGCATTGATTAAACCAAAGGACATAACGAGAAACTCGTAGTGCCCATAACGCGTACGGAAAGTTGTTTTAGGAATGTCTTGCTCTTTCACTTTCAACTGATGGTAGCCAGATCGAAGATCTATCCTTGAGAACCAGCTGGCACCTTGAAGCTGATCAAACAAATCATCAATCCTCGGTAACGAGTATCGGTTCTTCACTGTCAACTTGATCAGCTCACGGTAGTCAATACACATCCTCATGCTACCGTCCTTCTTTTTCACAAATAAGACCGGAGCACCCCAAGGAGAGATACTCGGCCTAATAAACCCCTTGTCGAGCAACTCCTGTAGTTGTTCCATCAACTCCTTCATCTCTCTCGGAGCTAACCGATACGGTGCCTTAGCAACAGGTTGGGCGCCCGGTATCAAGTCAATCTGGAACTCGATCTCACGGTCAGGTGGCCCTCCTGGTAGGTCTTCGGGAAACACATCTGGAAAGTCACACACAACCGGTACATCGGACAGTTGTGGTGTTGGTCTATCCACGTCCTTCACGTAAGCCAGATAAGCGTTACATCCACGCCTCATGCACTTTCCCACCACCGCCATTGAAATCACCTTCGGAATCGTAGTAACCCGATCACCATAAACCGTCACTGAACTACCGTTGGGCGCTGTCAGACAAATCATTTTCTTGCGACACACAATGTTCGCCTCGTAGTCCGCTAACCAATCCATCCCAAGAACCAAATCGAAACCACCTAAGTTCATCACGAATGGTCTAACAGGAAATTTGTGACCTTCTAACTCCACGTCACAACCCTCTATCATCTCAGAAATTCTGGTAGACTTACCTATGGCAGTTTCTACATCAAAGGGCGCATCAACACGTCTACTACTAACAGGCAGCTTAGCACAGAAAGCAGCAGAAATAAAACTTTTACTAGCACCAGAATCGAATAACACAGAAGCTAAAGTTTGGTTCACTAGAAACGTACCGGACACAACGTCAGGGTCCGTCCTAGCCTCCTCCTGTGTCATGGTGAATGCCCTGGCGCTCGCCCTCGTTCTTTCACTCCCCGTCTTCTTCACCCCAGAACCCTCAGCCCTCGGCTTCTTACAGTCTTTACTCATATGACCGCTTTCCCTATAGTTGAAACATCTACCCGCACGGCAATCCTTTGCTATATGCCCCATCTTCCCACACTTGAAGCACACATTCAATCCCAGCCTACATTCTCCTGCATGCTCCCTTCCACACTTGCTACACCTCTTCAACCCCGCACCCGATATGGCCACACGACGGTCATCCACCCGTGCCTTCTTGTTACCCGTCGAGGCATCACCTCGACCAAACCTTTTCCCGTTCTAGTTTCGATCACCACCACCCTTCTTGTTCGCTTCAGTCACCACCACCTCCCGCTCATCATATAGCCTCCCTGCCAAATCGACCGCCGACCTAAACGTGCCTGGCCGGGCGGCGATCATATGCCTGCGAACATCCACCGGCAAGCCGTGAACGTACCTCTTGATCTTTCGAGACAGAGGCGTCACCAGATCCGGCACCAGCCGTGCCATTTCGTTGAATTTGGTGGTGTACTGCTGGTGTGTCATGGTTCTCGCCTCCAGCTGCAGGAACTCTCTCTTGATCTTATCCATCTCCCTATAAGGACATAACTCCTCAATCACCATCTTCTTCAACTCCTCCCACCTCATCCTTCCTATCGCCCGGTTACCCTCGGCTTGGACAATGTTGTCCCACCAACACAGAGCCGAGTCCACAAATGAGTGGGTAGCAAACTTCACCTTCTGGTCCTCCCGGCACTCGCTGATATCAAGAACAGCCTCCATTTCCCTCACCCACCGGTGAGCAGCAGCAGCAGTGACGTTACCATCGAAAGTAGGGGGCTTGCATCTCATAAACGCCTCATAGTTACAGCCTCGTACCACCTCTTGCACAGGCTCATCTTCCTCTTCCTTGGTATTGGAGACAATCATTTCCGTCTCTGGTTGTTCCCTTCCTCCAGTGGACCTGTTCCGATCTCTCCTCTATCCCTCCTTTACGGCCTTGATAACTTCTGTCACCACAGACGGTAAGATTGTCTGCATGACTTGATGCACCTCTTCAACAACAGCCTCCTTTACCGAGGCCCTCAAGTTAGCACTCTCATCCCCAGCCTCCGGATGAGGGGTTTCAAGTTCTTCAGGAACCACCCTTTCGACTCTAGGCCTTCCTCTTTTGGGTCGTGGTTCAGCACCAGGTCCACCACGACCTCCACCCCTCGAAGCTTTTGAAGATCTACCACCGGCCATTCTCTAACACACTGAAAGATTCAAACACCAACACGGTCATTAAAGGGAACAGCTCAGTTTATGTCAAGTATAGTAAGTCCCTAATTACAGTGGCCAGTTGTGATTAGCCACTTACTTTATTCTTCATACCCCGAGCATTACCTATCCTGACTACATCAGTATCTAAATCTACATACAACACATAGACCACATAACATGCGCACATAATACCGGTTATCATTAAGAAAATACCTGATGGCACGCAGCTACTCAGGTTGGCATCCCATTCCCATTTCCATCCCATTTTCAGTTTAAGTTAGGGTTTATTTTGAAATTTTACCCATTTCACTTAAACTTTGGCTATGATACCAACTTGTAAGGCCCGTTCCCGGGACGCCTACAGTTGGATCCTCATCGCACATAAAACATATAATTACATTTGTGTTTCATAAAGCATCACAGCAGAAACATTTAAAACTTTCTTCCATTTCAATATAATAGCTTTTGCCAAATAATATATCATTATCCAATTACAAATCAAAGTTTGCATTACATCACAAAAGCATTATAAATGGATGTCATCCCAAAAGAGCCGAGTAGCCTCGCAGTGCCATCCTCAGCAACATTACCTATCAACTGGAAACACATAAAAACTCAGCGTTGCTGAGTGAGTTCTAGTTTTATAATAAAGCATACTTTACTTTCATTAAAAACCGTTCGTTACTTTTGCATGATCACATATCATACGTACACATAGATAATCTCATTATTATCTTTGTCATTTGTTCTTTCTTTCACATTTGATATCTTCCATACCAATACCATGTGCTACACCCCAAACTATATGGCTACTGGGCCGAAGTCTATAAATAGACAACTATACATGGTGCCGCAGTACCGGGGTAAGCGGTAGAGGTTCTATACAAATGGTCAATCACTAAGAAAGACCCTGATGTGCATCCTCCCGGGGTAGCGAACCCACACACCGTTGGGCTAACACCTTATAATTGGCGTGTCCCGATATCCAATGCTTGCAAGACTTTAGTTACATACATCATTCATTAGTGCATGCATTCATCATGTTCCTCTTTTCATTATCTTCCACTTTACATTACATAATACTTTTCGTTCATTCATTATCATAACACGTAAAGCCACAGGAAAGATAAACATTCATCATAATCAGGAACATCATACATACATAACATACATCATGCATGAATATGCAACATCATCATCATCATGCCCAACATACCCTCTAAGGTCTCAACAGTCATCTTACATGAACTTACGGGAATTTCCATGTCAAACTTACATCTGCACTTTCCCCCGAAAGTCAGTAATTAAACTACATATTTCCCCGGGTACAACAGCCCTACTTGGGCGTATGGACACCCTTCAGTCGCATGGCCTCCAGGCGACTGAACATCATGCGAATGGACCAATGCGGATGAACACCTATGCGTATGAACACCCAGTCGTGCGAATGGACCTCATGCGGATGAACACCCAAGCAAATGAACACCCATGCGAATGACCTCATGCGGATGGACTCCTATGCGGATGAGTCCTATGCGAATGGAGCTAATGCGAATGGATCTCATGCGAATGAAACTAATGCGGATGAGCACCTATGCGATTGGGCCCTCAGTCGCATGACTCCCCATGCGACTGGCCCCCAATCGTATGAATGAATCCTCAATCGTGCGAATGAACCCTCAATCATGCGAATCAACCTCAATCGCACCTCAATCGGCCGTATGGCCTCCATTCGGTCGCCTAGCCCTAGCTGATGCAGAATGGAGTTCATCTCGAACCCAATCTGCCATTTTTGACCTCCAAGCTCATCCAAACCCATTCTAAGCCTAAATAAACCATCCTAAACCTTAGGAATGCATACTACAACACCATTCAAGCACACACAAGCCCGGAAACAAACTCCAAACGCATCACACGCAAACACATACAAATGGGTCAAACACACACACATACAAAAACAGGTTTTCTATGTGTTCCAGCCCTAAAATCGGTTGAAAACATGTAAAAGAGGGGTCCTAGAACTCACACAAACCACACTGAGAAGTAGAGCTTCGATTGGACTCGCTACACGACGATTTGGCACTCTAGAATCCACTCGAACCAACTTTTCTCCCTTTTTCTCTCTTCGTTCTCTCTATTGCTGATTTTTGGGTGTGGGGAGAGGGTAAGGGCTGCCCTCTCCCTTCAAATACCTCCACTCACCCAACTTTCTCTCGTTGGCGAGTTTGGTCCCTCGACTTTGAACTTTATTTCTTTTCTTCTTTCGTCGGCTTCAAAATAAATAACCGGGTGTTACATGTTGAAGGTTTTGAGAAGCAGAAACAAATAAGGTTTTGGTAGCATCAGCCTAGGGGGAGTTTGTTGGATCTAGAAAGGCTTGTGCAACAAAAACCAAATCACTTAGACTATTTTGGTGTAACTGATAAAGGACTTCCGAAGTTAAGTAAGGAACTTCCGAAGGAAAAGGAGTTCTTCCGAAGACAAAGTGTAAGATCAACTTCCGAAGGAAAACTCCAACTTTCAAAGACAAAGTATTTACTTCCGAAGATCAAGACTTAGAGTGAAAGATCAGAAGTCAACTTCCGAAGTATGAAAGAAGTCCTAAAGCCTCAGAAATATAGAAGCCTCTTCCGAAGTATAAATGGCTTCGGAAGAACTTGTTCTTCCAAAGCCAACTTACCTTCGGAAGACACTACTATTATCCAGTGGACATAAGTATGGTCTCTCTGACACTCCGCTGCAGACCTCTGAGATACTGCATGGCGTTTTCTCAAAAGCCATGTAGTTGACCATACTTTACTCCACTGTTTACCTTTATCAGTTAGTACAGTTGCCAACTTTAGTTGGTGACAAAAGGTAAGTCATGGATATGTCATGACTATCATATCTTAGATAATATTTTATCTAAGATACCTTAACTTTAACATTGTAGTATATGTTTTAGTCTTAGGTTTCCAGCTGGTATCAAAGTATATCCGGCTGTAGGATCTAGTATATATAGTTTCTCATTGTAACTCTTATTTCATGCTAGTAAGAGTCTTATAATACTTTGAGTTGAGAAGTAATATATACAAGTGCCTTGAAAATTATTTTCTTGTGTTCTTTGCTACTTATTATATTATTATCAACTCTTAGAAGAGATTCTACTTCATCTGATCTGAGTGTAGTATAAGTGAGTTTTAAAGAAATCCAAGTGTTAAGTGACAAAACCCGATCCTGCAAAGGGACATTAGCTACTCCCCATCGCTAACAACCCTCAACAACGGTCAATGGTGACGGCTCGTAGTATTCTGTTTGGGTTATTCATGACTTGTATCTTGAAATATATATATATATATATTTTAGTTTATTTTATTTACTTTGTTTATATTTCACATTATTTCTACCTTAGTTAAAGACAACTAGACAAGGGACTTGACTGCAAGAAAAAGTTTAGGGGCATGGCCAGAAACTCCGAGGGCTTAAGTTATAATTAGAATAATTTAACTGAGTGTTCTTGTTTAGTCTTGTATAGATTCTGTTATTTTAGTCTCTAATCTTTGGTTCTGGTTTAATAATATAGGTTTGTGAGTTCTTGACACTAACTAATTATGTCAGTTACATGGTCTCTTATTGTATGGTAAACTCTTAACCTTTTATAATATAAAGGTTCAATGTTACCCTATCTATATACTGGTTCATTAAATCTACATCACATCTAATATACATCAACTTATCATAAATGATGCTCAAACCCTTTACTCTCAAAAATAACTTTATTAATGTAACTTCAAATGACTTTACTATTAGACTCAATCTTCCACCCAACAAAATTTTACTTGCACGCTCTATTTCAATATGAATTTATCTATTTAAGCACAAAGTGTGTTATTTTTGGTTAGTTATTTAAGGGAAATAAAACTATAATATTGTCATGTAATTGGTCATGCGAGTGATAAAAGTGAAAAATATATCGGAGGAATTTATTGATTTCTAAAAGGGGAAGGTGAAGGTAGCTGGATATTTTGACAGCCTACTTATTTCTATTGACAGAAGTAGGTTTTTTCATCTTGTAAAAGCATTAAATTTGAAAGTTATTACTTGACGAAGACTGTACATTATATTAATCTTACCCTTTGGATCCATCTGACCGGTGGCCTGTTTTGGTCTTTTTAGTTAAGGCCACACCACAACTGTATGTCAATTAAGTCATGTCACACATCTAGGATTTCATGCTCATACGTTTACCTATGTGTATAATCAAGAGTTTTAACTAACTATATACGTACAATACCTATTTTGAAATTCATTTTTGTTAAAACATGTCAATGTAAGTAAACTTAGAAACAATGTTACTAATTAACATCTTAAAGTTGTGTAAAAGTAATGATATATTACCACAACTCTCATGAGTAATCTCCTCCAATTTGCATTTGACATTAACTAGTATTAAGCCTCCGCGTTGTTGCGGGGGACGTAAAACCGTGACAAATAACATCAATGTCATATTATTATTAGCGACCACCAACACCGGAAAAGCTCGTATTACCAAAAAATAATAAAAACGAAAAAGAATATAAAACCGAATGGAAAGTAGACGTAAAAACGTTGAATCACGTACAATAAATGTAAAACATTTAAAACTAAGTTGATCTAAGACTCGCGTGTTGTAGCGGAATCGTTAATGGAGAAAAAAAATAAGCGTAAACGTTGAACCACACGCTCATGTTGTGGTGTGGAACTGTGTTAACTCGTAAAATTCCTAAAATGATAAATTACAAAATATGAAAAGTATAGGGGATACAGTTGAAAGTGAAAAATTGTAGAAGTTAAATTGTGAAAGATATAAAAGCATTATGATTAAAAGTAAAAATTTAAAAATAAAAAAACCAAAGGTACAATCCATTAAACATAAGTTAAAACACATAATACAGAAAAAAGGTTAATTAGTAATATATATAATTCATACATATAGAATGTGACGTAGAAAAATCCCACACTATTTGAAAGAGTCGTAATCTTTCCTTTCTGTCTACAAAGAAATTCTTTCTATTGATTCCCGCGAATCCTCAAATACAATTAACATGTTATAGACGCATTTGACCATGAATATAAGGAGAACTCCATACATAACTACTATAAAAGTCGATCAATTGGTTGTTTCCAGATGGTTGACCACATGTAAACTTTTGTTCAGAGATTCAAAGTAATTTCTTTATTTTTATGTGATTGTATGTGTTATATTATAAGGGATGATGTGAGATTGTTAGTGGTTGTTAGTGGAGATAAGAGAGAGAATATTACTGTTTATTCATATATTGGAGGAAACAAAATACAACCCCATAAATTCTTTAATATTTTTAAAAGTGGTTGTGAATATAAGATATAGAAAATGCAATTATAAATATTAAAAAAAGTATTGCTTGATTGTTAAAAAAAAGAAAAAATAATGTTTTTAATGTAAATATTAATGATGTGGATAAGAAAGTTAGTGTTAATGCTCTTAAGTAACAAAAAATAAATAAACGAGCGAAACTTATAACATGAGACATTATTGGCCGAATTTGATATTTTAATTGGCTCACTCTCTTCCACTATTACAAATTTACAGGTCAAATATGAAATATCCATTAATTGAATGTTGAAGGAATGTGAGCTAAGATCATCTTCACCGCTAGAAAGCGGTTGGGGCATATGTGATGTTCCCTCCGTCTCTCTCTCTCACATCATTAATAAAATATATAATTTTTTTATTTTTCTAACTATTACTTTTTTTTTTGTTTAAAAGTAGCGTTTGGAAAAGGATGTAGCATTGGAGGAATAATGGGCGTATAAAGGTGTTTAAAATTAATTTGATATGACAGCTGAAGTGGTGCGTTTATAGGCCTTTAAATTGTCCTGTGTTGAAAAGATGCTCTATATAACTTCTTGAAAGCATTTACATCCTACTAAGATGTTTTATCAAATACATCATTGGATTAACTAGTCCTTACTAGTTACTACTAACTAATATGAAAAAAACCTTATCTTCCTTTGTGCCAAAAGTTACTGTGAATTAAATGCACACAAACTACCACCACCATGTGCAGTTGCCATTGGCCTCATATCACCCTGACCAATAGTAATATCACAATGAACTCTCTACTGCCTATTTAGACTCCTCATTCTCTTCATGCTTTCAGCCTCACTACACACAATCCGTAGTCAAATACCGTTGCACTAACATGGCAACATCAAAATCACTGTGTTTGTTCTGCTTGTCATTGCTGACAGTATTGTGCAACACTGCTCTCGAAGCAGATGCTCGAGCATTCTTTGTGTTTGGGGACTCGTTGGTCGACAATGGCAACAACAACTTCTTGGCTACAACTGCCCGTGCGGACAACGTGCCATACGGGGTAGACTATCCCACTGGACGCCCCACGGGCCGATTCTCCAACGGATATAACATCCCAGACCTTATCAGTTAACTTTATATATGTTTTCTACCAAGTGTTAATTTTATATATATATTTGCTGTTGTTTTACTAGCTCATATATAATAATATTGTTAATGTAGGTCAAGCCATAGGTTCAGAAGCAACATTGCCCTACTTAAGTCCGATGCTCACTGGTGAAAAGTTACTGGTTGGAGCAAATTTTGCTTCTGCTGGAGTTGGAATACTCAACGATACTGGGGTCCAATTTGTAAGTCATACAAATTCAATGTTTAAATTCATATATATATATTTGGTTAATATTGACAACATTAGCACTTTTGGAGATGGGTTTAATTGTTTTGTGGGATCCATATGATGTGTACACTACTACAGATATATATATTGTCATGTGTATCTTAATATAATATGATATTCTTGCAAAACTAGGTATACAAGATCTTTGTTGTTAATTCAGAACCAAGATTATACTCATGAAACACAAACCAATTAGAAAGTTATTTACTATTTTAGACTTTTTTACTTTTATTTATACTTTAAAGATTTACATAGATAGGCATAAACAAGACATATAAACATAGGTTAGTGCTCTTATTAAAAAGACATATTAATTTATACTTACTACTTCACTACTAAAACTCTTTCAAAATTAAATTTGTTGTATAATTTAAACAAAACACATGACTCAAATACTAGACTTGTGACCCGTAACATGACCTGAATTTGAACCCATCAAGATTAAGCCTACATTTGTATGTTTAAAGTTGGAGGAGGAACCGGATTGTAAGTATGAAATCGGTGTTGGTTCTGTCCCAATCACACACAAAGCACACACACGATTAGTACAGTTAATTTGCTTGAACACTTACATAGGAAGCATGAACTCTTGTTTGTTATTCATTGCAAAACCATTAAGAGCATATTCAACAAGGAGGTCTTTCAAAGACCCGAAAAACATGCCACGTCATGTCACATCAAATTTCCATTATTCCTTCAGAAATTCTTACTTTCTCTAACAATACTTCATATTTCAAACACCTTTTTATAACTTAATGTGTGTGTGACCAACTAACTTATAATACTCCTGCTTTTATACCACAATTTTTGACCCATAAACTCTTAAACAAAGCCTAGATTACTAAAGTACAATATAAACTGCTACTTTGAGCCGTTCAAGCCCACAAGTGGACTGTGAATGATCCGATTTGACTCATCAAGATTAACCTATAATATTCGGGGTTCTATATTACGATAACTTTAGAAAGAGAGGTCAGTTGACCCACTGACTTTGAGATTGTCTACATTCGATGTTCGTTTTGACATAAATTTGGTTTAGAAAAGAATCGAGTCAATATAAAATGTTTTTGTGTTTATTTTTATGTACGTTTTGAGTTTATCTACATCTAAACATAAGTTTTATTTGAATATGAATTTGGTCAAACATAAATTAAACGTTTCATTCAACGATATAAATTCAAGTTACTCTACGTTTCAACGTAAGTTTAGCTCAGAAATGAGCATGGTCAGTTGTAGTCTATACTTTATCACGCCGCATACGATGCAACAAGGGTAAAAAGTATTTTTTTTTATCGTAACCCAATTTATTACATAAAACATGATTTCTTTAAGTCTCTTCATAATACAACATACATGGGATGGGGAGCTGGGACATGGTAGGAAGTAGTGTGCCCCGTAACCAAAAGTTGTTTTAATCCTATCATAGAATATCGAAGTGTTATTAATAAAACCATATATACATTCTAGTAGGAACCCAAGTTCTATTGCAAAATTACCTGTTTTACTCATTGTTTTCGAGACCGGTTTGGACCGGCCGGTCCAACCGGGAATCAGAGGATGCGCCGAACCGGTTCACATCAACTCATTATGGAGGGGGTCGACCGGCCGGTTCGTCCCGAACCGGTGGTCGGACCGGGAACCAGACCGGGGTCTAACCAGATTTTGTGTTTTTTTTCTAGATTTTAATGGATAAAAAAAGGGTGTTTAACGATAAATTTAGTGTGTTGGACATAAGATTATTGTTAAGTTTTATATATAATTATAAAATACACACATAAATTACTTATATTGAATTTATCTGGTTCTTAAATCCGGTCCGACCACCAAACTAATAAAGCGTCCGGTTCAACGTCCGATCCGATTCTAAAAACATTGGTTTTACCCCATCCCCAACTTATTGACACTATAATAAGGACTTTACAAGTTGCTTAACAGCTCATGCATGCAATGCAGAAAAAGAAAAACTATTTCATTAAGTTTATGTTATGTGTATAAAAGTACCGTACGGAAAATATTAACTAAAAATGCGTGACATGAAATAAGAAGCATCTGATCATGCAAATTTCTACATTAGGTATGAAACATGCATTCTATAACTGAATAAAATTAAAAAAATGTAAATATCAAATTTCATTACTTTTCTTTCCCCCTTGATTAATTACACTCATGTAATTAAACACATATATATAAATGTATATGAATATTAATACTTTCTTCAAAACTGTAAATCCGGAGGCCGGTTCATGTATATGAAAATATGATGCAGGCAAACATCATAAGGATGCCGGTCCAGTTGTCATACTTGGAGCAATATAAACAACGAGTGAGTGAGCTAATTGGCCAACAAGAGACTGAAAGGCTTATAAGCCAATCTTTAACCCTCATGACACTGGGAGGCAATGATTTCGTCAACAACTACTATTTGGTGCCTTTCTCTGCAAGATCTAGACAGTTTGCGCTACCTGACTATGTCGTCTACATTATCTCTGAGTACCGCAAAATCTTGATGGTAACCTCCATTTCATCTCCTCTTTTAATATCTATTTACAAAATTATATAAACAATATTGGATTTTTAGGCCTCTAGAAATGAAAAAAAGAAAAAGGAAAAACATTGTTGGAGGTGTATAGGAATTTAATGATTTCTAAATAGGGGAAGGTGAGGGTAGCTCATGCATACTTATTACTAAAGATAGAAGTAGGTTTTTCCATGTTCAAATTTACAGCATTCATTCAAATTTACAACATTCATTCAAAATTACAGCATTCATTCATTCCATCTTACCAATTGATTATATCTAGCATGGCCTACTTTGGTTGTTGTATAGTTAAGGCCATCATATATATGTCAGTAAAATCATGTGACACCGACAGATTTGTCTTACCTATTAAACCCTAAATAATAGGGTTTAATAGTACCACGGAAATGATTAAACATATATCTATATACTGAACCCCATCTCGTATGAGAGATATTTTTTTTAATAAAGGGGCGGCTACCAATGTGTGAGAGGATGGAGTACGTTTAACGGCCACTTTGGTCGTTGTAGTCAAGACCACATAATTACATTCACTTTACATCAACTTAATAACTTACAAACACAATTTATTTATGTAAGACATGTTTATTTTCGAATGTAGAGGTTATACGATTTGGGATTACGTAGGGTCTTGGTGACGGGGACTGGCCCGTTAGGTTGTGTGCCTGCGGAACTAGCACAACACAGCAGTAATGGTGAATGCTCCGCGGAGTTGCAAAGAGCTGCGGGTTTGTTTAACCCGCAACTCCAAAAAATGCTAGACGGTCTTAACCAAGAAATCGGGAGTCATACATTTATTGGTGTAAATATTCGCCAAACAAGCATCGACTTCGTCTCTGACCCAGCAAGATACGGTACACATACCTTCTTTTAAGTCAAGCAAACAATATAATATTATTCATACAAACAAAATTGTAAACAAACATAACTATATGTTAATTTTATGTGAACTTTTATAAAAGCATACTTGAGGGTTTGTTAATTATGGTCTCTATATGTGTTTTGAGTAGGATTTGTTACAGCAAAGATAGCATGTTGTGGGCAAGGGCCATACAATGGAATTGGACTATGCACACCGAGGTCGAATTTGTGCCCCAATAGAGATGAATACGCGTTTTGGGATCCTTTCCACCCGTCAGAGAAAGCAAACCGGCTCATCGTGCAACAAATTTTGATGGGCTCGACAGACTACATATCACCCATGAACCTCAGCACCATCATGGCTTTGGATGCTGCAGAATATGTGTGATGTTACCATTGATCTCATGATAAGTTCAAGCTCCTATAATACCATGCATCTATTGAATTTAATAGAATTGGTTATTTAAGATTTTGATTTTTAATGTTGATTTTGAATTTGCTAGGTTAATTGGTATTGTGTGTGGAATATTAATTATTCATGCATCACTAAATGTCTTATCTTTATTAGACCTCTATTGAAATGAAATAAAAGTTTCATGCTTTTTAAATGGGTGGTGATGAAGAATGTTGATGACATAACTTGTTATGGTAGTAGTGGTCCACGTGAATGAAATTAGAGAGTTCTTCAAAAGAAAGCTATATAAACCTCAACTTCAATAATATTTGATGGTTTCGTTTTTTTAAGGTCCAGACACCTCACATTATAAATCTACACCACCTATACGTCTCGTATGACACCACACGCAATGTATAGGGTCAAAAACATAGAAAACGAGAAAAATTCGGGAGGCTGTTAGAGGGCTATATGTCTCATATAGCCCTATATGACTACCTATACGACAAATATATGTTATAAGACGCGTATAACAAATTTTGACACTGACTATGAGAAAAATTCAGGCGGCTATCAGAGGGGTAATACGCCTCATATGGTGCTATACGACCCACCTATACATGTGTATAGTTCCATACGACCCGTATAGAAATCTGTGATGTTAATTTATGATTTTGGGGTTTTAAAAATACCAATTCTTTTTTACTTCAAGATCTAGAAAGAGAGTAGTATGTTTAAGATGACCATCCGTCTTTATCGATAGATTATTTCGAGGTATTTCAAACATTACCTGTAATATATTATAATTAAGTTAGACACCTATATATTATATGGGTGGAAGAAAAAAATCAACATATTATAATCATTAGGCTTAATTGGGGAACGAGCCGAGCTAGGGTGGGCTCGGGCTCCACTCATTTATAAACCCAACCGAGCTGGCTTGGCTTGTTTATTTTAACGAGCTCAAAATCCGAGCTTGGGCTGGCTCGTTTATAACGAGCCGAGCCGAGCCAGCTCGAAGCCAACTTATTTATTTTAATTTATTTTTAATATTTGTATATATTCGTATGTATAAAAAAATAAATAGTATTTCTTACGTTTGTTTATCTTAATTCATTGAAAACAATTATATAAGATTGTTATTTCAAAAGTTTAATCATGTTTTTATACTTTTATCATTAGTTTCTTGTTGTAAATTATCAAAATAACCTTATGTGTATGGTGTATTTTATGTAATATGTCATAATTTTGATTATAATTTATCTAATTATAGTTTAGTGTTGGATCGGGGTTATGAATTAACAAAACTTTTCTCTTTGATCAGAAGTTAACAAATACGAAATCTAAGTTAACAACTTAATAACAAACACAAATACTTTGAGTATAGATAAGTACATGAGTTATTCTTTCAAATATTCACTTGATTAACCAAAACTGAGTACAAAGATCGAATAACATTCAGCAGATACACAAGTGGCTTAACAAAGCTTGTCTCTACTATACAAGTATGAAGGTTTTATACTATGAAATCCAAAAAACCCAATAAGAATAAACTATTCTATATTCAGAATATACAACAAGACAGACAATCGGCTCATTAGAGTTAAGCAGCTTTAGTACCATGTTGTCTCCAAAAGACAGAACACAACAGCAATCGGTGCAGACAGTCTTGCCTTATGTAGCAGTTGATCAGCAGCTCATGGAGTTCAGTGGTGATCAACAGTAGTCGATCAGCAACTCATCTGTTGAGTGCTAATCGGTAGTGGTTCATATTATGTTGATCGACAATCATTCAGCACATGTTGTTTGGAAGTTGATTCAATGTTTGGTAGAAATCGACAGTTGGCAACCAGTGCTGAAATCTTGAGGTTTCGGTAGCTTCATCCTCTTCATAGATCAACAAATTCCCCCTAGATTATGCTACCAAAACTCTATTTTTATCTCTTTAGCATCCTGATCAGTAATAGTTCGTACATGTATCCTCTTGTATCTCTTAAGTGGTTTTCAAGAGGTAGATTTATACAGATCATACTCCTTGACTTCAATTTTGCCAGCACTAGCATAAGTGAAACCCAAGCTTTCTCTCTTTAAAAATGGTGTTTTCTTTCTCTAAAACCAACAAGCTTGCATGCAAAGTATTTACCAAATGGGTAAGGAGCGGTTAAGTGTCCCTCTAAATACCAAAGGGTTTAGGGTTTTATTTTACCTTTTACCTCCCTGAACTTTCTTTAGTTGCCCTATTTAAATAGAACTTGGACTATTTTTTTCCTTTATATTTGGATTTTTGAGACGTTGCATAAGCATCACCATTTGCTCTCTATATTTTCAGAGAACCTATCCATACCCATAAATTGCTAAATCTCTCTACGTCCATCGACCTAAGAGGCGCAACTACAAACAACCAACAACCATATCTAGATTAAGCCAAAAACCATGCTTAATTACCACCTCATTCAACTTTTATCAAGAAACTTTAACACTTATAATGTTTTAAAACACTACCACGGAAAACATAATCTAGCTTTCGCACACAAACGCTTGCCTCATGATGTGAAGGCTTTAATAAGAATATTATTCATCCACGACCATTACGTGTTGAGACAAGGTCTCGAATCAAGCAAGACTAGACCAGTCTTTTTTCTTTCCTGAAAACAATAACCTTAGTCCCACGCGGTGCGCGTACACCTTCACTAATTTGTATTTTAAATGGATATATCAATATCAATTTGAACTTTAACCTTGAAATATATGTTACTAGATTCCCAAATTACCTGTTTATCAGCCATGAATAACAACTCCCTCACTAATTAGTAGTAGTGTCTCTTTTACTTCCCCAATAAACAAAGAAAAAGAAACAAGAACCAACATCATCAGCACCAACTACTCATCATCCCCCAATCAATATCAAAAAAGAAAAATTGGGGGTTTTTCTCATTCACTACTGAATTCATTCATTTCTTGTTGGAACCACCGCCCCACTTGATTTATGTTCAATCGGTTGTTTGCCTCTCGTTTTCCTACCTCAATCGGTTGTTTGACTCCACTCCAAGCAACCATCTCTTTCAATCTTTCATCATACTTGATGTTTTCATGATTTACTTGTACCAATTCGCTCTTCTGCTTCATCGGATTGTAATATAGCTCTCTCGTGTTGGGTATTTGTTTTGTGATCAGAGAATTTGGTGTCTATGGGGTTAAGGGTGAGGGAATTTAGGGTTTTGTTGGGATTATTGTGGTTTGTGCTGTCGGTTTTTCAGCCGGTTGGAGGATTGAGGCCTCTGAGGGAGAGAGCTCGTTCGTGGGGTGATGAGGTTAGTTTCTACAAGTGTTGTTCTTGATTTGATGTTACTTCTTTTTGCATATGAAATTTGAATTCATTCGATGTTAGGTGTAGTTCATCACATGCCCTATTGAATTTCCATGAAAAATGCACTTTGTTATTGTTCTAAATTTGCCTTTTTAACTTGGAAATGATTATCTGTGTATCTTCTGATAAAAATATGAAAATGTTTAAATATTAGACTTGTGAAGGGTTTATGGAACTCTAAAATGGCTAATAAAACCACTGCACTTTTCAAAACTGCCTTTTTTATGGGTAATTTCGACCAATTTACCTGCAACATGCTGATGAAGTTAAATACCCAATCTAAAAATTAAATGATGCTTATAACGTGTCTTTTTACAAATTGGAGGATTTTACGTACTCCTAGAAAACGTCCTATTAGATCTGCTAACTAGGTAAAAGAGGAAAGTATATATGCAATAAACAAGTGAATTTACCAAGTTGAGGCATCTTGATTGAGAATAAATGATTCCACCACAGATCGAGAGGCCTTCATGTGTGAGTAGTGAAGGACTACACAATATTGTTTTCTTGGTTGTTGACGCAAACTTGCTTAACTCCTAGGACTTTTGGGATTGAATACTCATAGATGGTGAAGGGAGCTAGATATAGTTTTAAATGAGGAGAGGAAAAAATGGCCATTAGCTATGTCCTTCCGTTCTTCGACATCATACAAGAACTGACCTTAAAAAGATGATATCTAAAGGCCATGAACATTCACGTGTGGACTTTATTCACATTTTATGGACTAGGAGATAGTGGGGATATATACGCTAGGAAATATGAAGAACTAACGAGATGCTTACCAGACACGGATAAAGGGCATCACTCAGTGCCTTTAGTAGGATGTAGCAGAGGTTGTACTGTTTTTTCCCAGGTATGGGTGGGTGGAAAAGCTAGTCTAGCTCACGGTGGATTGACCAAAGACTAGGAGTCATTGTCATTTTTATATGTCCCTTGACAAACTTAGAAATGCTATTTATTGTAACTTGTCATATATAAAATGTTGAATTGTAGCACTTAGTTTGCACTTGATTTGTATGACTGGAAGTAATCCTTCTTGTACTGTTATCAATGACATTCATATCAGGATTATTATTATCTCTTTTGGGGTTGTCCAAGACTTCAAGTAAAATGTTCTTGGATTCTATGACAACAATCTATGCTTTTAGTTATAGGTTTTGCTTAATCTTTGTGTAAGAGATCTTATAGTTCAATTATGACAATTAAGATAATTTTACAAATCATATATGGTAGCTGAATAAAATCTGATATCTATAAAAAAAAGTCAGGCAGATTTAGAAGGGTAGTTCTAATATGCACTTTCTTATGTTTCTAACAAAGACTGTATGACAAGTGAGATAGAGAGGGTTCAAGTAGTAGTCTTTTTGTGAGTTATTGACCATTCATACCATAGTCCTTGGTTCTTCATTGCAACTAACCCTTGTTGTAAAAATGCCAAAATATTAAATATGGAGTTTGCCAAAAAAAAAAAAAAAAAAAAAAAAAAAAAAAAAAAAAAAAAAAAAAAAAAAACGAAAAAAAGTAGTTTTGTAAAGAATGAGGAAATGTAACTGCAAAAAGTATCATCCTACCTGTCACTTATTGTCCATTCCTGTACTGGATAGTAACAAGATCAATAGTCTATTTCCAACAAAATTTGAACTACTCTAGTGTGTAATGTCAATGACTATGTATATTCCATTTGCTAGAAACATCATAATCACCATCATTTTTGTTATTGATATTGCCAAGTTGAAGTGTAATTTAACCATGTGTGCTTCTTTCAGTGGCTTGTTGTAAGGAAAGATGAGAATGAATTGGGTCCATTTTCTGCATGGAATATAACCGGGACGTACAGAGGTTAGTAAATTAGAATTAACTATCAGTTATAAGCTTGGCCATCTTCTTACTACTTTTAATAATGATTAGTTTTGTTTTATGAGTTCCAGTTGCTGCCTCAAACTCTGATTTGAATGCTGCTGGGGTTTGAGCACTTAGTACCTCAAATGATATGTGTATTGAATGCTTAAAATATCACGACACAAAAAGACATTGTTTATCACCATTCCCCCTTTTTTGAGAAGGATATTCAAGTACATAGGATTTGGTACCGGAAACGGACAATTATTTTTAGAACATAAAGGTAGCAAGTAGTTTACGGACAACATATTTAAACATTTGTTTCAACCAAGTCAACCTTGGTTTATATAGGCATACTTGAGGCGTGAGACAACAAAGGCTAAGAAATACCACAATCCCTTGAAGCATCCTGATGTGGTCCATTTCGCCTAAGGCGTAGCTTCAGCGCCTTTTGTGTAAGGTGACTCTGTTAGTTGATTAAATATGTTGTTTGAGTCGACAAGAACTAATTAATGAAGAGGAAACTAAGAAAATTAAGAGGAACTAAGAAACTTAAGAGAAGATAGGGAAGATAGAAAGGGAGGGAGTGGGAGAGATGGTCTGTAGGAATTAACCTATGTGTTCAGAGTAGGTGTTGTTAAAATGAAGAGGAAAGACACTAAGAGAAGATAGGGAAGATAGAAAGGGCAAGATGGTTTAAGTGTGAAGTGTAAATATGAAAAGAGAGAGTGGGAGAATAAGTGATTGCAGAGCTGGCAGTTTTCTGCAACCTAAACTTTGTTTTGTGGTAGGTAACAAAATCATGAAAATTGCCATTTCAGTTATTTTTTAGATATAGTAAGTCTATTTGGTTGTACATAGATCTTGTTTGAGTTTTCAGCTTTTTTAGCATTAAATTGTGTATATCTTTTATGATTTGATTTTGGGAGTTTAAGGATTAACAAGATAAAAATGCTATCTAGAATTAATTGATAAATATTTTATGAACGTCGGACGCCTCACAGACCCTAAGTGCCTCACGCTTTTTAAAACCAAGATGTCAACTAAATGGTAATCACCGACTATTGAAATTGACTGGCCAAAAGTTACTAGCAGGTGGGGTGAAAAATATTAATCACACAAAGCATCAATGATAAAGCATGATTGCTTATTTTCACTTTATTCCATGGATATTAAGATGTTTGCTTACACTTTGTTTCTATGAGAATGCAAGTGACCGGCTATTTTTTTAATGTTATGCAACATAATCAATTGACTAGGTATTTATTAATTATTTATTGATATTGTGCATTGTTGTAATATCAGGGGCTTGGAGGTTCCTCCAGTCTTCAAATACGTCTAGCAGGTTTCCAGATTTTAAGAAATCAAGTGGGAATTCTGTTTTGGAGTTGATCACTAGGCCAACTAAAATAAATGGCGTACATTATGTTCAGGTACAGGGTTGTTATGATTGTCTTGTTATCTATCAAGATCTTTAGCCTCAAAGTTTTCTTCCAAATTAAAGGTTACAATAACTTAACTCAGATAACTTGATGTGTATGCGTGTACTTAGTACTTAAAGAAAGGAAATTAAAGATGTAAAAGAATAAGATGTTGAGTTTGATGGTAGTTAACATTTACCATTTCTAATGTATGATCAACTTCTGATCAAAAGGTGTTTTCTTTATTCCATTCTAATTACTATCAGGAATATTTTAAATTTGTAACAGAAGTTTTTGTCCTAATATGACAGGGTGTAATGATTTTCCATGATGTGTTTGATAATGAACCAGAAGGTGGTCGTGTCCAAATTAGGGTAGAAGGGGTTTACATATGGCCATTCAGACAACTTCGAATGGTTGCCAACAGGTAGCATATCTTCTCTGTTTTCAGACAATTGAATATTTATGATTGTTTTACTTGGTAAAGTGTATCCAATAATATATCATTTGGTTCCTATCTACAACAAATAAGTGTGATTCAGTAATGTATCTAGCTGAAATAATATATATAAGGTTAGCCAAGGACACGATGGTTCATAATTGTAGTAAAAGTTTACTAATTTATATATAGGTCAAAAAGGCAATCTATCAAGCCAACTTATGCCCTGGAGATTGATTGCTCTAGTATTTATGTATAAGAAAGAAAGTTACTATTAATTGTATCATTCACTTGAAGAACTATTTCAGCAGTGTCATAAAATTTCCCAAACTGCTGCAATAAAAAAAACTATGAACTCCTTAGTGTGCAGCCCTATGATATTAATTTGGTTTCCTTATTTGTTATAACATTTATTATATTGCTTTATCTAGAAGATGTTAATTGCATATTGTAAGCATGTTGATGAAATGAAACATATGTATGATACTGTTGACTTGCAGCGGAGGAGATGGAGAGTTTGGTCAAGAAGATGATTATATACTATCCAATCCATACCACTTGGTAATCTTTATTTCTTATTGATGGTCATAATATTATTTGCCAATGCTACTGTAAGATGGCCATACTCTTACTCCTACAACTAAATTTTGCTTATTGGTTGTTTTTTCACTATGCAAATTGGGGAGAGAAGTAAAGTTGCAGTTGTATTAAAAAGGAAGTGCATAATATATCACCTACCCAATTAGTTTGGGACAAATACATTACTTTTGCTGGAATTTTTTTTTTTTTAATGTTTTTGTAAGTGGTAGCTTTAGAAACACAAGTGGCTGTATGGGTACAATTAAATGATATAGGGGAACAATTACTGCAACAAATCTGATTATCAAAAGTGTACCGTAAATTTATTTTTATGCCCTTATTTTACCTTATTTTATATCTTATCATGTGTAATTTGTAACTTTATGCTTCTTATTTAGCTTGGAGTTTTCTCTTCACAAGTCTTTAAGGAGTCCCCAGGAGATAAAATCCAGAAGAGCAGCCAATGTAGTTTTTCTTCCTTTTACAACAATTTGTTTTGTGTTAGCTTTTTTTCTCAATGGAGTATGAATTATGTATTTGTTGTTGTAGCCCCGATCAGTGACATGGACAAACACTGTAATGTGGAAATGTCTGCTCAAATTTCTCGTGTCCAAAATGGTACTGGCCTCTACTATTAATTCTGTCTGTGAGATTTTATTTTTCTTGTATATTATATATAATCGTACAGTTTTCTTTTTGTCTTAGATGGAGAGCATAATCATTACTACATGGAAGGCTTAATGGAGAGCCCTTCTGCTGATGATGATGGAGATTGCCTGTCACCCATGCTAATGAATGCCACATCAGTCAACGTAGAGGTTTACTACAATAAAGCAGTCAATTACACTTTAATGGTTACTTTTGTATCCTTCAACTCATCATTCCCTTCATGCTTACTTAAGGATGCATACATACTTGTGTTATATAAGTTGTAATTCATAATGAGGTCTTCTTTAGGTTATGTTTCTTGTGAACTGAAAATTATCGACTTCTTTAATGCTGCTCCTTAACTTTTTGGCCACGTATCAGATTTCTTTCCTCCAGGTTCTTCTGTTAATTCGGCAAATGGAGCATAGTAATACACAATCTGTAAGAGTTTGATAACTTCTACTTGTAAATATAATATTCAAATAATAGTTTAAGATCATTATTATTGTCTGGATCTTAATATACCAATTTGGATTTGAAAATCTACGCAGGGGGCTGCCAAAGTATCAATTTTGATGATTGGACAGCAAGCTATCATGGATGCCTATCTTTGTCTTCTACATTTGACTGCAGGGATATTAGTTGGTAAGCTTTTCTATTCTATGTTTTCCAACGTTTTCTGTGGCGTTTTTAGCAAGATGGTTACCTATTTTTTAATTGAATAATATTCTGGTTGGCTTGCAGAGTCGTTGTTTAATGCTTTCGCTACTGCTGCATTTTTTAAGTTTGTGGTATTCTCAATCTTTGAGATGAGGTATCTTCTTGCTATATGGAAGGCAAGTCGGTCTGTAAATAATGGAGAGGGTTGGGAAGCAATGAGACGTGAACTTTCACTACTTTATAGTCGATTTTGTAAGTACTTTTCTTCATCTATGTTGCACTAAAATAAAAAGAATTAAATAAAATAAATTTAAAAAAACTTGTGTTTGTGTATTTATTGGCTGGCAGATGGAATACTTTTAGGTGGTATTTTGATGATGTATGAGTTCCATACATATTTGCGGACTATAGTCGTAATTCTGCAGTCGTTTTGGATTCCACAAATCATATGTAACGTTGTTGGTGATTCAAGAAAAGCATTGCATCCTCATTACATAGTAGGGATGTCCCTGACCCGGCTTGCAATTCCTTTGTACGTGTTTGGGTGTCCTCATAACTTCATGCGAATCCAACCTGATCACAACTTCTGTATTACTTTGGCTGCTCTTGTTGCTTTCCAGGCTTTTGTTCTCCTTCTACAGCACTATCTTGGATCCAGATGCTTTATTCCTCGCCAGGTTTCTTTTCGTTTCATTTTCGACATTGCTTTTATCCCAAAATACAACTTTCCTTATCCTTCTATTTAATTTCAACATTTCCATTGTCATCATGTATAAATTTTGATATGTTGATGCAGATTTTGCCTGAGAAATATTGTTACTATAGAAGGTTTGATCAGGACTCAAATCGAGCTACCGATTGTGTCATTTGCATGACTGCCATTGATCTCGCTCAACGCCCTAACGATTGCATGGTATTCATTGCCAAGCTCTAGCTGAAATATATAGTTCACTACTTCACTGTATTATACAACAGCTTAAACACCTCTATTAGCTACATAAATTTGTGTGGTGTAGTTTACTATGAATCTAACTAAGTTTTGTTTATAGGTTACTCCATGTGATCATTTTTTCCACTCGGGTTGTTTACAAAGATGGATGGATATAAAAATGGAGTGCCCTACTTGTAGGCGTTCACTTCCTCCAGCTTAAATGTTTATTACATGGAGATGAGTTAATTGACATGACCAACCTTTTCCTTGGATATCATGGTAAGAACGGGTAATATTCTTTCTTTTAATATAACTTTTAAAAATTAGAACACTGAAACAAAACTAAAATTGCGGTGAGCCTTATTCATGTCTTTTTTTAGCTGTTTCTTGGTAGGACTAAGTATGCCTCCAAACTAGCTATTGATGTTTATAGTTATTTTCCTCTGGAAAATATCTGTTAAACTTTTTCATCGGATCTTATTGGAAGACTTTTTTGTGTGTAATGTTGGTAATGTATGGGTACTTCTAATGAAATGTTGAATTTTCTGCAATTTTGAGGAAATGGAGGGCGCAAATTCAATTTTTAGGTGTTAGTTAGTGATTTGACTTCCGAATTCTAAACAATCTACTTTCAAAGTTGTAAATCAGGATCAGGTTCATTTTGGATTATTGTGACACAGTTTCCATATAGAAAATAAATGAACTGTGTATCCTTTTAAGAATCTGAAAGTACCATGTTTGACTTGAAAAGTCAAACTATGTTCATGTTGCCATCATAAACCGACTTATCACACTATCTGGTTGGATGCAGGTTGGTAACATTACTTGATTGCAGCCTAACTGCATCTCAGGTATACCCAAATGTTGACTTATATAGAGGAGCTTATAACAGGGGTGTTGCAAGCTGCATAAACTGTAATAATGTACATTGTGTAAGTCATTTATTCCGACTGATGACTTTTGAAAATGATCATCAACATTAGATCAAGCATATTGATGAGCTGCTGGTATAGTCAATTTGTATATAGAATTGTATGCATTGGTGAACCTTTTACCTTAGTTTCTTGATTATGTATCTATGTTCAGTTTCCTTTGAATCTGTGGTTCATGGTTAGTGTTTTAGTCTATTGGTTGGAAGTTGGAAGGCTTTAAAGCTTTTTCGAGACGAAATTGACTACAGGGTCACATATAGAAAAATGATATTTGTTATTGTGTCCCCATATAAAATCAACAGTGGAGAAGAAAAAAGGGGATTGAAATGTTCAAAAGTTTATATTAATAGAGTTGGTGACCAATTTAGAAGTTCTCGCATGGTCGTTTGAAACAAAACATTAGCTAGGGGTAAAGCGGATAATGTCATTGTTGTACAGTACATGAGGTAGGGGGTAAAGCGAATAATACCATTGTTGTGATGGAGGTGTTATCATATGGTATCAGAGTAACTTCAATTTCAATGTCATTTTTTGATGGTTTAGGTGGGATTATTTTGTTCACACATTAAATGAATCCCTCTTTCATGGGCTGAAGAGATGATATGGTGTTCGTATAATGTGTTTTTAGGTCATACAGAACGGGTCTATTGGAACTATATTCACATGACCCTGTTAGAACTTCAAGGTTAAGTATACTCACATGACTGAAGTTGGGTGAGCGGATGGTTGTAAGGGGATTGTAGAAAAGTAAAGAGGGTGAGTAGGTTTTATATTAAAAATTCTTGTTTAAAAAACTTAAGTTTGAACAAAACTCTTGTTAGTTGCATAATCGATTGAATATTTTATGCAAATGTAATGTGAAATAAATGCAATCAGAGTAACTTAAAAAGTTTAAAGGAAGGAATGGCAACCAATTTACAAAGATTTAAGTGAATGTTAACTAATCTACTTTACGTCATCTCTCCGATCTTCTATTAAAAATTTGCTCTACTAGATCTTCTCTTGAATGGAAGAGATAGTAAAGGACGTGAACACATTGGTCTCACTAATTTCTCAAACAGAAGTGTTCACCTCACAACAAATATCTAGCACTAGATAAATCTTACAAAGATCAAGCTATAGTGGTATACGAACACACAAATACAAATCAAGTTGAAGCGTAACTTCTATTTGCTCTTCTATCTTTGATCTTGATCTTCTCGCTTTTTAGGATGTTTGCATATGATGGAATCAGTGAGGGGTGTACTCTACAAATATTACACAAGTTTATGAGCCAAAAAGGGTAAGGAGAAACGGTGTAAAGAGAAACGGTGTAAAAGACTCCTATTGTAGACATAACACAAGAAAACCCGAAATTGGGGGCTGACCAAACCAAGATCGAAGCCACGGTCGATGCATCAACAATTGATCACCTTGTTACCCGCACTTTCTAATTTTTCTTGTGAACATTGTGAATATTTATATTTTATTCATATATGAAGATCCTTTTTATAGGGAGGTTCTATCAATTTTTCATCAACTCAACAGCTAAGAACTTAAACACTATAATCAAGAAAATTAATGCGACAACTAATAAATTGCATGAGTTAGGACAACCGGTACTCTCATTATTATTATTAAAAAAAGTTAAGATAAATTTGTAAGTTCAAATTAAAATGAAGTGAAAGTATGTTTTTTTTCTTTCCTATTCTCACTGATGTATACATGAGTTGGTCATTCATATTATCGACCCTCCATAAGCGCATGATTGAAGCCACTAACTTAAATGTCATATTTCTATTTATCATTTGTTGCCTTGTCTTCATCATTCTCCATCTTACTAATGTTGTTCACCGTCTTCAACATTATGGTTTCATATGTCATATTTAATTTTGATGTGGCATATTATTGTCATTTTGTGATTCACCGGTTTCAATCTTATTTGTTACCTTGATTTCATGATTATCCATCATGATGACATCTTCCAACAAATGTTCTATCTTCGATCTCTATATATTAATGCAGTGCATAAACCATCAACCCCAGATCCACATCATAAGAACAAGGAGCTTAATTTACTCCAATGTAGTGTGCCGTTAGGATGCTACAATGCTCTAACGCATGACGAGATCACAATCCATTATGTATCACACGAGAGGGGAAGAATATATAGAAAACAATAGTGAAAAATGATATATTATTGAATAAGCAAAACCTATATATGAAGATTCTTTTTGTAGGAAAACTAGTATGTGTACTCGCGCTTCGCGGCGGGTTCATGCAGACAGTGGTGGAGGATTAAAGGGGCCGGGAGGGGCCGCCGCCCTCCCTCTTTTTTTCGTCGGTAGTGTTATACCTTAATCCGGTAGTGTAAATTTTTAGCCCGTTAGTGTACATGTTTATATAAAACTCGAGTTACCCCTAAAAAAAATTAATTTTGTCTCTGCCCCTACGTGAATGTTTTAAGCTCCGCCCCTGCATGGAGATTAAACGTTAAGAAAATAGCATGGAATTTTTATTATTTTTATATCCTTAAAAACAGGAAAGTGCCACACACTTGCACATTATATATACACTCATTAATAACGTCGGTGGCTTTTGCCTCCGACTTTGTTTCGATATACAACGTTTATTTCTACCATTATGAGCAAACCCGGTGCTGGAGGAGTTGGATACAGCCTTCGGTTCACGCAGGATCGAAACCTGCTTTCCACGTTTTTTTTGGGTGTTTTGAATGTATTTTTCTTTTCACTTAATAATCATTTTTTTAATTATTGTATCGTAACCGGCGAGACACCATACTGATTTATATTTACGTTTTAGACTCCAAAACAGTACGTACCTGATCACTATGTTGTGTTGGTCAACACAACGCACATACCGAATTCGCATGTCGATTGATTAAAACTAATTATTTTTCAATGTTTTGACGTTGTGAGTTACGTTTGTTTTTTTATACGAAAAAAAAACACCGTTGATTGTGCATCAGTGACTGAGTGTACGTAAAGTTTATTCTTATTTTAAATAATCAAAAACATTGATTTTTCCACAATTCAATTAAGACGTCGTAAAGTGCGGGTTCATAATACTATTCTATAAGAAAACAATTTGTTTAACTTTACTATGGTTTAGTAACACAAAACAAATATCTTTTTACATTTAGTTTACGTGTATTATCAACGGTCCCTTCATTACACGAGTTTGCAACAACGTTTCAACGTTAGTTTTTTTACCGATTTATGTCTCCGCTGCAACGCGTTGGTAAAAAAACTTGTTTGGTTAATTATTCATGTTACTGCATCAGCAAATTCAAAAATTGTTGTCTGCATTATGCTTGGTTACATATCTACACTTGTCTATTTCAAAAAGGCATAAACATTTTTAATATAGATCTTTAATGTTATGAGTTATGTTTCTCTTGATTGGATTCAAATACATTAGTTTCCTCTCATATAATGCACATATACCTGCATGTAGAAAGCAAATATAAGATTACCGGATATCACTCATAATACTTATTATATTAAACAACTGCACTACTCTTTTTTACATTTTATCATACAATGGTCAGTGGAATATGTTAAATTGACAAACTCATCAACAACAACGGGTCACGAAAATGATGTTGTATGCTATTATATCTTTTTCTCAATTGATGAACTACCGTCGATTGCATAACTTTTAGCTCTTGATTCTAAAGATACTAATAAACAGCTAATGAACTTAGGAAAGAGATTATGTCATACTTTCACTGAGATAATAAGGATATTGTTTTTCCAAACTTTTCACCACTTCCAAATGGAACAGAGTTAACGTCTGGCCATTCAAGCAACTTCATAATTACAGCTTCAACCCACGCAATGTCAAATGATTTACCCTAAAATCATGAAATTAAGAAAGAAGATAGGAGTCACTGATACAGTGATACTATACATTCGTTTACCCTGAAATCAGAAAGATAAAAGATGTGAGTCGAAGGCGTATTCATTTACCCTAGAATCAAAATAGAAGAAGACGGACCTTCAGCTCCAAAGGCTAAAATCTTAAATCGGTAGAGAAGAAGAATGAGCTTGAGTAGGAAGAGTGAGAAAGTGAGAAGAGGTCATATGAAGAAAGATGATAAATGAGATAGAATACGTGGAACTCAAGGGAAGGTGATGGGTTTATAATGTTACACGTGGTTAGTCATGCATCGGCTAACTGTAACAGATGCATTACTTGTTGTAACCGGGCATAAACCCTTGTACCATGTGTAGTATAAGTGGTAAATCACTGTTGATCTAGTTTGTAAATGTATATTATTATAATTATAATTATAATTCTAGCTATTTATCATCAAATTGGTAACTAAGGAAATACGACAATTAAGAAAACTAATATAACAACTAAAAAATTGCATGGGTTAGTGACAACTGATGCTTTTCTTGTTATGAAAAGTCAAGAAAAATAACCAAATTCAAATTCACGTTATGTAATTTTTTCTCTTCACTTTTTGTTCTACATTCCTACAGGATCCATATTTGACTTGTTCATTCGATTTATTGACCCCTTACCTAAATAGTGCTAATTATTCTTATTGCAACATTAAGTTCAACAAAACCCATCATTTTGTATGGTTTGATGCATTTGTTAAAACGTGTCTTGGTATTATGTATTAGCAATAATTTAGCACTTAGCAGATTTTAAAACTTGAACGCCTAATAGGACACGTCGTTAACACATAGAGTAAGGGAAACGCAGACATTTTTCTCATGAAACTATTTAGGAGGAGGCGTAGTGCTGTTAACATTCTAGTCCAATGGCATGAGGATAATGGTTTGGGTTAGTAAACTTTAAGGTCTCAAGTTCAAACCCGTATCAAGGGGTTTTTCCTACCTTTTTAATGGTGTTTCCGGATGAATCAAGCCTAGAATGTTAAAATCCTAGACGTTCTGTCTCAAGAAGACTCACTTGATATTAAAAGTAGTTCCAAACGCAATTAAAAATAATTTAGGAGGCATAGTGTTTAACCAAAGTAATATAACGTCCCTCATTTAATGTTTGTTAATAATGATGAGGGGTGTCTTGTAGCATGTTATGGTGTGAGGTGGTTGGTCTAGTTTATGATACCACTGTTAAATGATTGCTATTTTTTTTCATACAAACACGCCATGATCCCCTTATTTTGCTTTAACTCTTGAACATAACTCCAGACTAGCATTGATAAAATCCAAACCAAATGTTAAAAGTTTACTTTTCAAAGACACAACAGCTTCGAAATATCATACGGTTAAACAATATGCCATCAAACGAGTAGTTTTAAGCAACACCTTTTTTACAAGAGTTTAGGCATCTTAGGGGAGATTGTAGGATGCCTCACCTAGTATCTTAGGGGTGAACAAATAACCCGATTCAGGTTGGTTATTCAAGATTTTAAAAATAAGCTAGGAAGAACACATTGAAATTCTTTGCTTTGTGAGTGACTGCTTTAGCTGTTTTATCAAGTGAGGGTTTGAGCACATGTAGTCCTGAAATGATTTCCTTAAGTTTCCCAATATCTTCAAATGTTCCTCCTCGTTATCATTGTTAAGCAAATCCGTGAAAAGCTTTTTCCAAAGATCAACTTTTTGGTATCTGTAAAACATGAAACACAACCAAAGTCAGGTCAAATTAGAGCAATATGTGATGCATCTTAGTCTTGTAATAGTTAGGATGTAATGAATACCGTTTGAAGGGTGATTTTGGTTGATAAAAATAGCCACCATGAGCGTTAGAGGATGGCTGCTTGTCGATCTCCATATACGTATTATGAAGCATCAAATGAACGATAACACAAAGCCCATAAGTATCAACCTAGCAAAAAAGTCAACTAAAGTTAAGTTCATGTGGAATTCAAAAATTAGACAATGTTGTGGTTGGTAAGAACATGCCTGATATGTCCATGGTTTGTTCTCTTGCATTTGTACACAACGGAAACCAGACGTTCGACAATCTCCATTGAACTTTACGTTGTTGGGAAATAGTTGCAGGTCTATTCCTCTACCCCAATCAACAAGACAGAGTCCCTGCCAATTATAGTTATGAAAATAAGTGTCTCTAACTTAATTTATCAACAAATTCATCTTAACATACCTGTTCATGCCAAGGACCACTACGGGTCTCAAATCCATCTTCTGTTAATTCATCCCTGCCAAAATTAGAAGATGTTGAAGCAAAAGCAAAATTATGGAATTTGGTAATAGAACCATTCTAGAACGGGGTTTACCTAGCGTAGCGCATTAAGAGATTATCAGGCTTAAAATCACCATGAATAATGCCGTTACCATGCAAAATTTCAAGCATTGAGAGCATCTCAATTGTGTAATGTATACACAAAACTTCATCCATCGAGACGCCAGTACACACGTTGGTATTAATGGCATCCTAGGCAATGAATGCAAATAGTAAGGAAAAGGGAAAAAAAGACAGAAATGAACATAATATACATATCCTAAACTCACCAGGAGCGTCCCGTGAGCTAAAAAATCCGAAACTAGAATGCTGTAGTCTGAATAGAGGTGCAATCTATGAGCATATCCAAAGCACATTCTCTGGGGAGAAATAGTTAACAGTTGCTTAGCCAAATGATAAATGGTAGAGGTCACCATTGTTACCTATTCATTAGTTAATGGATTGATCGGGGTAGAGATAACATTAGCTTAACAGGAAACGGGTCAAACAGGTGGTTTATTTTCAGTTGTGCATAACGTGCTGAATGATTTTATTAAAACAAAACTACAATTTGATCGCTTAAAACAGTGTAACTTCTGACACACTAACTATTTATTACAAAATTGTAATAAAAATGTTTTGACCTGTAGCAACATGTTACCTGTTATTGACCCTTTACCCAATTTGTCATCTCTATGTTATAAAATAATTGATAAGAACATGAGCATTTACTTCATTTTCCTGTATTCTCTTATCAAGTTGGCGATACATGTAGAACTCCCATGGGAATGGAGGCTTTTGTATCTGTAAAAGTCTTAAATGTTAGAAATCATTCGTCCTCACAAATTCTGGTTACAAAAAGAAAACAGAGATTAATCAATGTATTAATCACCTTCAAAGCAACAACTTCATCTGCGTTACCATTGACACACGCCTTGTATACTTGTGCAAACCCACCCTTACCAGCACAACCCTTAATCTGATACTTCTTTCCACCTGTGATACAACTATTCCCTCATTTATACATATAATGATTGCCAGGATATTATTTGCATCAAAACATCTCATACAAAAAAGAGGTTGGAGTATTCGGAATTGCATGATATAATGAAACTGATGATTTGAAGCATATAACTACCTCCTGACATGTTGGACAATCTCCATATTTGAAGCATGCTTACATAGTTAAACAAGCATATATTTTGAGGTTATAGAGAAACTCACTGATAACATCAAACAATTGAAAGTTCTTGCACTAACACCCTACACTATTGCACTTAAAACTATTTACCACAACTCTGGTGACCCACTACAAGCTAAACTATAATAACTTGGTTCATGTTCATGCTATTTTGTTAATTTGACAACAAAACTCCATGAAGAAAAGATCATAACATTCAAAGGTTTTTAATGTTACCAACAGGGTTATAGCTTTATGCATAAAAGGTTGTCATGTACTCATATTTTTTAACGTGCTAGTATCACTCCAAGATTCGTCATGGTTATTTTCTCAGCGAGAAAGTCAAAAGGTATAAAATATCAAGGTGAGATGGAAAGTTGGGTTATTCTTTTTTTGGATATATGTATTCACTCCATTCTCAAAAACATGACTGGTATGAATGATTCACTTATAGCCTTTCCTAATGAAGGCAACATAAGATGCAGAAGAATGTCATAAACTGAATCCTGAAAAGCTGTTTGATAATCCAACTCAACAATATATGGGAGTAAAAGGTAGCAGACATCAGATGTCATTAATCACTAAACGTAAATGCCAAACACTTAAATGAAAGCTTCTTAAGCTTGAAGATTCCACAAGAAAAAAGACAGGTAAATAAGTACCGAAAAGAAGCCTGTGATAATATATCACCAAGAATACTCATTATAAGTGAAAGTAACATTACCTATCTCAATAATCTTATTCCTAACTGACTTGTGCAAAGATGATAATGCCACCTTTCCGGAATAGCATTTACTACTTGCATGGTATCCCTGAACAGAATGTTAAAAAATATGGCATGAGAAATAATAAATAAATAAAAGAGAGTTTATAATGTTAGAGAATGAAGACCAAGGTTTCTTACTTGATATTTAGATATTTGAGCATTCATCTTTTGCAATTGACTTTTGATAATAGAGATTGACCACGGATTCACATATCCATTCTCTCCATCCATCTAGAACACACATACACACATACATATCAGTCAGTAGAAGTCAAGGTCTGACATGTAAAAATATAAAAGAAACAAAATTAGAGTGTAGAATTGGGCAATTGAAATACAACTGCAGGATTTGGTTCGGCAAGACTAAGCCACTCAGAAAAGGAAATAAATAGATGCATGAAAGGATCTCGCAATATTAATCTTTTTAGCTAGTTATTAGTGTATCAATCATCACGCACATAGAAATTAGAACAATATTCACAATAAGCTGGCTAGTGTAAGCATGGTTGTAAACTCAGAATTACAGAAAACAGCTTCATGAATCATATCAGGAATACCTTTGAAGGTGAACAAGCATCTACTATCGTGTGCATTCTCTCAAGAAAGTATTGATGTGCCTTCTTTAACCTCCCTATCGGTTCAGCATTCCTAAAGTAAAACACAACTAGATACCCATCAGCAATCACAACCGATATATGACAGAATTATAATCAAATTTCATACATTAATTTTACTTCAATCCATTAGTCATATATTTAGACATAGATAGCAAAAGAAGATGGTAAGGACCTTGAAATGCCTGATTGATACACTAAATGAGCCTCACCCATCATCCCCATTGCTTCCAATACCAACGCATACGACTCATATAGCAAAGATTTATCCAAGCAAATTTTGAGTCGTTCAATTTCTCTGAAGACAGCCTTGTGGTCAGGACTAAAATCAATCTGCAGACAGATTGATAAACTATACTAAACTATAATCTTCTGCTTTTTATTACATTAAAAAGATTCATAAACTATAATAAAAAAATATAGCCCTTAACATTGAAGGATATCAAAACATAAAAGATAAGATACAGTTTAACTTCAAAATTCAAGCAGACGTTGTTTTCAGCTACAAATTTGAAACAAGCTTATTCGAATTGCAAGTCGAAAGCTACAATCAAGTTTCTAAAGGACACAGCAGATGTAGAAATCTAGGGTTAATTTGTTTTTAAAAATTTAGAATTGAAACCGAAAGGTTAACTTTAAGCAACAAGCTCTAGAATACAATGCAGTAGACACAGATAAAGTGAGAAAGAAAGAAACAAGAAGCTTACATATATAAGCCAGATCTTGAGAAATCTGATATCATTTCGATAAACTGCATCATGCTTGAATGTTTCGATACAGTGATACAGAAGCTCGTACACATCTTCCCCGTGACTTTGGGATAATTCTACCTTGTCTAGGGCTGATTTAATCGACCTATCAGAGGAAATTTAAAAAGTTACTGAAATTGAGTAATGATCAAACAAATGTATTCGTCGATTCAACACACAGCAGTTAAGTAGCAAATGGATTTGGAGGTTGAAAGAGAGAGATTGGAGTGACCAGAGATGTGGTAAGAGAGGGTCTTCGCCGGAGACGGTGGTGTTGGCCATCGGAGATCGGAGATGTATGTTGTTGAGACAGAAGAGGGGCGGGGGAAATAATATTATTTGAATTGAATGAAAAGATGCAGGGGAACCCACCCTCCAACAATTGTATTTTATTACAAACATCATTTAAATCTATTTACATCAATGTGAAATGTATTTTATTTAAATCATGTAATGTGTAGATTTGATTATTATTTTTCTATAAGCTAAGCATTAAATCATTAACTATGCAAGGATAGTAACATAAAGTACCATGATCCTAAGGGGGCATTTGGTTTACGGAATTTATTGGAATTGGAATTGAAATTAGAAATTGAATTGGAATTAGAAGGTATTGTATTTAGAATTCAATATATTCCAAAGGATTTTAAATTCAATGGAATTAGAATCCATAAAGGGTATTTAAATTCCAAATGCATTTTTGATGACAAAACACTTATAACGGAATTGGAATTTATCACACATTGCAAATCGCAACCACCTCCATGACCATTGATCACCGCCACTACATACCACAGATTGCCGCCGCCGTCGAGAATCGACCACGACCACCAACCACGCGCAACGACTGCGCTTGTTGCCGAAAACTAACCATATCCCACCGCAGCCACCAACCGATCTCACCCGCCGCCGGAACCGACAGTCACCATCGAGCGCATCTAAAGCCAACGTGGTTTGACGACGATGGTCAGTGGTCGCCCGCGGGTGTGGTCGAAGGTGGAGGTTGGCGGAGGCGGTCAGCGACGATCAACGGTCGGGGATGGCGGCGGTTAGAGGTCTGTGGCAGCAGTTGGGGTCGGCGGCGGTCGCCGGTAGGAGGGATGGCTGTCGGGGTAGGCGGCGGTCGGGGGGCGGCAGCAGTCGGGGGCGGGGGTGGTCAGTGGCTGCAGTTGGCGGCGTCGGCAAGGGTCGTCGATAGCGTCGGTTGGTGGTGAGCAGGGGTGGTATGTGGCGGAGGCGGGGTCGGTGGAATTTGAAATCATTCAAAGTTTGGAAGGATTTTGAAATCCATCATTTGAAGGAATTTGAGAGAATTAATTCCAATCCAATTCAAATTCATTTCGCTACCAAACACGTCAAGAATGAAATACAAATTCTAATTCCAATGAATTACTACCAACCAAACACAATGGCCAATTAAATTCAGATTCCAATTTGATTAAATTTCATTGAATTCTTGCATACCAAACGCCCCCTATGTTCTGATTGGTAGCACGTTCTGATGTACTACATTTGTGTCATTCTAAAAAGTAATAAAACAACCTCAAATCTATAGTATAATAAAGATCTAGTGCTTCTTTGTATCAAATAAGTTGTTTTTCTATTATTACTTTTTAGTATCCAATTAGAACACACAATCTTCATATGCCATATTATGTAGATCGATGGTTGTATTTACCATTAATCTCAAACCCTATAATAGACGATAAAGATTGTTTTCTAGTGTTTGTTCTAGTTGGTTGCCTACAAGCAGTTGGCAATAGCCCTTAGCATAAAACCTTTCATTATAACATCAAACTACACGACACTTGTAATTTGCTTTGTATTTGTAATTTGCAAGATATTGAGTGAAATATACTTGAACTTGAAAAACTATTGTGTTACTATTTAATTGTTCTGGTATTTTATGTTTGCGTTGTATTGCTTTATATCAGTATTTAACAGAGATTTCACATTTATTAATTACTTTCACCGATTGTCTTGTGTTAATTGATTTCAAATGATATAACAAGTGGTATTACAAATTTTCCTATAGATTTGTTTGATTTAGCCATCATCAAATCATTTGTTTTCTAGAAAGCTATTCTCAACAAAACTAACATTAAATAATGGAAGCTATCATTACTATAGAGCATGATCTTGAAAATGAAAACCAAGCCTCTTATGTTCACTCCAAATGACTACGACACTTGAAAGATCATAATGGAAGACTTCATAAGATATCAAGACCAAAAAATATGGATCTCCATCACTAAAGGTCCATATGTTTTAATAGTGAGAGCTGCAGGTGAAACTGGTGCAATGATTCCTAAAGATCCCACCAAGTTTTCTAAAAAATTCATCAACAAGAAGTAAGTTTCCTCCAAAACTGTATGAATACTTCAAATGGCAATTCCAAACTATACTATACATGGCTTTAAGAAGTATAAGAGTACCAAGAGCTTATGGGATGCTCTCAAGGCCAAATATGAAAGACTGAAGACATGAAGGAAAACAAAAGATATGTTTAGAAGAAAAGTTTAAGAACATTAACTTCATGAAGGGTGAGACCATAACTAAAACATACCTTAAATGTGTTAAGCTTGTTGACAATTTACAAGAAGCTAGTGTAAAGACGACGATGATATAATCAGAAAATTCATAAGGTCTCTACCTAAGTTTTAGATTGTTTACACAGTAACAAAAAGAATAAGTGAAATCTAAGAACTATGCAACTTAAGGAGTTATATGGAACTTCTTCATGCTTATCCGATGGAAATTTATGCTGACAATAAACAAACCAACCTATAAATTTCTTTAAGATCTACACCCTTCTTACTTTATCCATCATTCAACCACAAGTCACTTCCAACTTACTTATAACTAAATACCCATCATATTACATCAAATTCTACTTTATCCATCATTTAGCCACAAGTCACTTTGTTGGAGCTGTACAAGATAGTCTATATTATCAACACAGTCAAAGTCAACAAAAGTCAACATCACGGTCAAAGTCAACAAAAGTCAAACCCGACACGTTCAAGACGAAGAACCGAGACGAGACGTTGAAGATTTAGATGACTAGGAGTTTTATTGTAATAAATATATTTTGTGTGAACAAAATATATTTTACCTTGTTTTTAGTCATTTTTATGTTTTATATGTAATTTCATTAATTAGCTTAAGTCTAGGGGGTTAAATGTAATTAGTGAATATTATGTTCACTATAAATAGCCTAATTGTTATTAGGATTAGGCTAATGGTTGAATGACCATTTGATTGGGGTTTCCACTTTGTACAAATCATATACAATCAACATAGATCAAATTGGGGTTTTAGTGTGTTTATGTTAATTTTGATCTATAATCTTCATGATTTGATTCAAGTTTGATTATCCTAGATTTACAATTTGGTATCAGAGCCATATTGGATTAAATGCATTAAAGAATTGAAGAAATTGTTGCTGATTTTTTAAGATGTTCATCAATTTTTAGAGAGAGAAACTGGGTTTCTAGAGAGAGAAAGTAGATTTGAGTTCAAATTTCTACTAATTCAACAACAACATCAGATCTATCACTATTTACAATATATATTGGATCTACATCATCTGTTATACAAGAAAACTCAAAGAAATATTTCAGATCTGAAATTTCTCTCACACACACTAGTGTGTGTGTTCTTGGTGTTCTTGAGAGCTTCAAATCTTCATGGGGCGAAACTAGATCTGATCTTGAACGAAAGTTCAAAGTTTCCGGCGAATTTACAGTTTCGTCCGGCGAAACTCCGGCAAAATTCCGGCGAAACTACATATTTTCCAGCGAAACTATCAACCTGCGAAATTAAAAAAAATCAGCAAAATTATAAAAAAAAATCAACGAAATTATAAAAAAAATCAGCGAAATTATAAAAAAAGGGGGCTGCGAAATTAAAAATCATTCTGCGAAATTATAATATCATTTTGCGAAATTATCAAACAACAAATCAAAAACCACCACCGTAAAACCACCACAAGCCACCAAACCCCAGCCCATCAACCGCCACCCCTACCGCCTCAACCCCAACATCTACCGCCGGAACCCTCGCCGGAACCACCTCTGCCTCTGCTGCTTCTGGTCCATCATCCTCCTCCTCCTCATCGCCACCATCGCCGGCTGCATCCTCTACCTCCTCTACCGCCCCCACCGCCCCTCATTCACCATCACATCCCTCAAAGTCTCTCGCTTTAACCTCTCCACCACCGCCGACGGCACCACCCACCTCACCTCCCACCTTAACCTCACCCTCTCCACTAAAAAAGACCCAACAAGAAAGTCGTCTTCTTCTACGATCCCATTGCAATTTCGTTGCTTACAGACGATACCTAAATCGCCAATGGCTCGTTTGCGGAATCTTTCGTTAATGAGCCCAATAACATCACGGTGATTCGATCGGAGTTATGTTTCTTCAGTTGAGCTTTCTTCGGCTTGTGAATGTATAGTTTGTTGTTATCTTCTTCTGATTCATGTGGATCTGAATCTGACGCGGCGGAGAAGAGGCAGAGGCAGTGTTTGATCTGCAACAAGAAGGAGCAGAAGGCCGCGGTTGTTGTTGTTGTTATCTTCTTCTGATTCGTGAGTTCGATTTCAAGCAATTTGGAGCAGAAGGAGCAGCTTGTTCGACATGCTTTGAAGATGAATGCAGAAGTATTGATTGAAGTATTGAATGTAGACGCGTTTTGTTGATGTTAAGGAGAAAACAAGAGGAAGAGTGTGGCTGTAGAGTGGATCTGATAATAACATTTTGAAAGTGGTCAAGATGTTTAGGGTTCAAGATTTTAGTGTTTTAGGGTTAGGGTTTGGAAGTGGTTAATGGGTTGAGTTGTGTAAGATAGTTTTTTTTATTGGGTTGGGCTTTGTTAATCAATTGGGCTCATTAAAAGATACTCTAGGGCTAACAATTGGGTTGGGCTTTGTTAAACAATTTGGGCTAACAATTAATTTGGGCTAGTAAAGATTAAATATTTGGCTGAATTTATAAAAATAAGGTCTGGGCTAATAAAAAAATCAAATAAAATTGACTAGTTGGGATTAATTGAGTTCAAACCGATAAAGAAATATTCAACGATTTTAAAGGATTAATAAAAAAACAAGCTGACCTGGCAGCTTGAACCCAGTTACTAAGATTGTCTAGCGTGACATTTTAAAAAATAATATTTTTCCCGGGGGAGAATTATTTCACAATTTTTGGGAAAAATATTTTTAGGGCATTTAATTGTTCAAAATTTTACAATCATATCATCTTCAGAAGACTTTAAATCAGATAATCTCACAATGGCAGAAAGCCGATTTGACTCTTTTGTAGGTATGAAGAAAGAAAAATTGTCAGATTTGATTGATCGATTCTTAAAGGTGGCAAATAATCTAAAGAAACATGTTCCTGATCTCAGTAATCATGAACAAATTCAAAAGCTTCTTGACTCGCTTCCGTCTGCATGGAATCATCAAGTTAAAATGCTGAAGCAAGAAAGAGGTTATGTCGACACAAAACTTATGGATATGATCAACAGACTAAAATCTCTCAAGCTGGATATCCAAAGAAACGAATTTCAACAAGCCGTGTTCCCACATCAAACCAACACGCTTAATACTGAACTTGTTTCTTCTGTAACAAGCATACTGATTACAAAGCCGAGCTGATTGAAAAGATGAAATTATTGAGAACTGATTTGGATTCCACTGTTAAAATCAAAGAAAATTGTGAAGCTCTGAGTGTTGATACTGACAGTAAACCTAAATTTGAGAGAAATGAGGATAATAAAGACGAGAAGCTAATATTGGAATGAAAGAGTTTGAGGATAAAGAACTGTTAAAATTCAAAGAAAAGGAACAACAGAGAATCATAAAGGTTTGCGATTGTGAGAAGAGCTTAGCTGCAGAAGGAACTATCATGGGTCTTCCTTATGAGACTGTTTAGGATATGTGTTCTTCTTCTTGCAGAATCTGGTTATTTGGGATTTATAAGGCAAACAGATTGTTACTGGAAAGTGAAAAAAAATTAAAAACAACAAATCAGGAATTAAAGAAAAATGAAATTGTTTTTTCAAGAAAACTTAATTAAGCATTGGCTGAAAATGATCTTATTAGAACAACCATTTTGGAGCGTAATGTTGAAATTAATATTCTAAGAGAAAGGGCTGTTTTAGCTCAATTTGAAACGACACAGCTTCAAACAAAGCTTGATAAATGGACCCTTTCACACATGAAAAAGGATGAGCTTATTGCTAAACAACAAGGGGCGCGGGTAAAACATGGGATTGGATATAAATCTGATGGTGAAAATGTATTTAATTCAGTTCCACCCCCTTCTACTTTATGTTATTCATCAATCCCCAAACCTCATCCTAAAAATGATTTGTTTGAACAACCTACTAATAGTTTGCATGCAGGTTTGAGCGGTGTCAATCTTAATGAGGTGCGAGATGATTATGATTCTACAACTGGTATGGGATACAATAAACCGAATGCTGACAGTCAAGCTCACAATTGTTTAGTCCCGGTTGTTTGTAAATCTATATCTACTATTTCTTCTAACTTCTTTGATAAGTTTAAAGCAGGTGAAATTCCTACTTTTGAGCCTGTCAAGGTTATGAAAGATGAGATTAATCAGGAATCACTGAATCATCAAGTTACAACAACAACAACAACACATCCTACTCCTGTCAATCAAGATCCATTGGAAGCAGATCTGTGTATACGAGACTGGTCAAGTTCAGATGATGAATCAAACACAAAGGACCGTGTCAGTTCATCAAAGATCAAGATATCACCTAAAATTTTCAAGTCTCAAACGCTTCCAAAAGCTGAATCAAGACCAATACAGATCTCGTCTCCAACTGTAAAACAACCCAGTCAATCAGTGAAGATCTCATTCCCTGTTCAGCATGGGAAACTTCAGAACAAGCAAGAATCTGCTACAAGCTCAAAGCAATCCTCATCCCCACCTGCACCACACGGGTCAGTCAAGCATCAAAAGCCTTTCAAGGCTTGTTTTGAGTGTGGAAAAGAAGGTCATGTGGTAAAGAAGTGCCCTCAAAGACTTGCTTCGAATGGTAAAGGCAAAACGTATTGCTTCTCCAGGTGTAAGTCTACAAAGAATGTTCCAGATGGTAAAGGCAACACGGGTTGCTTCTCTGGATCAAGAGGTAAAAAACACACATCTTTGAATGGTTGGATGAAAAACCCTCCATCCAAACCTTTTCATGTGAAGCCAATTTCACATGATTCAAAGATGAAAATGACCAAAGGTTCAAAACTAAATTCTTTTCCTTCCGGTCTTAAACAGGAAATGATTTCCAAATTTAATTCATTCAAATCCAAATTAACTGAACCGAGACAAAATTTGGCAAATTAAAAAGAAGGATACAGCAATCCCCGATTGTTTAAACGGTTGTGTGCCGAAGCAGGTTTCTTATTTGATGAAAAAGGAACTTCCAGGACTACGATGGCATGGGTTCTCCTCTCTAACTAATTTGTTAATGAGTGCAGGAACACTTCAGGAGGACTGTTAGTAATCCGGTTTACTGACAGAGATTGTTCCTAATTCAAATTTGAGGCGGAACAAACAGGTTAAGGTCATTGTATTTTATCCACAATTTGGATTTTTATCTGCACAATCACATTTCTCAATTCACAGTCACTACACATTTCTTGATCATTCATTTATTATCTTGTTATCAGTGTAATTTGGAAGATCTTCTTTGGTAAATTTCTATTTTTGCATAGTTTTATAAAAAATATTAAAAAATATACAAAAAACAAGGGGTTTGCAAAAATAAAATTTAAGGGGAGAATATAATAAGACTCAGTAAAAATAATAAAAAGAGAACTGGGAACTTGATTCGAGATGACTGAGAAATGATTGTATATCATCTTGAAATGCTTGTTTTTGCATGACTTGCGTTTTAAAATAAGAAATGATAGTAACTAATGTTGTTATCTGATTTACATCTTATTTTTAATTGCAAATAATAGAAAAACAAACAGATTCTTTAATGATATGCTTGGTAGACTCAGCTTGAAAAATAAAGTAGACAGCAACATAATGACTTAAATTAAAATATATGCTTAAGGATGTCTGGATTTACGCAATCATTTTGGCGTGCACGAAAACTGAGTCCCGACAAAAATTGGATTGAGAATTGATCTTTCACCCATTATGATACAAATCATATAAGCCATATATTTGAGCCATGTTTGGTGTATTTATGTGTCTTGTGTTTGTGCTAATCTCTTCTGCTGTACGGAAGTACTAACCTGGAGTGATGATCTCCTTTGCTGTATGATAGTACTGACCTGGAGCTCTCATCGGCACATGATTAAATGGTCATCTCCTTTGTTATACGTGAGTATAGACCTGGAGCTCTCACCATTTTGGTCTAAGTAGTGTCAAATCATCTAAACGATGAATTCATCACAGAATGCAATGTTCTATTGATAATCACTTGCATACTAATGCACAAGCCTTATTCCATAAAGATCGTAACAAAATTCAAGAAATCCTGAGGTTGAGTGAGGGTTTTTGCCAAATGATTATGGGGTCCTAGCATTCTAATTCATTCACGAATATTAACGAATCATCTGTTGCTTGTTGAAAAAGATAGGGCATGGGTATAAGTGGACAAATATATCAGCAATCGTTATTGATCTGTTTGAGAATTTCAAAATTCATTCAAAGACTGTGATTAGATTCAGTTATCAGTGTGATCTCATTGCTTGTCGATGATTAAATTCATCTTTATGCTAAAGTATATTGAGGATATGATCTCATGATCGATTCAGTTCTCGGTAATTAAAAATATATATACAAATAAAAATATATATATAATTAAAAAATATTATAATAAATATATACATTAAAAATAGAAAAATATAATAAAATTTCATTACAAATTTTTTTTAGGTCTTCCATATTATGATGTTACAATGTTATCATTTTTCATACATTTCACAGAATTACGCTCAAAAGAACACGGGTTCGGTTGTTTTTCAAACACAAATAAACATGGGTTTATTTTGTCAAAATGAAATGATCTAATTAGAAATGTCGAGATTATGTTTGTGAATGTGTTTCAGATTTTTGTTGTAAGTGATGGCCGATCATCGTTTGAGCAGTGTACCTGATCAGAGAACCTGTTCCTCAAGTTTGCAGAAGATACCGAGCTAGGAATCCTCCTCCTCCTACATCTTCTGAAGCACTCAAGATTAGAGATTTGGGAAAGTTGTTCCAATATCCTCGCAAAGGTTTCATTCAAGAAGGGGGAGCACATAAATAGGGGGAGCTTATGAGATGAATAATCTTTCTCATCAGATTCATAAAGCTTCAATTTGAAGATCTTTCTACTGTTGACTTCTCGGTGCTGATTTCGTTTGAAGACGTTGATAATGATAGACTAAGGGGGAGTATTGTTGGAGCTGTACAAGATAGTTTATATTATCAACACAGTCAAAGTCAACAAAAGTCAACAAAAGTCAACATCACGGTCAAAGTCAACAAAAGTCAAACCCGACACGTTCGAGACGAAGAACCGAGACGAGACATTGAAGATTTAGATGACTAGGTGTTTTATTGTAATAAATATATTTTGTGTGAACAAAATATATTTTACCATGTTTTTAGTCATTTTTATGTTTTATATGTAATTTCATTAATTAGCTTAAGTCTAGAGGGTTACATGTAATTAGTGAATATTATATTAACTATAAATAGTCTAATTGTTATTAGGATTAGGCTAATGGTTGAATGACCATTTGATTGGGGGTTTCCACTTTGTACAAATCATATGCAATCAGTATAGATCAAATTGGGGTTTTAGTGTGTTTATGTTAATTTTGATCTATAATCTTCATGATTTGATTCAAGTTTGATTATTGAAGGGGTATCACCCCAAAAGACAAGCAAAGCCCGAACTGATAAAACGTAAGGTCGGGCTGTAAGCCTCAGCCGCCGATCACCCAAGTCGCGGCCCAAATGGGTTGTAAGCCCCAGCCGCGGAACACCCTAGCCGCGGAACACCCCAGCCGCGGAACACCCCAGTCGCGGAACAACCCAGCCGCTGAACACCCCAGCCGCGGAACACCCCAGCCGCGGAACACCCCAGCCGCAGAACACCCCAGTCACGGAACACCCCAGCCGCGGCTCACTCGGGCTGCAAGCCCAAGCCACGTTTCACCCTGGCTGGGGGCCCGAGCCGCAGTTCACACTGCCCCAAGCCGCGCTACAAGCCTAAGTTGCGTTTCGCCCATGAAATAAGCCCAAGCCGCGACCAGAAGAATGGACCCAAGCTGCGGCTGGGTAGTTAGCTCAATGTCACAAGGCGATTTACCTCACCTATGACACTTAGAAGATCTTTATGAAAAGCCCAAGCAAGACAGACGTGGTAACCAAGAAAGCCATTCATTGGTTACAAGGGAATAAGAAAGAAACACAAGATGACAAAACGAATAAAGCCAAAACATTGGCAGAAGTTCAGAGCAGCCCCCAAAATCCCCAAGTCAACTACAAAGACAAATTGCATTAATGCCAGTCAGAAACCCTTTACACCAGACTGGTATAAAACCTCTGGCTAGGGGATCTCAGTCCCATATCATTGACCACAGGCTTCCAAGAATAGAACCATGTCATATTATGTTTCCATCCACAAACACTATAAATACCTCTCCCATTTCACAGGTAGAGGCGACACACATCTTCTCACATTCTGAGAACATTCTCACTACAAGCCAATCACTTACTAATCTTTCCCTTCAAGTTCTCTCAATACATATACTTATTCTCACGCCGGAGTGTGGTCTCGGGGGGAAAACCCTTTCTGCCCGAGGCGAGGCTCACGGTGTTATTTTTGTCTCACAGATATTCCAGTCAGCTGAAGTTCACACCAAGTCCCAGCCAGATCTTTGATACTCTGCTCAGCCAAAGCCAAGCTCAGCCGAAGCCAAGCTCAGCCGAAGCCAGACCTCAGCCGAAGCCAAGCTCAGCCGAAGTCAGGCCCAGCCGAATCCCAGCCCAGCCGCATCCTGATTCTCAGCCGCATCCAGATTCTCAGCCGCATCCTGCTTCCCAACGGTCAAAGTCAAGGCCAAGTTCCGGCCTGATCCTTGGTAGCAACCCCATTCTCGCACTGCTCTCAAGTCTTAATCCCTTGATTAGGATTCGTGTAGCAACATTTGGCGCCATCCGTGGGACCGAAACAAAACAGGTTTCGTGCTCTCTTACAACGGCTAGATTGGTGTTCTTGTGTTCTGCACGAGACACCGCCACCTATCGATATGGCTCCAAGTTTCAGGTTTGAACTGAATGAATACATGGGAAGCATTTAAGACAACAAAAAAATAGATATGTTAGATATATTTTTAAGGAAAACTTATCACACTCTCTTTCTTTGAAAACTTAATATGACCACTTTTTCCTCATGATAACTAGTTTACAGCTCAGCTCATGTACAACAATAGCTCGTTTGATTGCTTTGCCTATATCATACATAATAGAAGCGCAAAATATACAAAACAAAAGACGTGAAAGATAATGGCTACGTTTTCTCATCACAAATGTTTTAGAAAACAAATGGGAACCATCAGATTTTATTCTATGTAACCATTTCGCCTATAGCCTCGAATAACCATCCAACCTAAATAGTTTTGAAACACTCATACACTTTCTTACCCACGTCAACACTCAACACCGAGACCCGCATCCTTTCTTCCAAACATAGTTCCGTTGAGCCAGCCTCGTTCACCCTAGATCATAACCAATTAACCAATCGAAGCTAAACCCGGTTCCTTAGTCAAACTCAGATCTAACAAGATGTGAGGTGATTTGCCGCGGCTGAATGTTACGAGCCGCGACTAAAGGGTTACGAGATGCGGCTGGTGTTAGCTGCAACTGGTGTTAAGATTCGGCTGGTGTAAGCTTCAGCTGGTACTGAGAAGTGGCTGGTGTAAGCTTCAGCTGGTACTGAGATGTGGCTGGTGTGAGCTTTAGCTAGTGATGAGATTTGGCTAGTGTAAGTTTCAGCTGGTGCTGAGATTTGGCTGGTGCTCAGCTGCAGCTGGTGGGAGCTGCAACTAGTGTTGAGATTCGACTGGTGCAACTAGTGCTAAGATTTGGCTGGTGTAAGCTTCAGCTTGTACTGAGATGCGGCTGGTGTGAGCTTTAACTAGTGTTGAGATTCAGCTGGTGTGAGCTGCAACTAGTGTTGAGATTCGGCTGGTGTAAGCTTCAGCTTGTACTGAGATGCGGCTGGTGTGAGCTTTAGCTAGTGTTGAGATTTGGCTAGTGTAAGTTTCAGCTGGTGCTCAGCTGCAGCTAGTGGGAGCTGCAACTAGTGTTGAGATTCGACTGGTGCAACTAGTGCTAAGATTTGGCTGGTGTAAGCTTCAGTTTGTACTGAGATGCGGCTGGTGTGAGCTTTAGCTAGTGTTGAGATTTGGCTAGTGTAAGTTTCAGCTGGTGCTGAGATTTGGCTGGTGCTCAGCTGGAGCTGGTGTGAGCTGCAACTGATGCTAAGTTGCGGCTGTCGTAAGCTTTAACTGGTGCTAAACTGCGGTTGGTGTTGAGCTGCGACTGATATAATATTTTACTAGTGTTAAGATGCAATTGATGTGAGCTTTGGCTGGTGCTTCGCTCCGTTTGATATGAGCTGCTGGTGGTTAGCGGCAGTTGATAGTGAATTGCATATATGTTGACTTTTAATAAGATTCAAAGGAACCTAACATCTGGTGGGTTATAGCAAAGTCACGAATCAATGGATTCGATGCAAAAATGCCTAAGTTAAAGTCGTTATTTAACCAAGGAAGATGGGAACAATGGCACATACAAACTCCCTCAACTAGATCTTACCACCATCCTGCATACATGAAATGGAGCTCAGGTTTAAAGGTATTACATGTATTTATATGTAACTAAATGATGTATTTCAACTTTTATAAGTAGATAAGCCACCCAACCACGTCTGGGAAAACAACACTAAAAGAAATTAAGTCACCCAGACACGTCTGGGTGGACAACTTTGAAAACAATTAAGTTACCTAGCCACGTCTAGGTGAAAAACATTGAAAGCACCTAACTAAAGCACCTAAGTCAGCCAGCCACGTCTAGTAGACAACTTTCAAATCACTTAAGTCACTCGACCAAGCTTAGGTAGATGATGTTACTAGCAACCAAGTAACACTCAATCATGTTTGAGTTAGTAGCCATGAAACCAAGCAAGTAACCAAGCTTGAGTAGATAATGTTGCATACAACCAGGTAACTCAACCATGTTTGAGTAAACAATGAAATCAAGCAAGTAACCAAGCTTGAGTAGATAATGTTACAAGCAACCAAGTAACTCAATCATATCTATGTTAACAACTATGAAATCAAGCAAATAACTAAGCTTAACTAGATGATGTTACAAGCAACCAAGTAACTCAATCATATCTATGTTAATAACTATGAAATCAGGCAAATAACCAAGCTTGAGTAGATGATGTTACAAGCAACCAAGTAACTCAATCACATATATGTTAATAACCATGAAATCAAGCAAGTAACCAAGCTTGAGTATATGATGTTACAAGCAAACAAGTAAATCATGTTCAAGTTTTGTAACAATAAAACCAAGCAAGTAACTAGGCTTGGGTATATGATGTTAAAAGCAAGCACACTCATTTTGAGTTAGTAACTATATGTAATCAAGCAAGTTACCAACCTTCGTAGATGATGTTAAAAGCAACCAAATGAATAAATCATGCTTGAGTTGCAATCATGATATACGTTGAATCGCCTAACGATGTTTGGGCAAATAATGCATTCAAAAAACTCAGCCAGGTCTAGTCAATGACCATGAAAATGATTGGATCACCCAACCATTGTTGGGTAGATAAGGTTGAAGTCATTTGAATCACTCAACCGTGTTAGAGCTGATAACTTGAAATCATTTGAATCAACCATGCTTGAGCTAAAAATATCAAAGGCAACTAATTTCAATATATGAGTTAGTCCAAACACCCGATCATGTTTGGATAGAAAGTACTACAAGATCAAAATTTGCTCAACCATAACAGTTTGAAATCAATTAAAATACTTACGTATATTTGGGCAAATAATGTCTCTAGCAAACATGTTACTTAATCGAGTGATCTTCTGGTACCTCACTCAGGTCCAAGGTGAGTTTCTCTTGTTCTTTCTTGGCTCAGTCACAACGAGATCGAAGAGATGTATTCTTATCTTTCAACTCAGACAACTATTTTTTAAGCTCTCTCATTTCTTTAATGCATTCTATCTAACAATCATGAATCTCTATGAAAGAAAAGAAAACTATTCATAACTACTTAGCACCCAACGTTCAACATTTGTTTATTTCTCAAACTTTTACCATAGTTAATCTTGGCTAGAGCGAGAGTCAAAAAATGAACTCCCTGCATAATTCAGGTGTTCTTAAGAATAGTACCATTAGTCAAGTCCAGTTGGGGTTAACAATGTCAAAAGTGGACGTATGGTATTAAAAAGTCGGTTGGGTGATAGCCGAAGAAAAGCAATGGAACAAAGAGTTGGCATTAACAATGTCAGAACGATAACATAAAGTCAGCGTCGCGACCGAAGTTACGAGTCGCGACCAAAGTTAGAGTCGTGGCCGAAGTCACGAGCCGCGACCGAACCCATGCGTACTTATGTGCAGAAGGTATTAAGTCAAGAACCAAGTTGCAGTAAAGAAAGTCGAGCAAACCCAATGACCAAGCACGATTTAAAAACATACATATAGGGTGCCAAAGTTTAAATACCATTACAAAAAGAGACAACATAAAGTCGAGTACAAGATTGATACAAATACAAAAACAACACCCAAAGATAAACCAGCTAAACACGAGCAGGGTCTTCAACTGGAGGGTCCAGGAATGACCTACTTTCCTCAATGCTCGAATCACACATAGCAGCAATAGTATCAACCATGGGAAAAATGGCTATATCAAAGCAATCAGATTCAGCTCGTAGTTTCTTCAATGTATTTTTGTCAAAATTCTTGGCTTCCTCGGGTTTCTTGCCCTCTGCAGCAAGGCGAGCTTCATCCAACATACTCGCATTGTACCCCACCTTGTCTGAAAGACTGTTGATCCTGGCCAAAGCATCAAGAAACTCGTCACTATCGCGTATCTTATTAAAAGCCAAACCGACACCATCCGAGATGATCCATTTCCTCTCAAACGTAAGATGAGCTACTCGCTCCTCATGGCTAGCAATTCGACTTTCAGAAGCCATTTTATTATCCTTCAAATCCAAAGAAAGTGTTTTCACTGCAACATGTTGAATACAAAGATCATGGGCACCACTGAGATCTCGAGTAAGTTTTTTAGCAAGCTCAGACACATCACAACGAGACTTGAGGGACGCGTTCTCAGCCTCCAATTTTGACACTTGCTTCTTGAGATCACGAATCTCATTGACACCATCAACCCAATGACCATGAATCTCAACAAAAAAGGATAAACTGTTCACCATGGCCAAACAACCAGCATTCGATAATTCTTTATTTTTCAGACCTTCCCCACGGTAAAACTCAGCAGGCGTGCGAGACGCGAACATAAAGTCCTTACACGACTCCGGAGTTTCAAAGGTAGTTCCATTAGTCAAATTCCAGTCAGGAACAAATTTCTCCTCCACATTCAGGTTAGTATCCTCAGAAGAAAAGGTCGTTTTCCCTTTATCAAAGTCACTAAAGGGGCGATTGATGTAGACAAACCTGTAACTCGAGAAAGGGTATACAATGATGTGATTGATGGAGACTAGGGTTGGGGCTCGAGGAAAATATAACATGAGCATTGGTAAGAACAATCATCATAATTATTATTCCAATGACATGGTTGATACCATGACATTGGACTGGGGGGACATGAAGGGGTATCACCCCAAAAGACAAGCAAAGCCCGAACTGATAAAACGTAAGGTCGGGCTGTAAGCCTCAGCCGCCGATCACCCAAGTCGCGGCCCAAATGGGTTGTAAGCCCCAGCCGCGGAACACCCTAGCCGCGGAACACCCCAGCCGCGGAACACCCCAGTCGCGGAACAACCCAGCCGCTGAACACCCCAGCCGCGGAACACCCCAGCCGCGGAACACCCCAGCCGCAGAACACCCCAGTCACGGAACACCCCAGCCGCGGCTCACTCGGGCTGCAAGCCCAAGCCACGTTTCACCCTGGCTGGGGGCCCGAGCCGCAGTTCACACTGCCCCAAGCCGCGCTACAAGCCTAAGTTGCGTTTCGCCCATGAAATAAGCCCAAGCCGCGACCAGAAGAATGGACCCAAGCTGCGGCTGGGTAGTTAGCTCAATGTCACAAGGCGATTTACCTCACCTATGACACTTAGAAGATCTTTATGAAAAGCCCAAGCAAGACAGACGTGGTAACCAAGAAAGCCATTCATTGGTTACAAGGGAATAAGAAAGAAACACAAGATGACAAAACGAATAAAGCCAAAACATTGGCAGAAGTTCAGAGCAGCCCCCAAAATCCCCAAGTCAACTACAAAGACAAATTGCATTAATGCCAGTCAGAAACCCTTTACACCAGACTGGTATAAAACCTCTGGCTAGGGGATCTCAGTCCCATATCATTGACCACAGGCTTCCAAGAATAGAACCATGTCATATTATGTTTCCATCCACAAACACTATAAATACCTCTCCCATTTCACAGGTAGAGGCGACACACATCTTCTCACATTCTGAGAACATTCTCACTACAAGCCAATCACTTACTAATCTTTCCCTTCAAGTTCTCTCAATACATATACTTATTCTCACGCCGGAGTGTGGTCTCGGGGGGAAAACCCTTTCTGCCCGAGGCGAGGCTCACGGTGTTATTTTTGTCTCACAGATATTCCAGTCAGCTGAAGTTCACACCAAGTCCCAGCCAGATCTTTGATACTCTGCTCAGCCAAAGCCAAGCTCAGCCGAAGCCAAGCTCAGCCGAAGCCAGACCTCAGCCGAAGCCAAGCTCAGCCGAAGTCAGGCCCAGCCGAATCCCAGCCCAGCCGCATCCTGATTCTCAGCCGCATCCAGATTCTCAGCCGCATCCTGCTTCCCAACGGTCAAAGTCAAGGCCAAGTTCCGGCCTGATCCTTGGTAGCAACCCCATTCTCGCACTGCTCTCAAGTCTTAATCCCTTGATTAGGATTCGTGTAGCAACAATTATCCTGGATTTACACACTTCCAACTTACTTATAACTAAATACCCATCATATCACATCAAATTCCCATGATAAGCTATCTTGGGTTACCAAATGGAAATTTTGTTCCAACATCGCCATTTAGTAGTTACGTCTTATCACTAGGCTCATTACCATCCTCAAGCCAATCAAATATAACATTTGTAAATGAAGAAACCAACTTCTTTTAGTTATCTAAAGAAGATCTAAAGTGTAATCTTCCTAGTGACTTAAAAGAAATGAGCATCAACTAACAAATAGTCATGATCTTCTTAAAAGCCAAAAAATTTCAAAAAAACCTCAAAGAAAGTAAAGGCGAAGAAAATCGAGTTTTAGGTTGGACAAAAGCAGACTGGAGTGCTTTAATTGGCAACAAATGGATCAATTTTCAAAGAAAGCAAAGCTTTAAAAGCTAACCATGGTTCTACAATTATTACTCTTTCTCAATAGTAGTGAATATTTGCTTCTACAACTAAAAGTAATTTACTTAATTATTTAAAAAAATATTCTGATTAAAGTGTATTTAGTTAAAGTTAAGTAGTTGAATTTAAGAAAACAATTAATTTGTAAAAGTTGTGCTACATATCAAAAGTGGAGAAAGAAAATGTTAGGTTGAAGGTTAGATTGAGAGGAAAACAAAGTTTTGATGTTCTCGACCCATGGGTCACATGTCTGTAGCATAACCATGGAGTAAGGTTTAGTTAGTGTATGGATTACACTTAGAGGCTGATGCTGCAACCAAAGAGTTCTCAGCATGCACATGTGAAGTACAAGAAAGTTACTTTAGAAGATTTGATACAACTCAATGAATTATGCTAAGTATTAAATCTTCCGAAGCCAAAATACCATATCTTCCAAAACCATAGATGAAGTCTTTCGAAGCTTCAAAGACAAAGTCTTCCAAAGCTTCAAAAACAAAGTCTTCCAAAACCAAAGATTGATTTATTCCGAAAACAGAGAAGACATGCTTTCTTTGAATCACATTTTGACAAAAGTTGAGCCACTTTTCGCTGACATCTATGAAGACTCACCAACTTTTGGTGAAAAGTCCATACTTTTGTCAAACTGCACATTCAGGTTTTTTGTCTGTAACTTTCTACTCTTGTACTTTTATCCTTTTTGTAATATATTAGGATGTGAGCTATGGCATGTCATAGTTACAAGTCAAAAGACAATTTTCCTTTTGACTCTACATTGATCATGTTGTCTAGATTAGTGTTTCTAGCTGGCTTTCAAAGTATGGTCGGCTGTAGGATGTTGTATAAAGTGTATCAAGTACTTGTCTTTATTTTCATACTTTGTAAAACATGTTAAAGAACTTGAGAGCAATATACATCATTCTTGAAAACTATATTATCTTGTTCTTGTTCTTGTTCTTGTTCTGTCTCTTATTACTTGTGTTCTTAGCATCATCATAAACCTGGTTCTCTATTTGATCTGTTAAGTGTTCTAAGTCTCTCTTCAATGTGAAAATGTTATATTGATCCCCTTCAACGGTCCTACGGTCCTATAGTTAGTGGTTAACAGTAAGAAAAATTATACATCATGTCCTAACTAAAAGAAATAATAGCAGTATTGTTTAAACCCTAGATGTAAAAACCCTTAGAGGGGTTTGATTCCAAAGAACAAGAGAACAAAGACTAAAGTTAGTTTGATCCAAATATTATCAAATATATTCATTTTTTCAACTAAACATCCTTAAATACAAAGACGTAAATCATAAAACAATGCAGAAAAATAAAGGTGAAATCATGGAGTAGTGGCTAAAGGAAATGTTAAACTAATTAAGTTACAAGAATGAGAAGATAGGGCTTGGATTATGTGGCTTGACCAAAAATGATCGTATTAATTCTTGTGCCTTATAAATTGACCTTGTCCTCAAAGACTGAATGATTGCCCATGGCGATCGTCACTCACGTTTGTTGGTTACTTTCAATTTAGTCTTTACGTAGCGCCACAGTGGCTGCCACTCATGTTTGTCAGTGGCATAACATAGTCCATTCATTGAAGATATAACAAATCGGATTGTAACCTTATTCTAAAGTATCACTGTCCACTAAGTTTCTAAACTTTTTGATCTCTAATGAAGTAATATCCTTTCTTGAGAACCAAAGTTGCATAAAGGTATGTCTGCCATGAGAGGAAGGCTTAAGGTGAGTAGTGAACGTGTTGATCATGAAATCATAAGAATCTCTTGACATGTGAAGTCTAGAGGTAGATTCAGATTTTGCCAACCTCGTCCAATTCAGAATATACCGATTCAAAACTCTTATTATTGAAGGTGAGTTAAGGTCCAAATTTGAAGATGCACTTGTAAATATCACATAATTATCAAGATTAGGACCGAGCGACCAAAATAGTGAGTGTTATGGCTAGAAACGCATATGTGAGAATAGGAAGTGATTTGGTGTTGGAATGAAGCCTATGATGGGACTTTAGGCGATGGCATTGACGAAATTTTGCAGTTATCTCAGTTTACGCGTTCATGTGTGGAACGATTGTTTTATATTGGGTTGGTAGTGGTGGTGGTTCATCACAATGATCCAGGATGATGGCTATGATGGGTGATCATGTCAACATGTGGTGTGTAGCTTCTTACAGGTTATGAGTTGCCCATGGTACATAATTTTCTATTTTCAAAATTTGTATAACTGAACATTATTGCAACTATAGGACCAATCGTAATAGGGTCATGATAAAACCTAGTTCTGGCATGGTAATGCAATTGTGATTGTGCATACCATTAAAAGTAATCTTCGAAACTTGAAGTATGGGTAGGCATGGGAGCAGGCCAATGAAAGCACTGATTGATAGAAACCTTTAGAGTGGAATAGACTTCAATGAACAAAGATGTGAGGACAAAGACTAAAACTACTTAGATCCAAATTAAAATGTTATCTTCACTTCTTCAACTAAACATTCTTAATTACAAAGACATAAACCTTAAAACAATGAACAAATAACATGAAATCCTGGAGAAATGTCAAACTAATTTAGTTGCATGAATGGAAACATGGACCTGGGTTGCATGGCTTGACCAATTACGCTCGCATAATCGGCCAGTCCAGACCATTGGGTTGTACGATTTGACGTGCAATCAGGTTATTGTAGGTCTTATCTACTTTAGATGCAAGTTATATAATTGCTAACGTAATCCGAAGATGGTTCATATTCTCTCTTTCTTGTAGAATAAACATAGCGTCAAGATAAAGTTGATTCAAGGACTTGTAAAAAAGGGTCAAAGAGTCGGATGTTCATCTTCTCTCTTTGGAGGAGTTGGTAGAGGAGGTATGAAAGTAGAGAAGGTCAATGTTGGCCTTAACTAGTGATAAAAGAAACCAGCGTGCTAGCTGAGAAATTAAGAAGATAAACTTGAATAACAATCGTCGTGTAAGGGACCCAACACGATGGTCATGACCGACCATTTTCTTGACCAAGCCTGAAGTTCAATGTCCATCAACAAATAATACATTCTCTTAGTTTCTTGATTCTGTTCTCTTTAACAAACTTATCCCAAGTTTTTTTAGAATTGTTCTTTAATCCTTCTTTGTTTATTAAAAAATGTAACATTAACGTTCATCATCGGTGCCAATATTCAATGATATTAAAAATAGAAGACAGAGAGAATGAATGGAGACAGCGAGAACATGAAGGGGTTGTGGGTATTATGCAGGGTGGAAGCTGAGTACTTGTTTTGTAACCAAAATTCATAGACTTGAAAATTAGTAGTTCAATATTTTCTAATGGAGAAAATATGATAGTAACAAAACTTCTTCAAAAAGGTTTGTAAAGTAGGTAGCGAACAAGAAAGAGAATCATTCGATTTCTTGAATAATTCTGTTTTTACGAAGAGACTTGGTTGGGATGCTTCCAGGGGCGCTGTGAGCTCTCCTTCTGTCTTCCTTCCTCTTCTCCGCAGCAGCCATTGTACGTCTAAGCAAACCTGCCTTGTATATTGGCTTCGGCAAGTGTCTATGCCTGCATCAACCCCCATCAACATCAACATCAACATCAAAAAAGAAAAAAAACAAAAAAAATATCAATAGGAGGAGGTTATTCATACCTCAATATACGCTTCACCTCCGGAAGGTGCTTGTAACGATTCTTCACAGCCTCCATGTATTCATGCTTCTTTCGTTCTCGTGGTAGAATCTGTATGCACCACCAGTGTTAACACAACAAAACTTTCACCCAAACTATCGTCAAAATCGAATCCAATCCAAAAAACAAACCTATTGACCCACTTTAAAATAACTCCAACTTTCAAGTTAGGTTTTATCTCTAATGGGCTAAACATGTAGTATCGATAAAATTAGAAAAAACAAAACAAGACAAACAGGCCAAAGTGTTTTCCTCAATGCATAAGACCTAGATCATTTTGTTCTAAGAAGTAATTATAATGGATATAATATATCTGTAATCACATTGGACACTTGCTATTTTTAAAAAAAAATAAAATTGAACAGCAAGTGTTTTCAAGCCGCCCTGCCAACCACTTTTACCACCTAGACATAGGATTTTCAGTTGTAAATCACCTCAATGGCTTAAATAGACTGTAACACCAACAGAAAAATAAAACTCACCACACCGAGTTGCTCGGACGCTTTAGCCTTCCAAAGCCGAAGATTGGTATCGTCACTACCGGAGATGATATAACTTGCATCACAACTGAACTTAACACAGAAGACCCTGAGACGAATGAAACATTAGTTTCAGTACTCAAGACATATGAGTAGACAGTGGATCCAACACAAAATATGTAGACCTGAAATAATAAAAATAATTGTTATCCTTATTATTATAAACAAAGATTGAGAAGACAAACCTTTGCATTCTCTTAGTGTGATAAATTTCCCTGCTATGTCCACCATTATACTGGAAAATCCTAACCTGTAAATATCCATAAAGTATGTATGAGTAGAAGGAGAATGCCTACACGACCAAAGCAGATATAAGAATATCTTCTTACAGTTCTGTCATAAGATCCGGTTACGAATTCACGGCCCGTTGGTGAGTAATCAATATCCATGCTGTAAAGTAACCAAGATGACAACTATTAGTATTAGTCATAATCGAAGCAATTTATGTTGATTGATGCCATTCTTACACTGCAGACACGTGATCTTTGTGCACACATTTGGCTTCTTCCAATTTTCTTGCATCAAAACTGTAACAGTTACAATTTTCATTCGCCTGCCACAGTTACAAGTTTCAGTTGTAATGTTCTTTAAATATTTTTCTAATTTAATCTTCAAAGCTTGTGCTTAAAGCTTACAGCTGTAAAATTCATGGGCTCCATTGGATTCCAAGCTATCGAATTTGTTTTTGTCTACATAAATGCAAATTAAATAAACTGAGTAATCTAATGCCAGAGCAGAGTATATAACTTGAAGCATCAATGAATATAAACTAGCACTCATCGAAGCTGTATATGAGTTGGAAAACTTGAGACTAGGACCTATAAAGATTATTTTCATATGTTATCTTCTATTATTGGTGAAAAGCACTAGGCCTTTTCACAGACACACACACACAAGATTTAAGAATAATTAACCACTTAATAATGTTGGAGTGAATCAAGAAGGCAATAAGAAATAAAGAAAAGAGAAGAGATGAAGATATTGAGAAATTAAAGGTGCCATATATACCCTCATGATAAGCTTTCTTGCAGGTGATGATGTGCGAAGGTCATAAATTGTTATGCTCCGATCACTACACAAAAAGAATATGTATAAAGAGAAGCACAAAAACATAGAGAAATAACTTGTATACCAGGAAGCAATTGTCATACCCAAACTACACTAAAGCTCTCCACACAACATCAAGATAAATATTTATGTATATAACAGCCATACAGGTTTTGAAAACACAAAATACCAATTTAAAATTACACTGCATCTAACAAATGGTTATGTTGTGGGAGCTGAACTTCATTATAAAAGCAAGAAACGACAATTTAGTAGTAGTACATTCTAGACATAATTTAACAAAGCAAGTACTTATTTAGTATAAGTATATGAAGATCTTATTCAAACAGAAAAGATATTGATAAAAGAACAAGACTCAAAAGTCAAAGATAGGATATGAAAGAATTATAAAGGGTTAGGAAAAGAAAAACCAGCCACAGGCATGGTTAACTGTTGAATACAAAAACATACATAAGGTCTTTTTTTGGCTTCCAGTGATGCATATGAAGAAAGAAACAAGTTTGAAAGAAGATACTAAAACAACACTAGCAAAAACCTAACAGATGGTTGGTTAAATAACAAACAGAATCAGTTACAAGAGAACAGAATATGATCCACATTAGATAGCAATTATGGAAATTACTTACAACTATAGCCAAACAGATGCATATATTATGTGAATACATCATCACAATATAAAAATTAACCACATAAAAAATCACCTCATCATTAGTGTTGGGCAGATAAAATTACTAATCATGATGTTTGCATACCTGCCAGACGTTGCCAAAATATTCGGCTCCCCAGGATTAAAACGAACAGAAATAACCGTGTCATTTCCCCACTCAAAACTGTTGACCGGCTGTGATCTATATGCGCAAACAGAAAATTATAAATCGGGAACTGAAGGTCTAAAAAATATCCAGATCATTACCTATTGTGATCCCATATATCAACTTGAGCACCAGCTGTAGCAAATAATTCACCTTCCCACTGATGGTCCACGGCCCTGGAAAATCATAAGCCATGGTTTAAATAACATAAAGAGCTTATAAAAAAGGTCACAATTAGACTAGCAATTTCACATTATAAATGCTTTGTTTTATCTTTATTTCAAATGAGTAAACGACAAATAACTAGCTTAAAAAGAAACAAATCAAACAAGACAAAATGGAACATCAAAAAGCTCAATAGGCCACAAATTTGTGAGTCTGAACCGCGAAAATTTGTTTCAAGGCAAAATGTTTGTTTTGTTCATATTCTGCTGTTTTGTAAACGTTGTCTATACCAATTCTATTTTGGCCATTCCATGTGGTTTTTGGGCATTGTAGGGGGTTAGAATTGTCAAATAAATCATGAAACAAGCGTCTATTGACGCTTACGGTTTGCATTAGTAGTAATTATAAGTTGACAATTGTATAGGAGATCTAGCATGCATAGTGGGCCACACTCTTCAACCGTCTTCTAGAAAACTGTACAGTGAGGACATGGTAGCCTTCATATGAAATCATGTTCTGCAGCCTGTTTGTAATATTCCATTACTTTTTTGTGATTGTATATTTTGTAGTACCAGTAATCAATAAGTTGATTGGTTTGTAAAATAAATGAAGAATTGTTGTAGCCAATCTATTGTACTTAAGGATTATGTGGTGAAGTGCCCTTGCAATGGTAATGTAATAAAGCTAAAGACTTAGTGAGTTTTTGCATGAGCAATAATTGTATAGGAAACAAGCCAACAAGTGTCAATTATTATTTGTTGATTCTATAGTGAATGAACACATGATGCTAAATGTAATATGCATCCATGGCTACCGTAGTGTTAGATGATGAGCATACCCCTTGCCTACACACAAGTGAGATGGTGCGTGTTCAAGGATCATGTTCTCGCATGTTCAATAGCATTATTATGCTCATTTATACTAAAGTATGTGTAGCTTTATAGCCGACCAGTTGTGTTTGATACATGCCTCTAGCATAAAGATAGCCGGAACAAGTGATAAGGACAAAACGCGCATATGATCGTAATTGAAGATGAATAAAAAGCCCACCCAATGTTTTGGAATTTTGAATATCAAACTTAGTGTGAAACCAAAACTTTTGTTACCTAATGTTGTTACACCACATTGTATAGACATATAGACATATTATGCTTTAAAAGTTGTAACAGTTCAAACAAACTTACAAAAGAAAATGAGTTGAGAATTTATCATTGTATAACAAAAGTCACCAGAAGTGTTCTTTAATATGCATGATATATCATGAATCATTTAATTTTAAGTAGACATTTATCGAATTATATAATCTTACTATTAAATTCATATAATCTGAAACTAATTTTTAAGCGAATGCAGATCAAACTCCCATTTGTAGCCAAGAAAAATTTCTGACCTCATTACCAAACACAACTATTTAGCCAGTCCCGATCGAACCACAATGAACCTATGTTGTCAAAGGCGCTAGGCGCACTCAAGGCGCAAAAGCCTTGCCTCTCGCCTAGGCGCAAGGCGCAAAAAAGGAGAATGCCCGAGACAACTAAAGCGCAATAATAAAAAAAATATTAATTACTCCCAGTGCTGTAAAAATCGGCCTAGGCGGCCGATTAAACGAGGATTAATCGGTAGTCGGCCCATTACCTTGTCGATTTCAGCTAATCGGTACCAAAAATCGGTAGTCGGTCCAAGGCGGCACTAATCGGGATTAATCGGTATTAATCGCTAGTAATCGGATCAATTTTCCTAGGAGGTCAAAGTCGGTCAACTGTGTTTTTTTCTACTTGGTCAAAATCGGACCTAGCCGATCCTAATTGGCCAAAAATCATTGGTTTTTGCGAGAATCCGGCAACTCTCCAACTAGATTCCAGCAACTTTCCGGCCAGATTCTGGCGAGATACAAAATTTCCAACGGAAAAACATGAAATTTCAGGCCAAATATGTATGTGTATATATGTATCTAAACATTTGTATTTAAATTACATGTAAAAATGTTTGTTTTTATATATAAAACTGAAATTTATATATAAAAACTCCAATCCGATTAATCCCGATTACTCCCAATTAATCCCTAGTCGGTGCCTCACCGCTCGACTAGCGCCTAGCGATTTTTACAACATTGATTACTCCCTAAATATAATTAAAAAGCTAATATTATTAGCAATTTGAATCATCTAACCAATACGAAAAATTAATAACCTTTTAAATAATATATCTAACCTAACTAGACTAGTAATATATACATGAAAAGGTCAAATAAAATGAATAATCAAAAGTTCATTTCATTTTTTTGAACAAGTTAATTTCAACTAAACTACATATATAAAAGAAGTAAAGGCAAGGACCTGCAGGTAGGGCTGCAAACAAACTGAACGTTCAGCGAACAGTTCGTGAACTATTCGGCGGGAAGTTCGTTTATGTTCGTTCGTTTAGTAAATGAACGAACACGAACAAGAAAATTTCGTTCGTTTAGTTAAACGAACGAACATGAACACAAGCCGTGTTCGTTCATTTATGTTCGTGAACGTTCGATAATGTGTTCGTTTATGTTCGTTAATGTCCCTTCGTGAAAGTTCGATAATGTTTTCGTTTATGTTCGTTAATGTGTTTGATTATGTTCTTAAATTTTGTGTTAGTTATTTTTATCACAATTATGTCAAGTGTTTTTCGATATTTATGTTACGTGTTTATTTATTTTTGGTAAATTTTGTGATGAAAATGTGGATTTTATTATAAAATAAATATGTGTTCGTTTGTATTCGTTTGTGTTCATAGACTTCTTTGTGTTCGTCATGTTCATTAACATTTGTTTGTTTTTGTTTGATCTTGTTTGTGTTCGTTTGCGTGCGGTAAATGCGTGAACATGTTCATTTCCTTAATGAACGAAGATGAACAAGGAAATCCATTCAATAAGTGTTCGTGAAAAAGCTAAAGCTGAGTTGTCAATTCACTTATTTAACCAATGGAAATTGGTAATACCTAATAAACTAGAATGAATACAAATAAACGGTATGTCTTCTACAAATTTCATCTTCTACATTTCTTTTCTCAAAGTATTTTCATTCTGCAGCTCATGCCATCTCTTCAATTCTTACAGTTTTAAACATGTTTAAGAATTGCTTAAGGCTAGTTCAGGCTGGTTCCAGGCCATTTATTGTTAAGTTGTGGGCTCCGACCCATCTCGGTTGGGCCCGGTATTAACTGAAGACAGAATTAGGAGATTAAGGGACGGCCGCCCTAAAGCCCAGTTTGCTATTTTAGGCAAAGAGTGTTAACCCTAATTGTTTAGTTAGTATAAATATATCTCTTGTACTTGTAAACATTCAACACCTCAATAAAAGAAAACCCTAGTTGCCCCAAGTGGACGTAGGTTACACACCGTAACCGAACCACTATAAATCTCGTGTCTTGCTCTATTGTTTTTATTATTGTTCTCGTGATTGTGTTCGTGTGTTTGAGCTATTTGATCCTAACATTTATAGCTGTTTGAAACCTCTTCAGACCGAAAAATGGCCGAAATTGGCAGGTTTCGACCCGGATTCTTGCCGGAACTTCGCCGGAGCGCCTTGGTGGCCGCAAGGCGTTTTGGCTGTGCCTCGCCACACCTGGGCACCTATGCGAGCGCCTTTTGCGCTTTTGACAACATATCAATGAACAAGAAAAGCAAAGTTCCTAATTGTCTTACTAAGCTGTGTGAAAGATGTAAAGATCCTATTTAACAAGAGTAACTATAAATACATGTTTGTATATGTATATGTGTGTGCATCACAAACTAACACCTCCACCCCAAAAAAAGCAAAATAGAAAAAAGACAAAAACACTTCCATTTACTTTCTATGTAAAAGAATATATGAAGTTCAAAGTGAATATGTTTCTCGAAACAAGCTGCTTTTAATAAACATGAAAATGTGGCACATATGAATTGGAAAACTAATATATAAAAACACAAGCCCCTGAAATATAGCCAAGTATGCTTACCAGAAAGCGTTCTTCCAAACATAGGTTGCCAATGACTGGGTCATAAAAAAGAAAATGTGCACATGTTAGAAGGAGCAAGAATATCACTTGATCCATGATCAAGAAACTACTGACCTTGTCTGATGAATCATCTGATTCAATGCCACTTGCTAGAGGAACCCTCCACAGTCGAACACTGATTCAATTAAGTAAAGATCCACAGAACAATATTATAAATATGTCAATCCTCATTATACAGTTCACATGCAGAACTATATGCTTTAATACTAAATCTAATGTAAGAAAAGGTTTGGCCTTTACGTGCAATCACTTCCACATGACACAAGTATACGTCCATCTGTAGATACTGTCAAACCACGTACAGCACCTTGGTGACCAGGATATTGACATACTGTTTTTCTACATAAGGAAAAAGGAAAAGGTCAACACATATGTATGTGATATATAGTACTTCAATTGTATAACTCCAAAGCACTTGTATACACATTCTTCAATTGTGGTCCTCCGTTTAACAATTTTTTTAATAACTGGAAAGGGTAAAATGTAAGATTGTTTTCATTCTCTATCCTCTCTATTCTAACATAACCTTGGGTGCATAACATTATGTGGCCAAAACATTTTTCCCATGACATGCTTGTGCACGGAAAAGTTAGAACAAAGCTTAACATGTAAAGTACACGAAAGAACAATATGCACATGTGCAAGAAATGTGAAACTAGTACACTTTTCAAAATAAATCTAAACACATAAATATTATATACGCAACATGCACCTATTCGTAAAAAAGAAAGCAATACACGTCATATTTTTTACATACTGATATGCACAAGTTCATGTAATGTAAAACTAGTCGATTGTCACAACAAATCCCAATACAAAATACTATATACACAATATGCACATGCATATGTAAAAACAAACTATACAGACAACAACTTTTGCAGATGTGCAACTCAAAAGAAAATGTTGGAAAAAAACCGACATCACCATAAATTGATGTGTTCACCCCGATAGAAGAGAAGAGGATCGACTAATAAGAAACACAAAAATGAATTTAAACTAAGACTTGCAAAAAGTGACACTCAAACTTTGTTCAAAAGTCACAACTAGCAGTAGTTAAATGAAATGCTTGACGTACAAAAGAATGCCAGTGACAAGAGTGAACTTGGATTCTCACATCAAACAAATACTCTTCTTACTTAAAGTTTCAAAACCAATAACTTTGTGAAAAAAAAGACAAAAACTTGGCTGAGGAAGATTATTAAAAACATGATTTTATAATTTTTAAAACATCATTTTTCAAACAAAGATAAATCTGATTTATCTAGAAAGAAGCAGAATAATCAAGAAATTTTGAAGTGCAGGAGTACAAACCCTAACACACTTTAAATGCGAAAGATAACCTAGACATACCAAAATTGAGTAACAAGTTAATACTATTTTCTTATAATAAATCAAATCACTAAGTAATTTTGCTAATAATTTTTAAAAATTATAGCTTTGCCAAGAAGTAACTTGAGTAGCAAGTTACAATAAAATTTCGTAATGAATAGAAAACAATTATTACTATTTTCTTATAATAAATAATATATAACTGTAAATCTTGATTGCATTACACTTCTGACAACAAAGGGTCATTCAAAACACTAATTAACAAGCCATTTCCCAATCAACACTAACCAGACATAGCCCTAAATCATACAGACCTCTTATTTATACAACTCATTCATATAGTTTTAGATGAAAAGCCCTACACCTACAAATAACAGACTAATTAGACTCCCCAACTTTCGAATAATGAGAAAGATAAAAAGAAAGTGACCTACATTACAATTTATCTACACACCATAATCACCAAATTAAGCAATTTATGTGTTTCATGTAACATGTATGAGGAAAAAATGATACACATACACAAAAATACAGAAATAATGTAACTTGAACAACTAGAATGACAGAAAAACAGTAAAGTATTACCTTGCAGCAATATCCCATAAACGAATATCTGCAAAAACATCAAAAAAGTATATAACAATTAAAAAAAGGAACAAAAACATTAATAGGGAACTTCAAAAGCACAGAACCAGCAAGATCTCTCTAACAATGAAAAGGAACAGAATCCAACCAGCAACCAGATTACCAGATTCAAACTGTTTGACATAGCCTATGGTTATCTTTTGAAACATGAAAGAGAGATTACAATCCTAAGCTGTTCCCTTTCCATGAGAGATTTTTCATCCTTCAAAATATAATTTAAGGTATGATACTCACACTTTTGCTTATAAGGAATGGTTCTTAATAAGAGTGAATACAGAATTGTTAAGACGGCTTGGCTATAATGTTTATGTTTAAAGGTAATCTATGATACATTAGCTAGAAATCCATGGAAAGACCCAACACGCAGGAAGCAGAGGTCCTCCAGTTGCATGGCTGTTTGGTTGGGTTCAGATCAAAACCATTTTAGTGTAAATTCAGACTACTTTAGTTAGTACTGTGGCTAGGGTGGTTGTAAATCAAACAAGGAAAAACTTGTGTAATTTTCTATTGTGCAGAAATGGTATATTGCTTTAGTCTAATTTCACATATACAACAATGATCTACCATGGCAGGTTACATCAGATTTATTCAATGTTGTTAAAGAAGCCAAAAGACATGGTCGGTAACTTGGTATTAGTGGCTAGAGTGAAAAACAGTTCCACCTTTATAACTTATATTCAAATGACACATCCAACAATCAGGGGCGTCTCAACGTTTTTAAAGGCCTAAAGCGAAAATGAATTCGGAGGCCTTTTAAAACTCTATCTTTAAAAACTCTCACGTTTTGAAACACAAGCACTAGTTGGATCATGATTCCTATATCAGTTTATTCAAAGCAAATTCTAATTGATTCAATGATTTTATATTCTAATAAACTATAACAAGAAAAAAGCTAAAACAAATAAACAATTAGCAATTTGCAAATCAAATAAAAAGAAGCATATACAAAACTAAAACAAATTTAGAACAATTAGCAATTAACAACTTGTCCTAGAACAAAGAATTAAAGAAGAACAATTAGCAATACATTAAGCAATTTAATTTATTTATAAAGAGAATCAATCAATTAGAGAACTCGTTCAGCCTAGTACCTAATCGTGAGTCCGTTACTCCACTAGATGCCCAGATGAAATCGAAGTTTAAAGGCTTCTTAATTGCAACGAAATCAAAGAAGCAACTCGTGACTCCATCGAATGAAATTAGAGAAGCAAACGAAGGTTAGGGGGTTCTTATTCGTGACTCCAGTGAAGAAATCGAAGTTCTAGGTGGCCGGGTTCGCTCGGGGCAAGTAAAATCATAGTAAATCGAAGGTGGACGGTTGTTTATCTTAACCTTCTGGCTTTCTTCGTCTCTTCGTTTCAACTCCCCCCGCCCCAACCCCCAATCAGGAATCGACCAATAGCCTGTGTTGAAGATCTACGACCTGCTGACCTAGGTTCTATTCTTTCTTTCATTCTTTCATTTTTTATTAATTTAGTTTATTTTAAGCTTAGACTAAGAATGGACTATACAATAAAATTTATTTTTGGAGGCCTATTAGAATGGGTGGGCCTAAAGCCCTAGCTTATTTTTTTAAGCTGTTGAGCCGCCCCTGCCAACAATCTTCCTATTCCAAAAACATTTCCTACAAAACCTTCATATATGAAAAAGAACAAAATAAATAAATTTAATCTAAGGGAGTTTGACACATAACAGATAAAAATTATTCCATAATCTTTTGGGACGATCTATCAATCAAATGGTTGGTTCATTTGATCACTTTATAGAATATCTTTAATCGGCTTATATTCGTAAGGGTTTAACATTTGGTCGAATCATTAATACAAAATAGTAAAGCCACAGTAGTAAAAACAAACTAAGAAAAGCACACTAGCTAGTAACCAAAACATACCTCCATCCATAGAACCAGAAAATATCCCTTTCAAATGACTCGGGTTTTTCGCCATACTGGAGACAGCATCTATATGCCCATCCATGGCTCCAATAAAGGGTCTTGCAAATACCTAAAATATGCCCCAAATAATTACAATCATACAAAAGATAATAACTGAACCAACATTCAAACTAGAACAAATCAATCAGAATATAACCTTATCTAATTTAGCAGCATTAAGGGCTCTAACATACTCCACCGCCTTTTCCTGAGGACGAAGGTTCGGGTCGTAGTTTCTCGAAACCCTCTGATACAACACAACACAATACAATACAATACAATAGAAATTGAAGTTAACAACAACGAAATACACACATCCAATCGAAGCAAAATTAAAACGTAAGCGTCGATTTGATGTCAATTGAAGATAGTTTTGTATAGAAAAAAAATTTACTTGAAGATCGTTGCTCCGTTCGCGAGTGAATTCATCTGCAGAACGAGAGATAACCTTGACCCTCATGGTATGGTTATAGGAGAGTGTGAATGAGGTTAATTTGTGTTGTGGTTTGATGCAGAGGAGTTCCGCTGCGGCGGAGATGGAGAAATCGATAGGTGGAAAAACCAAAAGGGGTTTATGTCATGTTTGGGGGGTTTAGGGATAATTAAAATATCCAAAATTGAAAACGTGCAACCTAAAATACTCAAAAAAAAATTCTTACTTTAGGTTATTTGTTTCAAACTCTTAATAATTCAGATTTTTAAATAATTTAATATTTATTGTTTACACTGTTTGTTTCGTGAGTAAATGTCAGAATGGTTAAATGGTTAAGTATTACACTAATGCTTAATGATTAACACCTCTAATCTGAATTGGTCAGACATTTGCCTTTAAATAGTTGAGCGATATACTAGCTCTTAATGGTTCAGACCTCCTAATGGTTCTGATCTCTTAATGGTTCAACACTTAATGGTTCAGACCTTGCAGGACCGTTCAAGGGATGGTCACTTACAAGACAACACACAATGAGGAGAGAGCTTTAGAACACTTAACAGATCAAATAAGGAACTGGTAACTTATAAGTTTGATATTAAGAACACAAGTAAATATGAGACAGAAACAATAAGCAAACAACACAAGTATTGGTTTTCAAGAATGTTGTATATTGCTCTCAAGTTCTTTTACAAGTATTACAAAACATAAAAAAAGTTACAAGGACCTGAGATACTTTATACTACATCTTACAGCCGGCCATACTTAGAATGCCAGCTGGAAACATAAGATCTAGACAACAACAAAATCAAATGTAGAGTCAAAAGGCAGATTTCCTTTTATTAATGACTATGACATGCCATAGCTCACATCCTAATATATTACAAAAAGGATAAAAGTACATAAAGTATAAAGCATAGACTCAAGACCTCAATATACAGTTACCAAAAGCATGGACCTTTTCACCAACTTATGTAAGTTGGTGACTGAACAGAGTTGCAGCAAAAAGATGGTCCAGCTTTATGGTAAGGTACATCAGATAAAGCATGTGTTCAAAAGTCTTTGAAAGAAATCTGTCTTCACTTCTTGGCTTCGGAAGACTTTGTCTTTGAAGCTTCGGAAGACTTTGTCTTTGAAGCTTCGGAAGACTTCATTTTTGGCTTCGGAAGATGTTGGTCTTGGCTTCGGAAAATTTTACACTTAGAATATTTCTAGTGCATGATGTAAAACTTTCGAAGTATTTCTACTCTGTACTTCAGTGCATGCATGCAGGAAAGACTTTGAATGTTTTAGATGCATCAGCCTTATATCAAACCTTATAAACTCCCCGTAGGTTGATGCTACCAAAGCATTTGAAGACCTTAGATGTTGACATTCCTCATCATGATGATGACCATACCCTTCTTCATAAGATGGTCAGGATCACTCAGACTTTCATAGTGTCTTCTCATCTCAAAGAGATCATGCAGAGGTAGGTTGAACAGGTTTTGCCATGTGTAGACATCTTCACCACCTTAATCTCTGATCACATGCCATCTTTCTGGATTAGTAGTGAAGGTCCATGATAAGATGGGTCTTTTTGATGCAAGAGGAGCCACTTGAATTGGAGTTGATTGAGTTGCCTCTTCATGCACTCTTCAGGATGATCTGATTCATCCTGAGGCTTGGAGGTGGATGACTTTGACTTCTTCTTCTTCTTTGACTTGGGTCTAGAGGCCATCCTTTTCCTCCTCCTTGAAAGTTTCAACTGAGAAGATTGGCCTGCAACACATTGTTGTTCAGTCTTGTCTTTCTCAGTTGGGTCTACCTCCCTCATAGGTTCAGAAGGAGGGGGAGTTTGACCCTGCTGTGAATCAAAAGATGAAGCTTGCTGAGACTTAGCAGGAGGTCCAGGTTGTGTTGTCTCAAATTGTTCAACCTTAATCTCCACTTCAAGAGGGGCTTGACTTGGTGGGGAGTGTAAGTCAATGAGCTCTCCTCTCTTTATCTTCTGCTTGATTATCCTGATGTGCTCATCCATAGTGGATAGAGACATTGGGTCAAGTCTCCTTCTAGAGAATCCATATAGTTTCAAGAAGCTCATCATCCTTTGTCTGTCAGCAGACTTCTTCATACTCTTTTGGATGATGGCTTTTGACTTTGCAGCCTCTATCCTCATTTTTCTCTTTGTTGCCTTTTGTTCTTTGAGTACTTGAAGTTCAAGTTGTTTGAGATACTCAAACTCAATATACTCAAAGGACAAGGGAAGAAGTGCAGTTGCCTGGTAGAGTCCTGTGGCACTAAGGTAGCTTATCATATTTTGCCTGTCAGTACTTTGTCTACCTAAGGTTGTGGAGTTGCCACAGTCTCTTGCATAGGGCTTTCATGAACTGGAGAGAGAGTAGGAACATGTTTGTACAATCTTTTTTGTCTTTTTTCTTTTTTGATTTGGAGGAGCAACCTTGCATCCTCTGCTTCCTTCATCTCTCTTGACACTTCCATGTCAGCCAGTTCATTGAGTTCCTCTAAGGGGAGAGATATGATCTCATCAATGTCATAGTTCCGGATCTACAGGTAAGTAATCCTGACTGCCCTCAACTCATCATCTTGAGTGTTTGTTCTAGGGGCAGCTGCAGGATCGGGTTTTGACACTTAACACTTGGTTTTCTCTCAAACTCACTTATAATAGTCACTCAAACAAGATGAAGCAACGTCTTTGGCAAGAGTTGATAGTAATATAATAAGTAACAACAAGCAGAAGTATTTTCAAGGCACTTGTATATATTATTTCTCAACTCAAGATTACAAGACACTTACAAGCATACTACAAGAGTTACAATGAGAAACTATATATACTAGATCCTACAGCCGGTTATACTTGATACCAGCTGGAAACCTAAGACTAAAGCATATACTACAATGCTATAGTTAAGGTATCTTAGATAAAGTATTATCTAAGATATGGTAGTCATGACATGTCCATGACTTACCTTTTGTCACCAACTAAAGATGGCAACTGTACTTAACATGAAAAGGTAAACAGTAGATTAAAGTATGGTCAACTACATGGCTTTTGAGAAAAAGCCATGCAGTATATCAGAGATTTGCAGCGGACTGTCAGACAGACCATACTTATGTCTACTGGATAATAGAAGTGTTCTTCCGAAGGTTAACTGGCTTCGGAAGAACAAGTTATTCCGAAGCCACTTATACTTCGGAAGATGCTTCTATGCTTCCGAGGCTTTAAGGACTTCTTTATTCTTCGGAAGTTGACTTCAGAACTTTGTCTTCAAGTCTTGAACCTTCGGAAGTAGTTTCTTTACCTTCGGAAGTTGGAGTTCTCCTTCGGAAGTGTATTTTACACTTAGACTTCGGAAGAACTCTTTCTTCCTTCGGAAGTCCCACACTTGGCTTCGGAAGACCTTTGCATGTAGTAATCAAAATCTTCTAAGTGTTATTGTTTTGGTTGCAACAGCCTCTTATGATCCAACAGCAGCCCTGATTGCAGCTTCCATAAAGCCTGAGGACCGAGTGGAACTATCTCTCCTTAGCTTCCTCTTCCTCTCTCTCCTCCTCCTCAATCTCCTCAGGAGTCATTATCTTTTTTCTTTTGTCACCGACCTTTGTGACTCAAGGTGGAGAGAGCTTTGGCCTTCATTGCTTGGAGTAGCTTCCATGCTCTGGCCAAAGAGAGGCTGTGATACACCTTTACCAGCAGGTGTTTCACTGAGGGAATGGATTGTTGAAGTTGCTGGTTGTGAGATAGAGCTTACAAGTTCTGTCATTGGGCCTTCAGTCAAGGTTTTCCCGTTTGAAGCTAATCTTAGGGTCCACCTCAACATCCAGTTGACCAATGACATTGCCTGCTCGCATTTGTCTCTTGCTTTAAAAACTTCAGCAATCCAGTCTTGAATCCTTAGAGCCATCCTGTCAGCTTGCCTAGATTGGCTTGGATTGGCAAGTGGCGTGTTGACCAGGTCAATACCTTCATAGTAGTTCAAGGTCTGAAAACTTAAGACTTCTTGCTGTCCTTGAACTTTTTGAAGTATGAGGACTCTTCTATCAGCATCAAACCTCCACCCAATAATATAATTAGAAGCTCCTTGGGGTAGAGTTGACATAGCCCTTGGAATCCCCTCCTCAAATAGTTGTTTTATGAGTGAGTCCACATCAAAGTGAACTTGAGAAGGTTGCTGAGCATGGACAACTAGAAGTGAGGATGGTGAGTCCTCAATGTCCATACTCTATGAAGAACTCTTAGGTTCTGTGATTGCTATGAATTTCTACCCCTTTTTGGTAGCATCACCCACTTGCAAAGGTGAGCTAGGAGTTAGGTCAATCACATCCACAGGCTCTTGTGTTCCTGGATGAGCTCTCCTTAAAGGTCTCATATCTAGTTTTTTATTAAGATAAGATATCTCAAGTTGCTGATCATTGACCTTATTTTGTAAGGTAGTTACCTGAGATTCAAGGTGACTAACCTTAGAGACTAGATATGTGCAGGTTTTTGTTAATTTTTGCATCTTTAGTCTCATGTTCCCCTCATCTTCATCGGGAGAATCATTAGGGGATGAGAGAATTAGACCAAAGTCCTCACTCTCACGACTAGCATCATGTTCTTGGCTCCTGGATTTCCTCTGCTCACTGACAACTTCAAGTGAAGTGTCAATGAGCTGAGTTTCCATGGTTGAGGTCTTAATGATGTAATCACTTGCAGAAGTGAGAGCCTTTTCCATATGGATCTCCTGAACAGGTTCAGCGAGATCCACCTCAGTAATAGGTGAATGATGTGGGCTAGACATAGGAGAATCAGAAACACTCATCTCTCTTTGAGTAGGGGAGGAGTAGAGAGACTCATGGTACTCACTGAATCCTATATCTTCATCATTATAGAATTCTAGGTTGAAAATGAGTTGGTTTAGATCTAGAGGCTGGGGATGGTAACTATCCCCTGAAGGTTGTTTACTTGAGTGTTGAGACTCTGAGTGAAGGCTTAAGGTTGATGGGCTAATGAGCTCATCAGGCTGAGCATGAGGAACCTCAGCACCGATTCTTGAAAAGAAAGGAGTGGTTTGCTCCTCAGGAGAAGTGGGAGCTCTAGTGTCCACTTCCTCCTGTATGGGTGATGATATGTGTAACATCTTGTATTTTTTGTTAACTAAAAGTTAACATCGTTAAATTTTTGTAAGGACCACGGTTTACATTTATTAAACTATGTGGTTTACTTATGCTTGTTTCCTTGTTTTATCTTATTTCTCTAATAATTTAAACAATTAAAATGAACATAATAACAATAATAATAATCATAATCATAATAATAATAATAATAATAATAATAATAATAATAATAATAATAATAATAATAATAATAATAATAATAATAATAATAAAAATAAAAAAAAGTAATAATAAAATTAATAATAATATTGATAATAATAATAATTATTTAAAGTTACTAATCTTAAAAAGGTTTGAATTTAAAGTTAAATTAAGTTAAGGGGGTGTTTAGTCATTTTAAAAACTTTAAAAGAAAAGTAATTACATAAAATGATAACCCTTAAAACTACAGGAACCAATAGTGAAAAATTGTAAAAACCACCCAATTCTTTGTCCGGCCCCGTATTTCCGGCCGCCGGTCTCGGCCAACTCTCCGGCGAGGCCAAAAACCGAATAAAATCGCCCAATTTCCGACCCAAACGATCCCAACCGGTTCACGAACGTGTTTTGAATTCAATTATCTTTAATGGAGTTAAACAACTGTTAAGAACTCCAAACAAATCGTGTAACCGAAGGTCTTAACCCTAGAGCCGTTCGTGCATTAAAAAACAAAAAATAACCCAATTAATTGAAGCTAAACAATCGTTTAACTATCTCTAATCGATTACCATTTCCAATTTCACCTGAAAACACAAAAAACTTCACATTCGATTTTGTTTCATCGCAAACCTGTAGCTTGATCGAACTCCACCTTCTATACAACGTCATTACAAATTGACAGAGGGCTTTCATTTCCCATTTTCTATAGAAGCTAAACCTGCAAGTAATTGGGTTATCATCAACCAAATCACCTTAGAGCAACTCTCCATAGTCGCGGCTTATTCCTTGTGTCGTTCTCATCGATTTAAACTTCAATCTAGGTAATTAGTTATATAAATAGACTCGAAATCGCTTGGGGTTCAAAAGCCCCAACGTTGATTTCACTATCTTAAACGAATTGATGTTTAATTTTGGGATTTGTCAAATTAGGGTTCATAGGATTTGGGGGTTTTGCTTGAGTTATGTTTTTAAGAAATTAAAACGGAGATAAACCGTGGCTAAGGCCTTTGGTTCACTGGTAAAACACACCTCTCCTACACAGAAGGTCCCCGGTTCGAATACGGAGAACCTCATATATCTTTTTAGGCTTTTTAGCCTTTAAAATAAATTCAGAAAAATTCTTAAAAATTATAAAAAATTATTTTATGAACTTTGCTTATTTTAGAAGACATTTAATTAAATTCTGTAAATTATTTCTCAAAAAAATACTTTCATATTTTTATTGAAAACTCTAAACTAATGTTATAATTAGCTTATTTTTATGGACTTTAAATAATAGTTTAAATCACTAAATTATTAATTGTTCAACCAATATCTAATATATATTATTGTTTAAATGATGATTATTTTTAAAAAATTATCAAAGTTTACTTTTCTTTATACTAAAATGCTCAAATAGTATATTTCATTTTTCATTGGATTAAAACATAATCAATTTGTTTTATGTAATTTAGATAATAAACCCCCCCCCCCCAAACACCAAATTGAAACCCTAGTCATCAATTAATCCGTTGAACTTATATTTAGATGTTAAATCTTGTAAATATTTAGGTGTCTTGTGAAGGATTACGTTGGAATGGCGCCTATTATTATTCTTATTAATCATCATTCTTATACTTATTTGCCATGTGAGTTTCCTTGCCCCTTATTATATTATTTCACACCATTTTGGGGTGAAACATGTTAAACTTATCAACATACACTTGTAAACATTTTATACTTGTAACGCACATGCAATTCATCTTTACCCTTTTGTCATGGTTATTTGTGTTATTGCGAGCTTTATATGAGATACATTATATGTTGACAATCATTAACTATTGCTAGCCTGGCGACGTCATAGATCTATGGCCCTGACAAGCCTATTTGGTGCTAAAGCCAATGTATTGCCGGCTCCTGATGACGTATGACTTGTTCATCATGGGAACCAAGTACACTTAGCCAATCGTATGAACTTGTAAACTTGTAATCAGTCGAGGTTTGATTGTAGCTATATGTGTTCTATAAACTTGCATAACTCGTAACCTTTGACCATGAATTGCTACTTGTAATCGTTTGATATATTATTGCAGGACCGGTGAAGGGTGGTCACTTACAACACAACAACACAAAGAGGAGATTAACCAAACTTAATCAAACAGTAAACTGGATTAACCACAATAATGATACTAAGAACACAAGTAACAGGTAAGAGACAGAACAAGAGATTGGGTTTCAAGGATGCAGTATATTGCTTTCTCAAGTTCTATTACAAGTGTTACAAAGCATAAAGAAAGATACTAGAACATGGAATACTTATACTACAACCTACAGCCGGCTATACTTTGAAAGCCAGCTGGATACAATTGACTAGACACAAACAAAATCAATTGTAGAATCAAAAGGCATATCTGCCTTTTGACCTTGTGACTATGACATGCCATAGCTCACATCCTTATCTATTACAAAAAGGATAAAGTACATAAAGTAGAAAGTTACAGACTCAAGACCTCAATGTATAGTTACCAAAAGCATGGACCTTTTCACCAACTCATGTAAGTTGGTGACTTTACAAAGATGCAGCGGAAAGGTGTCCAGCTTTATGGAACAGTACATCAGATAAAGCATGTTACTAAAAGTCTTCGGAAGAAATCTGTCTTCATAAGATGAAGCTTCGGAAGACTTTGTCTCTGAGGCTTTGGAAGACTTCATATCTGGCTTCGGAAGATATTGGTCTTGGCTTCGGAAGACTTTACACTTAGAATATTTCTAGTGCATGGTGTAAAACTTCCGAAGCAATTCTACTTTAGTTCTTTAGTGCATTGCTTGCAGAAAGACTTTGGATGTTTTGGTTTGCATCAGACTTAAAGGAATCCTTACAAACTCCCCTAGGCTGATGCTACCAAAACATTTAGAAAATCTTCAGATGTTAGTAGTCTTCAGCACAATCATGACCATACCCTTCTTCATTAGATGGTCAGGATCATTCAGACTTTCATAGTATCTTCTCATCTCAAAGAGATCATGCAGAGGTAAGTTGATTATGTCTTGCCAGGTATAGACATTCTCAACACCTTGATCTCTGATTACATGCCATCTTTCTGGATTGGTAGTGAAGGTCCAGGATAAGATGGGTGTCTCAGCTGCAAGAGGAGCCACTTGTATTGGAGTTGATTGGGCTGCCTCTTCATGCACTTCCTCAGGTTGATCTAACTCAGCCTGAGGTGTAGAGGTAGAAAAAAAAGGCTTCTTCTTTTTAGACTTTGGTTTAGAGGCCATCCTCTTCTTCCTCTTAGATGACTTTAACTGAGAAGACTGGTCTGCAGCACCTTGTTGATCATCCTTGTCTTTCTCAGTTGGGTGTTCCTCCCTCACAGGTTCAGAAGGAGAGGGAGTTTGACCATGCTATGGATTAGAAGATGAAGCTTGCTGAGGCTTAGCAGGAGGTCCGGGTTGTGTTGTCTCAGGTTGTTCAACCTTAACCTCCACTTCAGGTGGGACTTGACTTGGAAGAGAGTGTAAGTCAATCAGTTCTCTACTCTTGATCTTCTGCTTGATTACCCTTATATGCTCATCCATTGTGGATAGAGACATAGGGCCAAGTCTCCTTCCGGAGAATCCATACAGCTTCAAGAAGCTCATCATCCTTTGTCTGTCAGCAGACTTCTTCATATTCTTTTGGATGATGGCTCTTGACTTTGCAGCTTCTTCCCTTAGCTTCTTCTTAGTTGTTTTTCTGTCTTTGACTAACTCAAGCTCAAGTTGTTTTAAGTACTCAAACTCAACATAGTCATAGGACAAGGGAAGAAGTGCATCTGCCTGATAGAAGCCTGTGGCACTCAGGTAGTTGATCATGTTGATCCTATCTTCTTCTTTGTCTACCTGAGGTTCTTGTTGAACCACATCTTCTTGTACAGGACTTTCTTGAACTGGTGTGAGAGTAGGAGCATGCTTGTAGAGTCTTTTCTGTCTCTTCTCCTCTTTGAATTGGAGAAGTAACCTTGCATCCTCTTTTTCTTTCATCTCTCTTGACACTTCCATGTCAGCCAGTTCATTTAGCTCATCTAAGGGAAGAGAAATGATATTGTCTATATTATAGTTCCTTGACTGCAGACAATTTATCCTGACTGCCCTTAACTCATCATTCTGAGTATCTGGTCTGGGGGCAGCCCTGATAGCAGACTCCATGAGTCTTGAAGACTCAGCAGAGGAACTTTCTCCCCTCAGCCTCCTTTTTCTCTCTCTCTCCTCCTCCTCAATCTCCTCAGGAGTCAAAATCCTTTTCCCTTTGTCACCAACAGACCTTTGTGACTCAGGGTGGATAGAGGTTTGGCCTTCATTGCTTAGTGTAGCATCCATGCTCTGGCCAGAGAGAGGTTGAGAAGCACCTTCACCAGCAGGTGTCTCAGAAGGAATGTGGATCTCTACAGCAGTTGATGATGATGAGACAGGGGTCTCAGGTTCTGCCACTGGGCCTTCAGTCAAGGTTTCCCCTATGAAACTAATCTTAGGGTCTGCCTCAACATCCAGTTGACCGATGGCATTACCTGATTGCCTAAGTCTCCTTCTTAAGCTGAACTCTGCAGTGATCCTGTCTTGGATTCTTTGAGCCAATCTGTCAGCTTGTCTTGATTTGTGTGGGTTGACAAGTGGCATGTTGACCAGATCCAGACCTTCATAGAAGTTCAAGGTTTGAAAATCAAATACTTCTTGTTGCCCTTGAACTCTGTGAAGAATAAGGGCTCTTCTATCAGCATCATACATCCACCCAATTATGTAGTTTGAAGTTCCTTGAGGTGAGGATGACATAGCCCTTGGTATACCTTCCTCAAAGAGACTCCTGATAATAGAGTCTATAGAGTCCACATTAATGTGAACTTGAGGAAGTTGCTGAGAATGCACGATTGCAAGTGAGGATGGTGAGTCCTCAATGTCCATTCTCTGTGAAGAACTCCCAGGTTCTGTGGCTGCAATGACTTTCTCCCCCTTTTTGGTAGCATCACCTACTTGCATAGGTGAACTAAAGGATAGATCAATCACATCCACAGGTTCTTGTGTTCCTGGTTGAGCTCTTCTTAAAGGTCTCCCAACTAGTTTTTCCTTAATATATGAAATCTCAAGTTGCTGATTATTGACCCTGTTGTGTAAGGTAGTCACCTGAGATTCAAGATGACTAACCTTAGAGACTAAATAGGAACATGTTTTTGACAGTTTTTGCACCTTTAGTCTCAGATTCCCCTCTTCTTCATCAGAAGAATCATTGGGGGATGAGATGATTGGACCAAAGTCCTCTCTCTCACCACCAGCTTGAGGTTCTTGGTTGCCGGTTTTCCTCTGCTCACTGGCAATCTCAGTTGAGATATCAGTGGGCTGAGTTGCCATGGTTGAGGTCTTAATGATGTAATCACTTGCAGAAGTGAGAGCCTCTTCCATATGGACATCCTGAAAAGGTTCAGAAGTGTCCACCTCAGTTATAGGTGACTGATGTGGGCTAGACTGAGGAGACTCAGGAGTACTCATCTCTCTTTGAGTAGGGGAAGAGAAGAGGGACTCATGGTACTCACTGAAACCTAAGTCTTCATCAGTATAGAAGGAAAGGTTGGGAATGGGTTGATTTAGGTCTAAAGGCTGGGGATGGTAACTGTCCCCTGAAGGTTGTTCACTTGAGTGTTGAGACTCAGAGTGAAGGCTTAAGGCAGTTGGGCTTGTGAGCTCATCAAGGTGAGCATGAGGAACCTCAGCCCTGATAGTTGAAGAGATGGGAGTGGTTTGCTCCTCAGGGGAAGTGGGAGCTCTAGTGTCCACTTCCTCCTGTAAAGGTGAGTATATGGGGACCTGCACAGACTCAATAGCTTGAGCAGGGGTTCGTTTGGACTTTCTTTGGTAGGTGAGGGTTACTTGAGGCCTTTTTAGTGGTAGAGAGGTAGAAGGTGTGGGTTCAACACTAGCTTGTGTTGCTAGGTTGTCACCTTGAGCAATGAGCTCTAACATTTTGGGGACAAGGGTTGTTTCTACCCTTGAGAAGCCTACAGTTGGCTTCTTCATGATTTTAAAGATGCCAGGCTTTATCTGTCCCAATTTAAGAATATTATCGGTTTCCCTCAACTGTGAGCCCAGTTCACAGTTGAGAATGTGTTGAACATATCTAGGAAACATATAATACTCTAAGGAGTCCAAGTTAGCAAGCAAATTGGTATAGACAAATTGAGAGTACCTGAACTTGACCCCTTGAACCATTCCATGCACTATGAAGGAGAGATCCTCAGGAATCTGGTCCCATCATCCATGCTTGTTTGACAAGCTGTGGATAACCACATGGAGTATGTATTTCCACTGGGATGAGACCTTCCCTTTCCTGAAGGTCTTTACAGAGAAATCCCCCTTATAGCCCATCTGCTCAAAGGAATGTTTTACAGCTTCCTTTGGGAAGGACAACTCACCTTCTTCATCATCCAGCTGCAAATGAGTGTTGATGATGGCCGGAGTGATGAAGATTGTCCTCCCTTGCACTGTGGCAGATAGTGCCTTCTCCCTATCCATGATGACCTCTTGGCGGGTCTTCCAGAATTCAAGCAGATGATCCTCATAGAGAGTAGGATCAATGGTTAGGGAGGTGAAGTAATTTGATAGAGTTAGAAAATGGCAAATCTCTGAGAAACTTTCATCTTTCTCAGAGCTTAACAGAGCAACCTGGTTATGTTGCCTGTGAAGTTGCATGGAGAAATCTGGGTTGTTTCTGAGGTTAAGGTTGGCCATTTGAGAAGCTTAAGGATGCAGAAAGGTGAAAAGCAAAGGCGGTTTTGGGAATTAGGTTTGAGGAATAGTAGAATTGAAGAAGATAGTGAGGGAGAGGGGGAACCGTTGGGTATTTATGTGAAAAGGATTTCAACCAAAGTTAATGAAAGAGGGTAAACTTTGAAATCCGAATGTCGGTCCCACCTCTGAAAAAGTAGTTTACTTTTGCTCAAAAAGTAGTTTTCTTGGAATTCGAAAAGCTTCCGAAGGTTAATTATCTTCGGAAGTTTTATTGAAGAAAGCTTCCGAAGCTAAAATGACTTTGGAAGATTTTCCTGAGAATCTTGAAAATTTTGCTTCGGAAGAGAAATAAACACTTGAATGCTTTGTCTATGAAACAACAAAGCTTCCGAGAGTTAATTTTGCTTCGGAAGGAAAAAGTCCTTAAAAACAAATAAATTTCTGAGACAAGTATTTAAGCTTCGGAAGATAGATTGAGACTTCTTCCGAAGGTAAAATTTCTTAGACAGTTATTTATTTTGAAGACATGATTTTCTTCCGAAGATATAAAAAATATATCTTCCGAAGGATCAGAAAATTTTCAAGAATCTAAGGAAAGTCTTCAAAAAGGATTTGATATCCAAAGAAAACATGAGCTTATGAAAGTGATGAACTAGACAACTTAGGACACACATATTTTAAGAAATAATTAGAATTAGTTTTAAGAAAAGATCTACTCAAAGTTAATCATCCCAATAGCTGATATTAGATATTTAAATCTCTGTTCATCAAAAGCTTTTGTAAACAGATCAGCATATTGTTCATTTGTATGAACTTTGACTAGTTTAATTAATCCCTTTTCATAGTTATCTCTTATTAAATGATACTTGATATTGATGTTTTTGGTCCTTGCGTGCTGCACAGGGTTCTCAGTGATAGAGATAGCACTATTGTTGTCTATGTGGATAGGAGTCTCCTTGAAGTTAAATCCATAGTCCAGCATCTGATTTTGAATCCAAAGGACTTGAGCACAGCAACTTGCAGCAGCAATGTATTCAGCCTCAGCAGTTGATGCAGACACACAGGATTGTTTCTTGCATTGCCATGAGACAACCCATCCACCAAGGAATTGACATCCCCTAGATGTAGACTTTGCAGTCATGTTGCAACCACCATAATCACTATCTGTATAAGCATACAGATTGAAGTCAGGATTCTTTGGATACCATATACCAAGTGTTGAAGCACCTTTGAGGTATCTTAAAATCCTTTTGACAGTGATTAGGTGAGACATCTTAGGGTTGGCTTGATATCTTGCACAAATACAAGTAGCAAACATGATATCAGGCCTGCTAGCTGTAAGATACATAAGAGACCCAATCATAGCCCTGTATAAATGTTCATCTACACACTCCCCCTCAATATCAGGTCCAAAGGAGTGGTTTCTAGCTATGGGTGTCTTAGTTTGAACCTCTTGAGTATGTCCTGAACATACTTTGACTGACTTATGAAGATGCCATCTTCAACTTGCTTCACTTGAATTCCCAGAAAGAAACTGAGTTCTCCCATTGCACTCATTTCAAATCTGTCTTTCATCAGCTTCTCAAAGTCTTTGCAGAGCTTTGGATTAGTTGAACCAAAGATGATGTCATCTACATACACTTGAACTAGCAATAAGTCATTTCCCTGTCCTTTGATGAAAAGAGTTCCATCTATAGTACCTCTCCTGTATCCATGTTTACAAAGATACTCAGACAATGTCTCATATCACTTCCTGGGTGCCTGATGCAGCCCATAAAGAGCTTTGTCAAGCTTGCAGACATAATCAAGATGACCAGGGTCTACAAAGCCAGGTGGCTGTTTGACATATACCTCTTCATCAATCACTCCATACAAAAAAGCACACTTTACATCAAGTTTAAAGATCTTGAAGTTCTTGGATGCAGCAAATGCCAGGAATATCCTAACAGCTTCTAATCTTGCTACAAGAGCAAAGACATCAGTGTAGTCAATCCCTTCTTCTTGAGGAAGAGGACAAAGGTTCCAAATTTTTTGCCTTTTGAATTGAAGCAACTCTTGTTGCATAGCTTCAACCTAACTTCCATCCTTTAGAGCCTCATCAACTTTCTTTGGCTCTATCTGGGATAAAAAACAAGAGTGAAGACAAACATTTGCTTCATGGGTTTGTCCTCTTGTTCTTACCCCTGTGACAACATCTCCAATGATGTTTGTGGTGGGGTGAGACTTGTGGATCCTAAGCTGAGGGATCACAGCAAGTTGCTGAGAAAGATCCAAATTTGAGAAAGTTAGATCTGGCATAGATGATCCACCCTCCACATCACCATACTTATCAAGATTGACTTGATCCAATGAGTGTGTGACATCATTGATGTTGTCATCTATGGTGTGGTTGTTAGCATCAAGAAATTCTTGATCGCTTTCACCATCACTATTGTTGTCTTCCACAATTGAGGTATCTTTATCTGGTTATGGAGCCTCTGAGTTGGAATTTGAAGGCACCCTAGATGTATCAGCTGAATTTGTCATTATAGTGCTGATAGAAACCTTATTTGTTGAAGTAGTTCCAACTGGAGCTGAAGATGTATGAGTTGAAGGTCTTCCTAGCTCAAATCTTGGATCAGGATCACCTGAATTTAAATTCTCTGCAGATCCTGAAACATTCTCACAAGATTTATTAAAATAGTTGGTAACTAAATCAAGATCAAATAGCCAATCAGGACCAGAACCAGCCACATAGGGTGTGTGTTCATTGAAAGTCACATTGGCTGACTCCTCAACAATTCTAGTTCTGAGATTGTATACTCTATAGGCCTTAGCTTGAGAAGAGTATCCAATGAAGTGTCCATCATCTGATTTCTCAGCAAACTTGGCAATTTGATCTTTGGTATTCAAGATGGTGCAAGGACATCCAAATGACCTGAGAAAACCAATGAAAGGTTTTCTCTTGTGCCAAAGTTCATAAGGAGTCTTACCATGTGTCTTAACTACTAAAACTCTGTTTTGCACATAGCAAGCAGTATTTACTGCCTCTGCCCAGAAGGTGATGGGCAGTTTAGAGTCAGACAACATAGTTCTTGCAGCTTCAATTAGTGTCCTGTTTCTTCTCTCAGCAACACCATTTTGCTGAGGAGTCCTGGAAGCACTATATTGTCTTGTAATACCTTTTTCATCACAAAATGTATCAAGGATTTAATTCTTGAACTCAGTCCCTTGATCACATCTTATGGTTTTGACCTTGTGATCACTTTGATTCTCAATTTTTAAGATGAAATTCTTCAGAATCTCAGGGTCTCATCCTTAGTTCTAAGAAAGAAAACCCAAGTGAATCTTGTAAAATCATCTGTGATCACCAAACAATAAGAGGTCCTTCCTAGACTCATTACACTGGTGGGGCCAAAGAGATCCATATGTAATAAGTGTAGGGGAGTAGTGATGGAGTTCTTTTCCTTAGGCTTGTGAGATACCTTATGTTGCTTCCCTTTCAGGCATGCAACACAATGATCATCACTTGTAAACTCTTTCTTTGGCATTCCAGTTACCAGATCATGTTTAATTAGTTTATTCATGTTCTTAAGTTTACATGGCACATTCTTTTATGCCATAGGAAAGACTCATCACTATTTGCTTTAGACAGAAAGCATGAAACTTCTCCGGAGGGAGATGTTTCTTGCAAGTCCATCTTGTACATGTTCCCTTTCCTAGGGGCTCTAAGCAGGATGTGCTCATGAGGAATGATCACTCCAGGCTTGAGAACAATGCACTCATGCTCAGTAAAGAGCATGTTATGACTCTGATCACAAAATTGGGATACACTCAAAAGATTGTACCCAAGCTCCTTGACAAAGTTTACCTTTTCAATGCTGAGCTTACCATTTGTGACCTTGCCCCTTCCAGAAATGTAACCACCTTCATCTCCTCCAAAAGCAACTAGTTCTCCATCAATCCTCTCAAAGTTATGGAGTAGTGACCTATTGCCTGTCATGTGCCTGGAACAGCCACTATCAATGATCATGACATTCTTGTTTGTCTTGAGCTGTTCCTGCACAAAGAAAATGATTAGTTACATTTGGAAACCCAAGCCTTATCTGTCTTGGGCTCACTAAGTTTAATAGAAGGTAATGCAACAGTAATAGATCCTATGGTTGTGCTAGAAGGATCTTGAGCTGTTGTTGATGGAGAAACTTCAGTCACTTGGTCTTTCTTAGACTTCCACACCACCTTTGGAGTCTTGGACTTGACCTTCAAAACTTCGGAAGCTTTTGGGACTTCGGAAGTTTTGATGACTGAACCTTCGGAAGATTCTGCAGTCACTGCAACAGACTTCAGTGCTTTGGAAGAATTCCTTTCTTCCGAGACCAACTTTTCTTATTTTCCATTTGCCTTCTTCTTTGATTTAGAGCTTCCGAAGGAAACAGACTTTCCTTCCGAAGCTTGAATCTTCTTGAAACTCTTTGAAGTCTTTGTCTTGGTCATATGGACAATACATTTAGGATTGTATTGACAATCCTTAGCAATGTGAGAGGTACTTTCACACATGACACACATCATTTTCTTCTTCACAAGAGTCTCCTTATAAGAGCAAGACTGTCTTTGGTCACATCCCTTCTCCACCTTCATCTTTGCAGATGCTGAGACAGTTCTTATGGGCTGGGAACTGTTCTTGGAGTTTGATGGTCCACGCTGTGCATCAATGATACATAGCAGATCAGTCTTCTTCTTGGTACTGAGATGATTTGAACAAGAACCAGAACTCTTAGCTGAAAAGTTTTGGTTAATGTCTTCAGTCTTTACTACTTCAAACCCTGCAGAGATAAAAACTTGTTTCTGCTTAGAGTCAAAAGTAGCCTTGATCTCTCGAGCCTTTCTTGCTTTTCTTTTGCTCTTCCTGATCAAATTCTTTCTCATTGACTTGGTCATCACAGTAGTCTTCTTCTCCTCAGAAGGATAGTGGCCCTTCATAGAATCCTCCTCTTCACTCTTCTCAGAGGAATTCTTCACTATCTCTTCTTCATCCTCCTCACTTATAGGATCTATGAGAGGAAGCTCATCTTCACAAGTTTCACACCTAGGAGATCTTACAGACAAGATTGTGTGTGGAGGAGCTATCTCATTAGATCCCAGTCCCTGTCTATTTTGATAACACACCTTGTTGTGCAGGGATAAGGATATCATGTTCTTGAAGGTCTCTTCTTCAAGAACACTCTTTTCTGCCCTGGCTTTGCTGATCACAAGCTCAGCCTGGCACTCAGTCAGCTTGGTTATGAGATCTTTGATTGGAGTCCTAAAATCTGTATGCTCATGTTTTAGAACTAAAATGGTTTTCTCTAAGTCCTCTATCTTTAGTTTATAATCAATTTCAGACTTTCTAAAATCAGATTTTAAAATGTTTAAGGACTCAAGATTAGATCTCATCTCCAAGTTATAGGACCTGTATCTGTTAACTTTAGGAATGCATTCAGGAGTACAGAGATGTTCCAATACCTTGGCTTCATCATGATCTGCCATTAGTGCTTGGTTTGGAGAAGCATCTTCCACCTGAAAGCTCCAGTCAAAGCCTCCTTCTTCAACAGCAACAGCAGCTTGTTGCTTTGGCTTCTCATTCTGAGGGGCTTTGTCAGTGTAGTTTGGTCTGGTTTGTGCTTGGCCATCATTTGTTTTAGGTGCCTTACAGTCTCTAGCAAAGTGGCCCATCAAGTTATAGTTGTAACACTTGACTTTGCTTTTATCCAAGCCAAACTTTCCACTGGTTGCATTGCTTGGAAACCTCCTTCCAGTTCTCTTGTAGAACTTCTTGGCTCTATGAGTGAGAAGAGCCATCTGCTGGACTATTTCCATATATTCTAGATAATCTGGATGGATACAATCTAGGTCTTCAATAGTGAAAAGAGAGTTGCCACACTTTCATCAGAAAGACACAAAGGCTTGAGAAGAGCTTGTCTCTTGGAATGGGCTTCCTTGAGTGTAGTTCTCCCTGGGTGTCTCTGGGAAGGTGATGAAAGGACCCTTTGGTGAGTTGTCAGGGTAGCATATGAGATGATGTTGGGGTTCTATGCTATCCCTTTCAACCACATGTAGGGCTGAACCCAATTGATTGTTGGAATTGCCAGATGAACCTTGCATGTTCATCTCCATCTGGTAGCCATTGAGAATCCCATATAACTCTGTCAGAGTAAGAGTTTTGAGTTTTCAGTCCTCTTGATCACCACACAATAGTGTGTCCATTGCCTAGGAAGTGAGGACATGAACTTCCTTACAATGTCTCTGTTTTCAAGAGGAACTCCTCCATCCACAAGGGTATCCACTATCTCAACATACCTGAAGTATTGCTGAGTCATGGTTTCACCTGTTTTGAAGGTGAAGTTTTCAAACTACTGCTTCAGGAGATCCTTCTTGTTCTCCTTGGCTTCAGAACAGCCTTCATACATTAGTTTTAGTCCATCCCACAGCTGTTTAGCTGTTTTGCACTTCTTAAAACCTCTGTACACAGAGTTTGGAAGGGCAGTTTGAAGAGCAGTCATGGCTTTGTTATCAATCTCTACTCTCTTCCTATCTTCATCTGAGTAGTTAGCCACATCTTTAGGAATCATACCAGCACCAGTAGCAGAAGGAGTGCTGGGTATGAAAGGTCCATTTTCAACAGACTCCCACATTCTTGAGTCTAGAGACGTGATGAAACCTTCCATTCTCATACACCAGGTATCAAAGTCATCAAGAGTGATCAGTGGGGACTTGTTCATGGTTCTAGTTTCCATATTAGTCTTTGAAATGGATGCCATTTGAGAGTTTAGTATTTGTGTGTGTGAGGGATCTTAAGATGGTGAAATCTTATATCAAGAGCCTGAGAAGCTCTGATACCAATTGCAGGACCGGTGAAGGGTGGTCACTTACAACACAACAACACAAAGAGGAGATTAACCAAACTTAATCAAACAGTAAACTGGGTTAACCATAATAATGATACTAAGAACACAAGTAACAGGTAAGAGACAGAACAAGAGATTGGGTTTCAAGGATGCAGTATATTGCTTTCTCAAGTTCTATTACAAGTGTTACAAAGCATAAAGAAAGATACTAGAACATGGAATACTTATACTACAACCTACAGCCGGGTATACTTTGAAAGCCAGCTGGATACAATTGACTAGACACAAACAAAATCAATTGTAGAATCAAAAGGCATATCTGTCTTTTGACCTTGTGACTATGACATGCCATAGCTCACATCCTTATCTATTACAAAAAGGATAAAGTACATAAAGTAGAAAGTTACAGACTCAAGACCTCAATGTACAGTTACCAAAAGCATGGACCTTTTCACCAACTCATGTAAGTTGGTGACTTTACAGAGATGCAGCGGAAAGGTGTCCAGCTTTATGGAACAGTACATCAGATAAAGCATGTTACTAAAAGTCTTCGGAAGAAATCTGTCTTCATAAGATGAAGCTTCAGAAGACTTTGTCTCTGAGGCTTCGGAAGACTTCATATTTGGCTTTGGAAGATATTGGTCTTGGCTTCGGAAGATTTTACAATTAGAATATTTCTAGTGCATGGTGTAAAACTTCCGAAGCACTTCTACTTCAGTTCTTTAGTGCATTGCTTGCAGAGAGACTTTGGATGTTTTGATTTGCATCAGACTTAAAGGAATCCTTACAATTATGTATATTAAACCCATGAAAACTCACCAACTTCATAGTTGACCTTTAATTTTTAACATGTTTCAGGAAATGCCCAAGTTTGAAGTCATCATTTGAAGTTGGCATAAAACTAGGATTTGGACCTAGATTAAAGAATAAAAAGCTTTGATTATTTGTTATGTTTTGACTTGTTTCATGTTAAGACTTATGGTTGTATTTACTTTTGAAACTTATAATAATAATATTTTCATTTAAAGATAGCGTTATGTAGTTGTGGACAATCTTAACCCTCACATCTCGACGATTCCGCCGTCAAGGTCGGGGTGTGACAATATGGGGGCCTGCACAAGCACAATAGCTTGAGCAGGGGTTTGTTTGGATTTTATTTGGTAGGTGAGGAGTGTTTGTGGCTGTTTGGGTGGTTGAGAAGTAGAAGGTGTGGGTACAACACTAGCTTGTGTTGCTAGGTTGTCACCTTGAGCAATGAGCTCTAATATTTTTGGGACAAGGGTTGTTTCTACCTCAGAGAAACCTACAGTTGGCTTCTTCATTATTTTAAAAATGTCAGGCTTCAGCAGTCCCAATTTAAGAATATTACCTGTTCCCCTTAACTGTCAACCCAGTACACAGTTAAGAATGTGTTGAACATATCTAGGGAACATATAATACTCTACGGAGTCCAAATTAGCAAGTAAATTTGTATAAACAAATTGTGAGTACCTGAATTTGACCCTCTGAACCATTTTATGGACAATGAAGGAGAGATCTTTAGGAATCGGGTCCCATCCCCATGCTTGTTGGACAAGCTCTGGATGACCACATGAAGTAGGTACTTCCACTGGGATGAGACCTTCCTTTTTCTGAAGGTCATTACAGAGAATTCCCCCTCATAGCCTATTTGCTCAAAAGAATGATTGACAGTTTCCTTTAGAAAGCATTACCCACCTTCTTCATCATCCAGCTAAAGATGAGTGTTGATGATGGCTGGAGTGATGAAGATTGTCCTCCCCTGCACTGTGGCTGACAGTGCCTTCTCCCCCATCCACGATGACCTCTTGGCAGGTCTTCCAAAATTCTAACAACTGATCCTCATAGAGAAGAGGATCAATGGTAAGGGTGGTGAAGTAGTTGGATAGAGTCAAGAATTGACAAACCTCTGAGAAACTAGGATATTTCCCACAGTCCAACAGAACAACCTGATTATGTTGTCTGTGGAGTTGCATGGAAAAATCTGGGCTATTTCTACAGTTGAGGTTGGCCATTTTTGAAAGCTTAAGGGCGAAGAAAGTGAAGAACAAATGCGGTTTGTGGGTGAATTTAGGTTTTGGGAATAATTCAGATGAAGAAGAGAGTGAAAGAGGAGGAAACCGTTGGGTATATATATGAAATGGATCTAAGACAAAGTTAATGAAAGAGAATACACTTTGAAATCTGGATGTCGGTCCACCTCTTAAAATGTGCCCAAAAAGGTAGTTTTCTTGGAAGTGTAAAATGCTTCCGAAGGTAATTTAGCTTCGGAAGTTGTTGATGAAAAAGCTTCCGAAGACAAAATAACTTCGGAAGATATTCCAAAGAGTTTTGAAAATTTTGCTTCAGAATATATTTAAAGCTCAGAGATTTTATTCTAAGGAGAATAAAACTTCCGAGAGTAAATTGCTTTCGGAAGAAAATTTGTTCTTCAAAAACATACAAGTACTCAAGTAAAATTTAAGCTTCGGAAAATATTTCTAAAATTTCTTCCGAAGGTAATTAAAGTAGTTATTTGTTTTCTAAGACTTAAGTTTCTTCCGAAGGTAAATACATATCTTCCGAAGGATAAAAAGATCAAAATTTTTAAAAATCTAAGGAATGTCTTTTAAAAAGATTCTTTTTCTTCCACAGAAAACAAGGGCTTATGAAGGTGATAAAATAGACAACTTAGGACACACAGGTTTTAGAAATAATATGATTAAGTTTTATGAAAAACTACTCAAAGTTAATCATCCCAATAGCTGATACAAGATATTTGAATCTTTGTTCATCAAAAGCTTTTGTGAACAGATCAACATATTGTTTATTTGTGTTAACTTTGACTAGTTTGATTAATCCCTTTTCAAAGTTATCTCTAATCAAATGATACATGATATTGATGTGCTTTGTCCTTGAGTGCAACACAAGATTCTTTGTAATAGAGATAGCACTGTTGTTGTCTATGTGGATGGGAGTCTCCTTGAAGTTGAATCCATAGTCCAACATCTGATTCTGAATCCAAAGCACTTGAGCATAGCAGCTTGCAGCAGCAATGTATTTAGCTTCAGCAGTTGATACGGACACACAAGATTGTTTCTTGCATTGCCAAGAACTATCCTTCCAGCAAGAAATTGACATCCCCCTGATGTAGACTTTGCAGTCATGTTGCAGCCACCATAGTCACTATCTGTATAGGCATACAACTTGAAGTCAGAATTCTTTGGATACCAAAGGCCAAGTGTTGGAGCACCTTTGAGATATCTTAAAATCCTCTTGACAGTGACCAGTAGTGACATCTTGGGGTTGGCTTGATATCTTGCACAAATACATGTGGCAAACATGATATCAGGCCTGCTAGCTGTGAAGAACATAAGAGATCCAATCATAGCCGTGTAGAGATGTTCATCCACACACTCCCCTCAAGATCAAGTCCAAGGGAGTGATTTCTGGCTATGGATGTCTTAGCAACCTTGCAATCAGTCATGTTGAATCTTTTAAGTATGTCTTGTACATACTTTGACTGACTTATGAACATGCCATTGTCAACTTGCTTCACTTGAATTCCTAGAAAGAAATTGAGTTCCCCCATGGCACTCATTTCAAATCTATCCTTCATCAGCTTCTCAAAGTCTTTATAGAGCTTTGGATTAGATGACCCAAAGATAATGTCATCTACATACACTTGAACTAGCATTAAGTCATTTTCTGTTTCTTTGATGAAGAGAGTTCCATCTATAGTACCCCTTTTGTATTCATGCTGATAGAGATACTAAGATAGAGTCTCATACCACTTCCTTGGTGCTTGGTGCAACCCATAAAGAGCCTTATCAAGCCTACAGACATAATCAGGATGATTTGGATCTGCAAATCCAGGTGGTTGTCTGACATACACCTCTTCATCAATCACTCCATAGAGAAAAGCACACTTGACATCAAGTTGGTAGACCTTAGCACACTTGACATCAAGTTGGTAGACCTTGAAGTTCTTCGATGCAACAAAAGCTAGGAATATCGTGACAGCTTCAAGTCTTGCTATAGGAGCAAAAACATCTGTGTAGTCAATTCCTTCTTCTTGAGTATATCCTTGAACAACTATTCTTGCCTTGTTCTTGATGACAAGTCCTCTATCATCCTTCTTATTCCTGAACACCCATTTGGTTCCTATGGTAGTCTTCCGTTGAGGAAGAGGACATAGGCTCCAAACCTTTTGCCTTTTGAAATGCAACAGCTCCTCCTGTATAGCTTTAACCCAACTTCCATCCATTAAAGCCTCATCAATCTTCTTAGGCTCTATCTGGGATAGAAAACAAAAGTGAAGACAAACATTTGCATCATGGGTTTGTCCTCTTGTTCTTACCCTTGAATAAACATCTTCAATGATGTTTGTGGTAGGGTGAGACTTATGGATCCTTTGCTGAGGGATCATAGCAAGTTTCTTAGAAAGATATAAACTAGAGAAATTTACATCTAGCATTGATGATTCACCCTCCATATCAGCACACTTATCAAGAATGACTTGATCCAGTGAGTGTGTGACATCATTAATGTTGTCTTCAATGGAGTAGTTATCAACATCAAGAAATTCTTGATCACTTTCACCACCACCATGATCTTCTACATTTGAAGCTCCTTCATCTGAGTTTTGTGCTTTTGAGCTGGAATTTGAGGACACCCCAGAAGTATCAGCTGGATTTACAATGGGAGTTGAAGTTGTGTAGGTTAAAGGTCTTCTCAGCTCAAATCTTGGGTCAGGATCACCTTTAGGTAATATGTTTGTAGACCCTGAAACATGCTCACAAGATTTGTTAAATTAGTTGGTAACTAAATCAAGATCAAATAGCTAATCAAGACCAAAACCTTTCACATTGGGAGTGTGCTCATTGAAAGTCACATTGTCTGACTCCTCAACTATTCTAGTTCCGAGATTGTATACTCTATAAGCCTTAGCTTGGGAAGAGTATCCAATGAAATGTCCATCATTTGATTTTTCATCAAACTTGGCAATTTGATCCTTGGTATTCAAGATGGTGCAAGGACATCCAAATGACCTGAGAAAATCAATAAAAGGTTTCCTCTTATGCCAAAGTTCATAGGGAGTCTTACCATGTGTCTTGACTAATAAAACTCTGTTCTGCACATAGCAAGAAGTGTTCACTGCCTCTGCCCAGAAGGTGATGGGCAGTGTAGAGTCAGACAATATAGTTCTTGCAGCTTGCAGGATCGGGTTTGCCACTTAAACACTTGTGATTCTCTCAAACTCGCTTATAATAACACTCAAATGAGATGAAGCAATGCCTTTAACAAGAGTTGATAATAATATAATAAGTAATCAAAGGAACAAGCAGAAATATATTTTCAAGGTACTTGTATATATTACTTCTCAACTCAAGATTACAAGACACTTATAAGCATGAAACAAGAGTTACAATGAGAAACTATATATACTAGATCCTAAAGCCGGTTATACTTGATACCAGCTGGAAACCTACGACTAAAGCATATACTACAATGCTATAGTTAAGGTATCTTAGATAAAGTATTATCTAAGATATGGTAGTCATGACATGTCCATGACTTACCTTTTGTCACCAACTAAAGATGGCAACTGTACTTAACATAAAAAGGTAAACAGTAGATTAAAGTATGGTCAACTACATGGCTTTTAAGAAAACGCCATGCAGTATCTCAAAGATTTGCAGCGGAGTGTCAGACAGGCCATGCTTATGTCCACTGGATAATAGGAGTGTCTTTCGAAGGTTAACTGGCTTCGGAAGAACAAGTTCTTCCAAAGCCACTTATACTTCGGAAGATGTATCTATGCTTCCGAGGCTTTGAGGACTTCTTGTACTTCGGAAGTTGACTTTAGATCTTTGTCTCTAAGTCTTGATCTTCGGAAGTAGCTTCTTTGTCTTCGAAAGTTGGAGTTTTCCTTCGGAAGTGCATTTTACACTTAGACTTCAGAAGAGCTCCTTCTTCCTTCGGAAGTTCCATACTTAGCTTCGAAAGTCCTTTGTATGTTGTACTCAAAATCTTCTAAGTGACTTAGTTTTGGTTGCAACAGCCTCTCTAGATCCAACAAACTCCCCCTAAGCTGATGCTACCAAAACTTCACTTATTTCTGCTTCTCAAAGCTTTCAGCACCAGGGACAAAAGATATTTGTCTGTCTCTCTGTTCTTCCCGGAAGTAGTGCTGAGAAGCTTGTACAAGTCATTCATGGATAGGAGATCCAGTCTATCACTTTGAATGACATGTACCCTCTGTTGTGACCCCTTGAAGAGAGTTAGTTGTCGGGAGTTATAGTCATACTCCCATCTAACTATGGTCTCAAGTTCAGGACCTTCAACCATTTGAAGAAAGGCTATGCTTTTGGTTGCTGATCCTTTCCTTTCCTCCTCCTCTCTCAGTTTCAACTCCTCTTCAACCTTGCTTCTAGCAGTAAGTTTGGCCATATGAAGGCTGCCTAGATGATTTCTGATGTGGGCAGCTACATCGGAGTTTGAAGGGTTGGAGAATGGTTTCTTTGCTAACTCAGCAATGTCAAACCTGCTTAAGTGTAGCAGAGATGAGGCACTCAGCCTGTTGAGCTCTCCATTCTCTCTCTCAACAACAAAGTTGTGAGAAGAGTCTTCGAACCTCCACTGGATGATCTTCTTTCTGGGTGCAAGAGATTGTCTTGGTACCCTGTCTCCTTTCTTTGTATCCAGTAGAGTCACCAGCTTTCTCCTCAGCTTCTTTTCTTCCTCATTCAATGTATCTGAATTGAGGCCAAGGAGTTTTGCAGCTTGGTCCAAAGTTCCTCTGGGCATATCAAGAAATTCATCTCTTGTGAGGGAACTTGAGGATCCATCAACATAAGTCAGGTTGACTGAATCTTCCTCACTAGAGATGTCGCTCAGAGTTGTACAGTTGATGAGCTTAGTCTTGACCGCCTTGAATTCCTCCATAGAGAGATGTTTGGAAGGCTGAGGGGATGGTTTGATTGGTTGTTGGGTAGGTTGAGGAGTTTGGGTTCTAGCTAAGGTTTTGGGTTGGATGTGGGTAGTTTAGGTGGTTGAGGTGAAGAGGTTGGTAGGTGTGATGGTGTAGGTTCAGGGGTGAATGGTTCAGAGGTGGGTTCGGTTTTGATTGGGAAGGGAAAGGGTATAGGTTCAGGTTGAGGTTGGGTTTGGATTTTGGGTTGAGAGGTTGCTTTGAAGGTCATCCCCTGTCCCCTTCTATACATCTCTTTCCTTCTCCCTGCGCGAATGTCAGCCTTGATGTCACTGACATGTCGCTGGAGAGTCTTCTCAGACATGGGACCCACCTGCCTGCCAGAGAAGCCGTGAGCTTTGAGATAACTCTTCATCCAGGCTTTCTCACCTATCTTCTTGGCGGCAGACAGTCCAGCTTCTTCTTCTTTCTTCCTCTTTTCCACAAGCTTCTCCCTTGCAGCTCTCTTTCTCTCCTTCTCCATTTGATCTTGCTCTTTGTTGAAGAGCCATAGGATCGTATCGCTGTTATGTGGAGACAACTCCTCTTGAGAGAATCCTCTGGAGAGTAAGAAAGTGATCCTTTCTCTCCTGAGCTGCAGATCAGCTTCCCTTTCCTTTCTCTGCCTTTCCTCTTCTAAGGCCAACCTTGCAGCCTCTTCTTTTTGCTGTTTTAGCAGCAAGGTTGCCTTTTCCAGCACTATCAACTCCTCTAATGGTAGCAGGAGTACATCTTCAGAAGCAGCCCCTAGACTGACAAGTCTGTCTATAACCTCTACCCTTCTTCGATTGTTGACTGCCTCCTGGTTGGCTGCAGCTGCTTTGGTATTTGCAGCTAACAGTTTCCCAGTTGGTAGTCTACCTTTCCTTTTGAGCTTCTCCAACCTTTCTTCCTCCTGAATCTCTTCCGAAGTCATCTTCCTCTTGCCTTTTATGTCTTCGGAAGTGCTAGACTTTGGGGGTTCTTGGATAGAAGATCCAGGTTGGGTAGTAGAGGTGGGAGCTGGAGTCAATGCAGATGTTAGAGCCAATGGTTGGCTAAGAAAGTTCTCCCTATTAACCTCAGATGCAAGTTCCAGAATTGCATCTATGACTATTAGATCATCGGAAAGAGAAAATAGTCCTTCCGCAGCAGCAGTCTCAGCTTCGGAAGTTTGAGCTTGTTCTTCCGAGGCTTTGAATTGTGCTTCGGAAGTCTGTGAAAATACACTTTCTGTCCCAACTGTTTCGGTTGCTGGGCCATCAGTCCTAGTTTCCCTTTCGAAATTAATCTCAGGTTCCACTTGGACCTTAGGTTGACCAACTTCCTCAACAATGGTAGGAGGTGCATTCAACCTCTGAAGCTCTTGAGCTCCGAAGTAAATCACAGACATATCTGGGCTTGGCTGTTCTATGAGGGATTCCAAAAGGAACTTGTTGAAGAACCTATTGAGATCTGGAGCATCCTTTGATCCACTTGAAAGACAACTGGAGGAGGCTCAGGGAAGATAGCAGCTTGTTGCATTGGATATCTTGAGCTCAAAGAAGTAAGAGCTTGACCTTGGGTTTCCTGTCTTTGGCTTTGTCTCTTAATACTCTCCCCCTTTTTGGTAGCATCATCCTGAGAGCTAGATGAGCTAGAGGAAGAGGTCAAGGAGACCTGAACTGGTACATGCCTAACAGATCTCTCAATCTGTTTCTCAGCTAGTTTGGCCTTGAGAGTTTCAATCTCAAGTTGCTGAGTGGCAGACCTATCCTCTAAAGTCTTAACCTTTGATTCAAGGTTTGAGACTTTAGAAAGTAGGTCTTGAATGGTGAGTTGCATACTTCCCTCATCTTCTTTTGAAGAATCACGGGGAGATGAGGTAACATACCTGGTATGTTCATCCACACCACCAGATGTGGTTTCTTGACACCCTGGTTTCCCTTGCACAATGATGTCTCTTTCAGAGGCATCAAAAGGCATGGTTGCCGTAGATTCAGTCTGACTGTCGTTACCACTGTCCTGAGGATCCATTGAGGCTCCTTCAGTAGTGGCAGCTGAATCTACATGAGTCCCCTCCACATCAGTGGGACTCACCTCTGTAGGGCTTTGCGGGTGTGGGCTAGAGATAAGGGGTCTCTCTAGGCTCTGTTGATCCTTGAGAGGGTGTTGTGGATCAACTTCATTGCCTTTAAGAGACATAATCTCTTCACCAGCTCCGGTCAAAAGGTCAGTAAAAGAAAAGGAGTGAAGACCTAATGACCCGGGACTTTGATCAATGTCAAAAGGCATTGAGCTGTCCCTTTGTGGCTGCTCAGGGGAGTATAGAGACTCACCCTGAGGGCTATCAGCTGGGGTTTTGGGCTCATGGGTCTGAGACTGAGGAGACTCAAGACCCATATTGAGATCAATAGTGAAGGATGGGTGGACCTCTGGCTGAGTGGGAGCCCTTTGTTCCGCTCTAGCCTTTTTGGATTGAAGAGGAGGGGCTTGTTCAATCAGAGTAGATTGAACAAGGGTTCGTTTGGTACGTCTCTGGTATGTTACAGTAATGGGTGGAGAAGGTAGATTTGGGATGGTGAGGGTAGTTGCTGGTGTGGGTTCATCACTTGTGGGGTGAACAGGGATGTCACCAGGAGCCATTGGCTCAATCATACCTGGAAGTAGTGCGGTATCTCTTCCAGTGTAGTTGGTAGACACTCTCTTCAAGGTCTTGAAGATGGTCGGCCTCATTTGGGGAGCAGACAGAGCAGCTGCACAGACAAGCTTACCCTGATCCAGCTCACAGTTGATGATGTGCTGGAGAAACCTGGGATACATAAAGAATGTGTCCCTTTGAAGATTTCCCATAAGGTTAGTCAGCACAAACCTTGAGTAGTTGAAGCGGAGGCTTTGTACCAACCCGTGAACTAAGCACCCAAGTTCATACGGAATTTGATCCCACCCCCCAGTTTTGTTAGATAGACAGTGAAGAACCACATACAGCAGGAACTTCCACTTGTAGGAGAAGTTGAATTTGTAGACCGTTGACCTGCTTACATCTCCACCGTATCCCATTTGGAGATAAGAACTATCTAAATCTGATTTGGGGAATTCCGTCGGAGCGCCCTCATCATGGAGCTCGAGATGCTCCCTGATGATCTGCTCAGAGATGACCAACTCTTGGCCACAAATGCTTGGCCTTATAACTCGAACCCTGTTTAGGGTTTCAGTCCGACCATTTGCCCAAAATTCGGACATTTGGTTTGAGTAGATGGTAGGGTTTACGGTCAAAGCAGTGTAATATGAAGATTGGGCTAGGAAAGAAATGATATCCGAGAAGTCAGCATCCCTTGAAGAGTCAAGGAGTGCGACCTGGTTGTGCTGAGGGTTTAAGGCCATTGAGAAAGATGACAGAAGAATAGTTCGAAGTAAGGTAAATTGGAGAAGAAGAAAGCTTTTAGGGCAGTAATTTGGGTAAAAAGAGTGTAAGTGATTAACCGGAAGTATTTAAATGGGTGAAATGACGGTTTAAAGGGTGGTTTGGATAAGATGATGTGAGGGTTCAGTGGATGATGTGACATGGGCGGTAAGGTTAGACCATTTAAATAATCCGACATCATTAACAAAATCTTTACTTTTTACAGTGTGGGGCCCAAAAGATTTCCGTTACACAGTAAAATCTTTCTTCCGAGTATAAAGCATTTCCGATGGTAAAGTTCTTCCGAAGGCAAATTTACTTCCGAAGGTAAATTGCTTACTTCCGAGAGTATATGTTGCTTTCAGATGGAGTGTGTTAAGTGCTTCGAAAGTAGATCTGAGATGAACTCAATCGCTTCTTCCGAGAGTTAACACTCTTCCGAGAAGAAAATTATCCTGTGAGAAATTTGCTTCGGAAGATATGCAAGATATCTTCCGAGGGTTAATTTCTCTTCGGAAGAACTTATACTTAGATAAATTTAAGAAAAGATCTTTTGTAACAGGGCTTAGATTGTTTTGACATAAGACTTTACACATTAAAAAGGTTTTCAATTGAGATTAACTAATCAATGTTTATCATCCCAATAGCTGTAATGAGATATTTAAATCTCTGTTCATCAAATGCTTTGGTGAACAAATCAGCATATTGTTCATTTGAATCAACTTTGATTAGTTTGATAAGATTTTTCTCATGAATATCTCTAATGAAATGATACCTGACATCAATGTGCTTTGTCTTGGAGTGCTTTACTGGATTTTCAGTAATGGATATAGCACTGTTGTTGTCAATGTGGATAGGAGTGCTCATGAAGTTGAATCCATAGTCTATCATCTGGTTTTGAATCCACAGCAGCTGAGCACAGCAACTAGCAGCAGCAATGTATTCAGCTTCAGCAGTTGATGTAGAGACACAGGATTGCTTTTTGCATTGCCATGAGATGATCCTTCCACCAAGAAATTGACATCCGCCTGATGTTGATTTCTTGTTGATGTTGCAGCCACCATAATCGCTATCAGAGTAACCATAGAGATTAAATTCACTATTTCTAGGATACCATAGACCTAATTTAGGTGCTCCTTTGAGGTATCTGAGGATTCTCTTGGCAGCAATTAGGTGAGACACCTTTGGAGCAGCCTAATATCTTGCACAAATACAAGTTGCAAACATGATATCAGGTCTACTTGCTGTGAGATACATCAGAGAACCAATGATTGCTCTATACTGATGTTGATCAGTATCCTCCCCCTCAGAATCAGGGCAGAGATCATGGTTTCTTGGTATAGGTGTCTTTGCTGCTTTACAATCCTTCATATCAAATCGCTCTAAGATATCATTGACATACTTAGATTGATTGATGAAGAACCCTTCCTTCAATTGTGCAGGATCGGGTTTTGTCACTTAACACTTGTATTTCTCTCAAACTCACTTATAATAGTCACTCAAACAAGATGAAGCAATGTCTTTGACAAGAGTTGATAATAATATAATAAGTAATCGAAGCAACAAGCAGAAATATTTTCAAGGTACTTGTATATATTACTTCTCAACTCAAGATTACAAGACACTTACAAGCATAGAACATGAGTTACAATGAGAAACTATATATACTAGATCCTACAGCCGGTTATACTTGATACCAGCTGGAAACCTAAGACTAAAGCATATACTACAATGCTATAGTTAAGGTATCTTAGATAAAGTATTATCTAAGATATGGTAGTCATGACATGTCCATGACTTACCTTTTGTCACCAACTAAAGATGGCAACTGTACTTAACATAAAAAGGTAAACAATAGATTAAAGTATGGTCAACTACATGGCTTTTGAGAAAACGCCATGCAGTATCTCAGAGATTTGCAGCGGACTGTCAGACAGACCATACTTATGTCTACTGGATAATAGAAGTGTCTTCCGAAGGTTAACTGGCTTCGGAAGAACAAGTTCTTCCGAAGCCACTTATACTTCGGAAGATGCTTCTATGCTTTCGAGGCTTTAAGGACTTCTTTATTCTTCGGAAGTTGACTTCAGATCTTTGTCTTCAAGTCTTGAACCTTCGGAAGTAACTTCTTTACCTTCGGAAGTTGGAGTTCTCCTTCGGAAGTGTATTTTACACTTAGGCTTCGGAAGAACTCTTTCTTCCTTCGGAAGTCCCACACTTGGCTTCGGAAGTCCTTTGCATGTAGTACTCAAAATCTTCTAAGTGATATGGTTTTGGTTGCACCAGCCTCTTATGATCCAACAAACTCCCCCTAGGCTGATGCTACCAAAACTTCACTTATCTCTACTTCTCAAAGTTTTCAGCACCAGGGACAAAAGATATTTGTCTGTCTCTCTGTTCTTCCCGGAAGTAGTGCTGAGAAGCTTGTACAAGTCATTTGTGGACAGGAGATCCAGTCTATCACTTTGAATGACATGCACCCTTTGTTGTGACCCCCTGAAGAGAGTTAGTTGACGGGAGTTGTAGTCATACTCCCATCTAACTATAGACTCAAGTTCAGGACCTTCAACCATTTGAAGAAAGGCTTTGCCTTTGGTTGCTGATCCTTTCCTTTCCTCCTCCTCTCTCCGTTTTGACTCCTCTTCGACCTTGCTTCTTGCAGTGAGCTCGGCCATGTGAAGGCTGCCTAGATGATTTCTGATGTGAGCAGCTACTTCGGAGTTTGAGAGGTTGGAGAATGGTTTCTCTGCTAACTCAGCAATATCAAATCTGCTTAAGTGTAGCAGAGATGAGGCATTCAGCCTGTTAATCTCACCATTCTCTCTCTCAACAACAAAGTTGTGAGAAGAGTCTTCGAACCTCCACTGGACTATCTTCTTTCTGGGTACAAGAGATTGTCTTGGTACCCTATCTCCTTTCTTTGTGTCCAGCAGAGTCACCAGCCTTCTCCTCAGCTTCTTTTCTTCCTCATTCAATGTATCTGAATTGAGGCCAAAGAGTCTTGCGGCTTGGTCCAAAGTTCCTCTTGGCAGATCAAGAAACTCATCTCTTGTGAGGGAACTTGAGGATCCATCAACATAAGTCAGGTTGACTGTATCCTCCTCACATGAGATGTCGCTCAGAGTAGTGCAGTTGATGAGCTTGGTTTTGATCTCCTTGAATTCCTCCATTGAGAGATGTTTGGAAGGCTGAGGGAATTCCTCCAGGTTTGAGGATGATGCACTCATGTTCTGTGAAAAGCATTTGATGCTTTTGATCACAAAACTGAGAAACACTTAACAGGTTGTGTTCAAGCTGTTTGACAAAATTAACTTTGTCAACTTTTAATTTTCCGTTGGATATACTTCCTCTGCCAGAAATATATCCTCCGGCCTCACCTCCAAACTGGACAGGACCTCCATCATAATGTTGAAATTGTTGAAGGAGAGATCTGTTCCCTGTCATGTGCCTGGAGCATCCACTATCTACTATCCAAATGTTGTTATTCTTGTCATATGGATGTCCCTGCACATAAGGTGAGATAATTAGTTTTGATTGGAAACCCAAGCCTTTTTGGTCTTGGGTTCTTCCAATGAAAGTGACATGATTGAACCAAAGTTTATGCATGGGGGTTCAATGGATGTCTTTGAAGAAGAGGTTTGGGCTACAACATCTTCCTTGATCTTCCATTCCATCCCTTGGTTGATCATAGAAGATGAGCTTGATGAAGCTTTTGTAGCTTGGCATTCTTCCGAAGCTTCTTTCTTTTCGGAAGAGACCTTCACCACCTTTTCTTCCGAAGCAGTCTTCTTCTGGGATGGTTTCAAGGGGACTCTTTTGTGAGTCTTTACAGCTTTCACTTCCGAAGCCTTTTTCCTCTTGGAAGAAGAGTTTTCTTCCGAGACAAGCCTTGCTTCGGAAACAAGCTTTCCCTTTTTCAACACTTGAACCATCTGATATGGTCCAAATGTGAAACCTTCCCTGACTCCTTCTCTTTTAACATTATTTGCATAATGTGTGCTAGCAGGATTGTAATAACAATCTTTAGCCATGTGATTTTGCAAACCACACATTATGCATGCAATGTTAATTTTCTGGGAATTGGAGGGTTGCTGTTTCTTGTTCTTTTTCTCCTCATCAGCAACCTTTCCCTTTAACTTCTGATCCTTTGGTAGGACAGGAGTACTGGTATTATACTCCTTTCTTGAATCAGAAGGTCCAACCACCTGAAATCCTGCTGATATGAATACACCCTTTTGCTTTGGGTCTATTTTCAGCTTGGATTCAGCCACCTTCTTGGCAGTTTTTCTGGCTGCTTTAGCCCTGCTTCTTCTGGCTTTGGTGGTCAGGGATTGATCATCATTGGTCTGGGAGGGCTCAATTACCTGTTCCTTCCCTGTGATGGTCATGGTCTCCACAGTTGCATCACTCTTTGACTCTTTACAAGGTGGGTTCACAGATGGAACCTCTTGCTCTTCAGTACCACATCTTGGTTGTCTAACAGACTCATAAGAGTGTGGTGGAGCAATTTCATTGGTTCCCAACCCACTTTTGTTTTGATAACAAAGTTTGGAGTGAGAGGATGATGCAAGTATGGCTTGGAAGTTTTGCTCAGCAATAGCATACTTCCTGGCTTGAGCCTCAGCTGTGACAAGCTGGGCTTGAGCCTCAGTCAATTTGGATATTAAATCCTTGATTTGAGTCTTGTAGTTGGTGTGTTCATGTTTTAAAAGAGATACAGTTTTCTCTAACTCCTTAATTTTCTTTTGGTAGTCAGATTCAGCTCTTTTAAAGTCAGATTTTAGCACATTTAAAGACTCAATATCGGATTTAATTTCCATATTGTAGTCCTGATACAACTTAACCTTAGCAATACAAGCAGGGGTACAGAGATGTTCATATACCTTATTTTCATCTGTTCCTGCCATGTGTGCTTGAGCAGGAGTCACATCTTGAACCATAAAGCTCCAGTCAACTTCTTGAGCCATAGCTGCAGTTTCAGTTGACTTCCCATTGGGCTTTGGTGTAGAAGGATGTGTGGAGGCCTGTGAGGTTCCCGGGTTGGACTTGGGAGCCTTGCATTCCCTTGCAAAGTGGCCAAGCTGGTTACAGTTGTAACACTTAGCCTTGCTCTTGTCAAACCCAAACTTGCTAGTGATTGGGTTTTGAGGGAATTGCCTTCCAGTTCTCTTAAAGAACTTCTTCGCTCTGTAGGTAAGGAGAGCCATTTGCTGGACAATGTCCACATACTCTATGTCATCTGGACTAAAGCACTCAAGATCATCAAAGCAAAACTGATGATCATTGGAGTGTCCACTCCCTGAGACAAACGCACAGCCCTCCTGAAAGGAGCTTTGCTGAGCTTGATGAGACCTTGGAGTCTCAGGGAATGTGATGTAAGGCCCAGATGAACAAGATGGCTGCTGGGTGTATGACAGGTACTGCTGAGACTGAGAGATACCTGAGCCTTCAGCAACCATTAAAGCGTTGCTAGCAGGAAGGCTCAAAGGTCTGCTTGCTTAGTGACCCTTCTTGCTTTCCATTTCCAAACGGTATCCATCAAGGATCCCATATAGTTCGGTCATGGTGAGAGTGTTTAAATTCTCTGTTCTCTTAATGGAGACACAGTAGAAAGTCCACTCATTTGGTAGAGCACTCATGAACTTTCTGGTAAGGTCTCTATGTTCTTGAGTGATTCCCACAGATTGGAGGGAGGAGATAAGATCCATATACCTGAAGTATTGCTGGCTAAAAGTTTCCCCAGCAACATAGGTGAAGTTCTCGAACTGCTGCTTCAGTGAGTCCTTCTTTGAATCATTAGAGCTCGAGTACATTTGAGCAAGAGCATCAAAGAGTTCTTTGGCTGACTTGCAATGCTCAAACCCCACCATGATGGAGTTTGGGATTGCAGTCATGAGAACAGTCATAGCATTGCTGTCAATGTCGAGCTTCTTCCTGTCTTCATCGGAGTAGTCTTCAACAGCCTTCTCGATCATGGCACCGTTTCCACCAGCAACTTTTGGCTTGACGGGCCATTCACGATGGACTGCCACATCTTGCTATCCTGGTATCTGATGAAGCCTTCCATTCTTCTGCTCCAAGACCTGAAGTTTTCAGGATCGATGATGGGAGCTTTGGTCATCGTTCCCATTTCAACTTCAGATTTGATGAGGGCCATTTTTTGAGTGAGGTATAAGGAGGAGTGAGAAACTTGGTTGATTAGGATGGTAAGATCTCACAATCAAGAGCCTAAAAAGCTCTGATACCAATTGCAGGATCGGGTTTTGTCACTTAACACTTGTATTTCTCTCAAACTCACTTATAATAGTCACTCAAACAAGATGAAGCAATGTCTTTGACAAGAGTTGATAATAATATAATAAGTAATCAAAGCAACAAGCAGAAATATTTTCAAGGTACTTGTATATATTACTTCTCAACTCAAGATTACAAGACACTTACAAGCATAGAACATGAGTTACAATGAGAAACTATATATACTAGATCCTACAGCCGGTTATACTTGATACCAGCTGGAAACCTAAGACTAAAGCATATACTACAATGCTATAGTTAAGGTATCTTAGATAAAGTATTATCTAAGATATGGTAGTCATGACATGTCCATGACTTACCTTTTGTCACCAACTAAAGATGGCAACTGTACTTAACATAAAAAGGTAAACAGTAGATTAAAGTATGGTCAACTACATGGCTTTTGAGAAAACGCCATGCAGTATCTCAGAGATTTGCAGCGGACTGTCAGACAGACCATACTTATGTCTACTGGATAATAGAAGTGTCTTCCGAAGGTTAACTGGCTTCGGAAGAACAAGTTCTTCCGAAGCCACTTATACTTCGGAAGATGCTTCTATGCTTCCGAGGCTTTAAGGACTTCTTTATTCTTCGGAAGTTGACTTCAGATCTTTGTCTTCAAGTCTTGAACCTTCGGAAGTAACTTCTTTACCTTCGAAAGTTGGAGTTCTCCTTCGGAAGTGTATTTTACACTTAGGCTTCGGAAGAACTCTTTCTTCCTTCGGAAGTCCCACACTTGGCTTCGGAAGTCCTTTGCATGTAGTACTCAAAATCTTCTAAGTGATATGGTTTTGGTTGCACCAGCCTCTTATGATCCAACAAATTGCTTTACCTGAATTCCAACGAAAAAGTCCATTTTTTCCATGGAACTCATCTCGAACTTCTTCTTCATAATGCTCTCAAAGTCTTTGCACATTTGGTCATTTGAGGAACCAAATATGATGTCATCAACATAGACTTGAACAAGCAAAATGTCTTTCCCAGACTTTCTAATGAAGAGAGTCTTATCAATGGTACCTCTAGTATAACCATTTTTCAGGAGAAATTGAGACAAAGTCTCATACCACGGCCTAGGTGCTTGGTGCAGCCCATATAGAGCTTTATCCAACTTGCACACATAGTTTGGATGCTGTGGGCCTTCAAATCCGGGAGGCTGGCATACATAGACTTCCCTATCTATATCCCCATATAGAAAGGCACACTTGACATCAAGCAGGTAGACAGTGAAATTCTTGGATGCAGCATAAGCAAGGAAGATCCTAACTGCCTCAAGTCTTGCAACAGGTGCAAAGACATCAGTATAATCGATTCCTTCCTCCTGAGTGTATCCTTGAACCACCAGTCTTGCCTTGTTCTTGATAATCAAGCCTCTATCATCTCTTTTGTTCCTGAATACCCATTTGGTGCCTATAGGTACTTGACCAGATGGTAGCGGACATAGGTTCCAAACCTTTTGTCTTTTGAATTGAAGCAGCTCCTCTTGCATTGATTCAACCCAGCTACTATCTTTCAAGGCATCTTCCACCTTCTTGGGTTCCATCTGGGATAAGAAGCATGAGTACAAGCAGACATTCCCATTATGAGTTTGTCCTCTTGTTCTCACACCCTCAGAGACTTCCCCTATGATGTTTTCAGCTGGATGAGTATTGTGAATTCTGAGTCTTGGAATCACCTCCAGTTGCAAAGATAAGTCCAAGTTGGACATATTTTGCTCAGGAGCTTGAATACTTGGTCCAGCTGTTGTTTCAAGCTCATTCAATGAGGACTGATTGAATGAAAGAGAAACATCATCATTTCTTTGCTGTGAAGCATCATTAACAGTTTCCTGTTCCTTCAGAATGCTGCTTCCATCAGCTTGGTGTTGTGCAGGATTACCTGAAGATATTTGAAAATCAGCAGGTGAATCCCTTGTTGAAGTTCCACTATCTCTTGAAATGGTTATGCTGTCAGATCTTTCAATAGTGGAAGCTTGATTTGTTGCAGCTCTTAGAGAACTTGGAGCAGGTCTGGGAAGCTCAAACAGTTGATCTTCATCAGAATTGCTTTGAGCACCTGTTCCAGCTGAAAATTCTCACAAGATGGTTTAGAATAGTTTGGAAACAATTCTAAATCAAAGATATGATCAGGGCCATTCCCCCTAACACAAGGAGTGTGCTCATTAACTACAATGTTGGAAGATTCCTCAAATTGTTGGTTTTTAATATTATAAACTCTGTATGCTTTAGAATAGGAGGAATATCCAACAAAGATAGCATCATCTGACTTTTCAGCAAACTTTGCCAAATTGTCTTTTGTGCTAAGTATGGTACACCTGCTGCCAAAGGACCTTAGAAAGCCAATGAACGGTGGCCTCTTGTTCCATAACTCATAAGGGGTCTTTCCATGTGGCTTTACTACAAGAACTCTGTTCTGCACATAGCATGCACTGCTGACTGCCTCTGCCCAGAATGTTAGAGGCAGCTTTGAATAAGCTAACATAGTCCGAGCAGCCTCAATAAGTGTCCTATTTCTCCTCTCAGCAACACCATTTTGTTGAGGAGTTCTAGGAGCACTGTATTGTCTGGCAATCCCTTTTGAGTTACAAAATGAGTCAAGAACAAAGTTCTTAAACTCAGTCCCTTGATCACTTCTAATTATTTTAACCTTGTGATCAACTTGATTTTCTATTATAAGAATAAAAGATTTTAAAGTTTCAGCAGTTTCATCTTTAGTTCTTAAAAAGAATACCCATGTAAATCTAGTAAAATCATCAACTACCACAAGGCAATATGATTTCCTTCTAATGCTCATTATACTAGTGGGACCAAATAGATCCATGTGCAATAAGTGTAATGGAGTGGTGATAGAGTTAACAACTTTGGATTTATGAGAAGACCAGTGTTGTTTCCCTTTCAGGCAAGCAACACAGTTATCTTTGCAGAAAAATTCCTTTTTAGGCAAACCATGTACCAAGTTATTTTTAGCCAATTTATTCATTGTCTTTAAATTGACATGACACATTCGTTTATGCCATAGTGTTGACTCATCACTATCAGCTTTGGAAAGAAAGCATGATACTTCTCCCATTGGGGAAGCATTGTTCATATCAAGCTTGTACATATCCCCTTTCCTGGGAGATCTAAGAAGCACCAATTCCTGAGGAATTGTCATCCCAGGTTTGAGAATGATGCACTCATGTTCTGTGAAAAGCATTTGATGTTTTTGATCACAGAATTGAGAAACACTTAACAGATTGTGTTCAAGCTGTTTGACAAAATTAACTTTGTCAACTTTTAACTTTCCATTAGATATACTCCCTCTGCCAGAAATATATCCTCCGGCCTCACCTCCAAACTGGACAGGACCTCCATCATAATGTTGAAATTGTTGAAGGAGAGATCTGTTCCCTGTCATGTGCCTGGAGCATCCACTATCTACAATCCAAATGTTGTTATTCTTGTCATATGGATGTCCCTGCACATAAGGTGAGATAATTAGTTTTGATTGGAAACCCAAGCCTTGTTGGTCTTGGGTTCTTCCAATAAGAGTGACATAATTGAACCAAAATTTATGCATGGGGGTTCAATTGATGTCTTTGAAGAAGAGGTTTGGGCTACAACATCTTCCTTGATCTTCCATTCCATCCCTTGGTTGATCATAGAAGATGAGCTTGTTGAAGCTTTTGTAGCTTGGCATTCTTCCGAAGCTTCTTTCTTTTCGGAAGAGACCTTCACCACCTTTTCTTCCGAAGCAGTCTTCTTCTGCGATGGTTTCAAGGGGACTTTTTTGTGAGTCTTTGTAGCTTTAACTTCCGAAGCCTTTTTCCTTTCGGAAGAAGAGTTTTCTTCCGAGAGAAGCCTTGCTTCGGAAACAAGCTTTCCCTTTTTCATCACTTGAACCATTTGATATGGTCCAAATGTGAAACCTTCCCTGACTCCTTCTCTTTTAACATTATTTGCATAATGTGTGCTAGCAGGATTGTAGTAACAATCTTTAGCCAAGTGGTTTTGCAGACCACACATTATGCATGCAATGTTAACTTTCTGGGAATGAGAGGGTTGCTGTTTCTTGTTCTTTTTCTCCTCATCAGCAACCTTTCCCTTTAACTTCTGATCCTTTGGTAGGATAGGAGTACTGGTACTGTACTCTTTTCCTGAATCAGAAGGTCCAACCACCTGGAATCCAGCTGATATGAATACACCCTTTTGCTTTGGGTCTATCTTTAGCTTGGATTCAGCCACCTTCTTGGCAGTTTTTCTGGCTGCCTTAGCTCTGCTTCTTCTGGCTTTGGTGGTCAGGATTTGATCATCATTGGCTGGGGAGGGCACAATTACCTGTTCCTTCCCTGTGATGGTCATGGTCTCCATAGTTGCATCACTCTTTGACTCTTGAGAAGGTGGGTCAACAGATGGAACCTTTTGCTCTTCAGTACCACACCTTGGTTGTCTTACAGACTCATAAGAGTGTGGTGGAGCAATTTCATTGGTTCCCAACCCACCTTGTTTTGATAACAAAGTTTTGAGTGAGAGGATGATGCAAGAATGGCTAGGAAGTTTTGCTCGGAAATAACATACTTCCTGGCTTGAGCCTCAGCAGTGACAAGCTGGACTTGAGCCTCAGTCAATTTGGATATTAAATCCTTGATTTGAGTCTTGTAGTTTGTGTGTTCATGTTTTAAAAGGGACACAGTTTTCTCTAACTCCTCAATTTTTCTTTGATAGTCAGATTCAGCCCTTTTAAAGTCAGATTTTAAAACATTTAAAGACTCAATATCAGATTTAATTTCCATATTGTAGTCCTGATATAGTTTAACCTTAGCAATGCAATCAGGGGTACAGAGATGTTCATATACCTTGTTTTCATCTGTTCCTGCCATGAGTGCTTGAGCAGGAGTCACATCTTGAACCATGAAGCTCCAGTCAACTTCTTGAGCCATTGCTACAGTTTCAGTTGACTTTCCGGTGGGCTTTGGTGTAGAGGGATGTGTGGAGGCCTGTGAGGTTCCCGGGTTGGACTTGGGAGCCTTGCATTCCCTTGCGAAATGACCAAGTTGGTTACAGTTGTAACATTTGGCCTTGCTTTTGTCAAACCCAAACTTGCTGGTGATTGGGTTCTGAGGGAATTGCCTTCCAGTTCTTTTAAAGAACTTCTTCGCTCTGTAGGTTAGAAGAGCCATTTGTTGGACTATGTCCACATACTCTATGTCATCTGGGCTAAAACACTCTAGATCATCAAAGCAGTATTGATAATCATTTGAGTGCCCACTCCCTGAGACAAATGCACAGCCCTCCTGAAAGGAGCTTTGCTGAGCTTGTTGAGACCTTGGAGTCTCAGGAAATGTGATATAAGGCCCAGATGAACAAGATGGCTGCTGGGTGTAGGTCAGGTACTGCTGAGACTAAGAGATGCCTGAGCCTTCAGCAACCATTAAAGCGTTGCTAGCAGGAAGGCTCAAGGGTCTGCTTGCCTGGTGACCCCTCTTGCTTTCCATTTCCAAACGGTATCCATCAAGGATCCCATAGAGTTCGGTCATGGTGAGTGTATTCAAATTCTCTGTTCTCTTGATGGAGACATAGTAGAATGTCCACTCATTGGGTAGAGCACTCATAAACTTTCTAGTAAGGTCTCTGAGTTCATGAGTGATTCCCACAGATTGAAGGGAACAGATAAGATCCATGTACCTGAAATATTGCTGGCTAAGAGTCTCTCCAGCAACATAGGTGAAGTTCTCAAACTGTTGCTTCAGTGAGTCCTTCTTTGAATCATTCGAGCTTGAGTACATTTGAGCAAGAGCATCAAAGAGTTCTTTGGCAGACTTACAATGCTCAAACCCCACCATGATGGAGTTTGGGATTGCAGTCATAAGAACAGTCATAGCATTGCTGTCTATGTCAAGCTTCTTCCTGTCTTCATCAGAATAATCTTCAACGGCCTTCTCGATCATGGCACCGTTTCCACCAGCTACTTTTGGCTTATACGGGCCATTAACGATGGATTGCCACATCTTGCTATCCTGGTACCTGATGAAGCCTTCCATTCTTCTGCTCCAAGACCTGAAGTTTCAGGGGCGATGATGGGAGCTTTTGTCATCGTTCCCATCTCAACTTCAGATTTGTTGAGGGCCATTTTGAGTGAGGTATAAGGAGGAGTGATCAACTGTTTGATTAGGATGGCAAGATCTCACAATCAAGAGCCTAAAAAGCTCTGATACCAATTGCAGGATCGGGTTTGTCACTTAAACACTTGTGATTCTCTCAAACTCGCTTATAATAACACTCAAATGAGATGAAGCAATGCCTTTAACAAGAGTTGATAATAATATAATAAGTAATCAAAGGAACAAGCAGAAATATATTTTCAAGGTACTTGTATTATTACTTCTCAACTCAAGATTACAAGACACTTACAAGCATGAAACAAGAGTTACAATGAGAAACTATATATACTAGATCCTACAGCCGGTTATACTTGATACCAGCTGGAAACCTACGACTAAAGCATATACTACAATGCTATAGTTAAGGTATCTTAGATAAAGTATTATCTAAGATATGATAGTCATGACATGTCCATGACTTACCTTTTGTCACCAACTAAAGATGGCAACTGTACTTAACATAAAAAGGTAAACAGTAGATTAAAGTATGGTCAACTACATGGCTTTTGAGAAAACGCCATGCAGTATCTCAGAGATTTGCAGCGGAGTGTCAGACAGGCCATACTTATGTCCACTGGATAATAGGAGTGTCTTCCGAAGGTTAACTGGCTTCACTTGAATTCCTAGAAAGAAATTGAGTTCCCCCATGGCACTCATTTCAAATCTATCCTTCATCAGCTTCTCAAAGTCTTTATAGAGCTTTGGATTAGATGACCCAAAGATAATGTCATCTACATACACTTGAACTAGCATTAAGTCATTTTCTGTTTCTTTGATGAAGAGAGTTCCATCTATAGTACCCCTTTTGTATTCATGCTGATAGAGATACTAAGATAGAGTCTCATACCACTTCCTTGGTGCTTGGTGCAACCCATAAAGAGCCTTATCAAGCCTACAGACATAATCAGGATGATTTGGATCTGCAAATCCAGGTGGTTGTCTGACATACACCTCTTCATCAATCACTCCATAGAGAAAAGCACACTTGACATCAAGTTGGTAGACCTTGAAGTTCTTCGATGCAACAAAAGCTAGGAATATCGTGACAGCTTCAAGTCTTGCTATAGGAGCAAAAACATCTGTGTAGTCAATTCCTTCTTCTTGAGTATATCCTTGAACAACTATTCTTGCCTTGTTCTTGATGACAAGTCCTCTATCATCCTTCTTATTCCTGAACACCCATTTGGTTCCTATGGTAGTCTTCCCTTGAGGAAGAGGACATAGGCTCCAAACCTTTTGCCTTTTGAATTGAAACAGCTCCTCCTGCATAGCTTCAACCCAACTTCCATCCATTAAAGCCTCATCAATCTTCTTAGGCTCTATCTGGGATAGAAAACAAAAGTGAAGACAAACATTTGCATCATGGGTTTGTCCTCTTGTTCTTACCCTTGAATAAACATCTTCAATGATGTTTGTGGTAGGGTGAGACTTATGGATCCTTTGCTGAGGGATCATAGCAAGTTGCTTAGAAAGATATAAACTAGAGAAATTTACATCTAGCATTGATGATTCACCCTCCATATCAGCACACTTATCAAGAATGACTTGATCCAGTGAGTGTGTGACATCATTAATGTTGTCTTCAATGGAGTAGTTATCAACATCAAGAAATTCTTGATCACTTTCACCACCACCATGATCTTCTACATTTGAAGCTCCTTCATCTGAGTTTTGTGCTTCTGAGCTGGAATTTGAGGACACCCCAGAAGTATCAGCTGGATTTACAATGGGAGTTGAAGTTGTGTAGGTTAAAGGTCTTCTCAGCTCAAATCTTGGGTCAGGATCACCTTTAGGTAATATGTTTGTAGACCCTGAAACATGCTCACAAGATTTGTTAAATTAGTTGGTAACTAAATCAAGATCAAATAGCTAATCAAGACCAAAACCTTTCACATTGGGAGTGTGCTCATTGAAAGTCACATTGTCTGACTCCTCAACTATTCTAGTTCCGAGATTGTATACTCTATAAGCCTTAGCTTGGGAAGAGTATCCAATGAAATGTCCATCATTTGATTTTTCATCAAACTTGGCAATTTGATCTTTGGTATTCAAGATGGTGCAAGGACATCCAAATGACCTGAGAAAATCAATAAAAGGTTTCCTCTTATGCCAAAGTTCATAGGGAGTCTTACCATGTGTCTTGACTAATAAAACTCTGTTCTGCACATAGCAAGAAGTGTTCACTGCCTCTGCCCAGAAGGTGATGGGCAGTGTAGAGTCAGACAATATAGTTCTTGCAGCTTGCAGGATCGGGTTTGCCACTTAAACACTTGTGATTCTCTCAAACTCGCTTATAATAACACTCAAATGAGATGAAGCAATGCCTTTAACAAGAGTTGATAATAATATAATAAGTAATCAAAGGAACAAGCAGAAATATATTTTCAAGGTACTTGTATATATTACTTCTCAACTCAAGATTACAAGACACTTATAAGCATGAAACAAGAGTTACAATGAGAAACTATATATACTAGATCCTACAGCCGGTTATACTTGATACCAGCTGGAAACCTACGACTAAAGCATATACTACAATGCTATAGTTAAGGTATCTTAGATAAAGTATTATCTAAGATATGGTAGTCATGACATGTCCATGACTTACCTTTTGTCACCAACTAAAGATGGCAACTGTACTTAACATAAAAAGGTAAATAGTAGATTAAAGTATGGTCAACTACATGGCTTTTGAGAAAACGCCATGCAGTATCTCAAAGATTTGCAGCGGAGTGTCAGACAGGCCATACTTATGTCCACTGGATAATAGGAGTGTCTTCCGAAGGTTAACTGGCTTCGGAAGAACAAGTTCTTCCGAAGCCACTTATACTTCGGAAGATGCTTCTATGCTTCCAAGGCTTTGAGGACTTCTTGTACTTCGGAAGTTGACTTTAGATCTTTGTCTCTAAGTCTTGATCTTCGGAAGTAGCTTCTTTGTCTTCGGAAGTTGGAGTTTTCCTTCGGAAGTGCATTTTACACTTAGACTTCGGAAGAGCTCCTTCTTCCTTCGGAAGTTCCATACTTAGCTTCGGAAGTCCTTTGTATGTTGTACTCAAAATCTTCTAAGTGACTTAGTTTTGGTTGCAACAGCCTCTCTAGATCCAACACAGCTTCAATAAGTGTCCTATTTCTCCTCTCAGCAACACCATTTTGCTGAAGAGTCCTGGGAGCACTATATTGTCTTGTTACCTTTTTTATCATAAAATGTATCAAGGACTGGGATCTTAAATTCAATTCCTTGATCACATTATATGGTTTTGACCTTGTGATCACATTGATTCTCAACTTTTAAGATGAAATTCTTTAGAATCTCAGGGGTCTCATCCTTAGTTCTAAGAAAGAAGACCCAAGTGAATCTTGTAAAGTCATCTGTGATGACCAAGCAATAAGAGGTCCTCCCTAGACTCATTACATTGGTGGGGCCAAAGAGATCCATATGTAATAAGTGTAGGGAAGTAGTGATTTAGTTTCTTTCCTTTGGCTTGTGAGATACCTTGTGTTGCTTTTCTTTCAGGAATGCAACACAATGATCATCACTTGTAAACTCTTTCTTTGGCATTCCAGTTACCAAATCATTCTTAATTAATTTATTCATGTTTTTAAAGTTTACATGGCACATTCTTTTATGCCAGAGGAAAGACTCATCACTATTGGCTTTAGATAGAAAGCATGAAACATCTCCTGAGGGAGTTGTTTCTTGCAAATTCATATTGTACATGTTCCCTTTCCTGGAGGCTTTGAGCAGGATATGCTCATGAGAAATGACCACCCCGAGCCTGAGAACAATGCACTCATGCTCAGTAAAGAGCATGTTGTTTCTCTGATCATAAAATTGAGATACACTCAAAAGATTGTATCCAAGCTCCTTGACAAAGTTTACCTTCTCAAAGCTGAGCTTACCATTTGTGACCCTGCCCCTTCCTGTAATGTAACCACCAGCATCCCCTTCAAAAGCAACTGGTCCTCCATCTATTTTCTCAAATTTCTGGAGTAGTGACCTATTCCCTGTCATGTGCCTGGAACAACCCCTATCAATGATCCATACATTTCTGTTTGTCTTGAGCTGTTCCTGCACAAAAGAGATGGTTAGTTACATTTGGAAACCCAAGACTTATTGGTCTTGGGCTCACTAAAAGAAGTTAAAGACAATGCAACAGTAATTGATCCTATTGTCTTGTTTTGAGGATCATTTGCTGATGTTGATGAAGAACTTTTAGCCACTTGGTCTTTCTTTGTCTTCCACACCACCTTTGGAAGCTTAGACTTGACCTTCAACACTTTGGAAGTTTTGATAACTGGACCTTCGGAAGATCTTGCTTTCACTGCAACAGGCTTTAGTACTTCGAAAATATTCCTTTCTTCCGAGACCAAATTATCTTCCGAAGGCAAGTTTCCATTTGTCTTCTTCTTCATTTTGGAGCTTCCGAAAGGAGAACTTTTCCTTTCGAAGCTTTCTTCTTCTTCAAACTCTTAGAAGTTTATTTCTTGGTCATGTGGACAATACTCTTTGGATTGTAGAAACTATATTTAGCAAGATGAGAGATACTCCAACACATGACACAACCCATTCTCTTCTTCCTAAGAGTATTTTTTTGTGAACAAGGCTGAACTTGATCACTTTCCTTCTCCATCTTCAACTTTGTAGATGCTATGGCAATCTATTTAGGGATAAAACTACCTTTGGAGCTGGATGGTTCAGATTGTGCAGCAGTGGTGCACAACATATCAGCCTTATTCTTGATGCTGGGATGATTTGGACATGAACTAGAACTCTTATTACTAGAGTTCAAGTTTGTGTCTTCAGCCTTAACCACCTCAAATCCTGCAGAAATAAAGACTTGTTTCTGTGTAGAGTTAAAGGTGGCCTTGATCTCTTGAGCCTTCTTGGACTTTCTCTTGGCCTTCCTGATCAAGTTCTTCCTTCTTGACTTGGTCATCCTAACTGTTTTACTCTCCTCAGAGGAATGGTGACCCTTCTTAGAATGCTCTTCTTTACTCTTCTCAGAGACATCCTTCACCATCTCCTCATCATCCTCTTCACTCATGGGGTCTATGAGGGGAAGCTCATCTTCACAAGTTCCACACCTAGGAGATCTTACTGACAAGATTATGTGTGGAGGAGCTATCTCACTAGATCCCAATACCTGCTTATTTTGATAACAAACTTTTGCATGCAAGGATGAGGATATTATGTTCTTGAAGGTCTCTTCTTCAAGAACATATTTTTCTGCCCTAGCTTTGTTGATCACAAGCTCAGCCTGGCATTCAGTCAACTTAGTTATGAGATCTTTGATCTGAGTCCTGTAGTTGTTGTGTTCATGTTTAAGAGTTTTTGGTTTTCTCTAAGTCATCTATCTTTAGTTTATAATCATTTTCAGCTCTTTAAAATCAGATTTTAAGATATTTAATGACTCAAGATCAGATCTCATATCTAAGTTGTGGGACCTGTATCTATTCACTTTAGCAATACATCCAGGTGTACAGAGATGTTCCAATACCTTTGCTTCATCATGGTCTGCCATAAGTGCTTGGTTTGGAGATGCATCTTCCACCTGAAAGCTTCAGTCAAAGCCTCCTTCTTCAACAGCAACTGCAACTTGCTGCTTTGGCTTCTCATTCTGGGGAGCTCTTTAAGTATAATTTGGTCTGGATTGTGTTTGGCCACCATTTGTCCTTGGTGCCTTACACTCCCTTGCAAAGTCTACCATCTGGTTATAGTTGTAACACTTTACTTTGCTTTTGTCCATCCCAAACTTTTCACTGGCTGCATTGCTTGGAAACTTCCTCCCTGTCCTCTTCTAGAATTTCTTGGCTCTGTGAGTGAGAAGAGTCATTTGCTGAACTAGCTCCATGTATTCTAGGTCATCAAGATGGATACAGTCCAGGTCTTTAAGGGTGAAGAGAAAGTTGCCTGTGCTTTCATCAGCAGACATAAAGGCATGTGAAGAGCTTGTCTCTTGGAATGAGCTTCCTTGAGTATAGATTTCTCTTGGTGTCTCCGGGAAGGTGATGAAAGGACCCTTTTGTGAGTTGTCAGGGTAACATATAAGATGATGCTGTGGTTCTGTACTATCCCTTTCAACCACATGGAAGGCTGAACTCAGTTGATTGCTGGAGTTACCAGATGAACCTTGCATATTCATTTCCATCTGGTATTCACTAAGAATACCATACAACTCTGTCAAAGTAAGAGTCTTAAGGTTCTCAATTCTCTTGATAACAACACAATAATATGTCCATTTTCTGGGAAGAGAGGACATGAACTCCTTGCAATGTCCCTGTTCTCAAGAGTCACTCCAACATCATTAGAGTATCCATAATTTCAACATACCTGAAGTATTGTTGAGTCATGGTTTCACCTGATTTGAAGGTGAAGTTTTCAAACTGCTGCTTCAGGAGATCCTTCTTGTTCTCCTTGGCTTCATATGACCCCTCATACATCAACTTTAGTGCATCCCGTAGCTGTTTAGCTGTTTTGCACTTCTTGAAGCATCTGTATATGAAGTTTGGAAGAGCAGTTTGAAGTGCAGTCATGGCTTTCTGATCAATCTCTATTCTTTTTCTGTCTTCTTCAGAATAGTCAGCACAACCTTTGGAATCATACCACCTCTAGCAGCAGCTGAAGAGGTGCTTGGTATGTAAGGCCCTGAGACAACAGATTCCCACATCCTTGAGTCTTGAGACTTGATAAGCCTTTCATTATATGACACCAAGTATCAAAGTCTTCAGGAGTGATCAGTGGGGACTTTGTTATTGTTCCAGTTTCCATATTAGCCTTAGTGATAGCTGCCATTTGAGTTGTTAAGTATCTTGTGTTTGTGAGGGATCGTAAGATGGTGAGATCTTATAATCAAAAGCCTGGAATGCTCTGATACCAATTGTAGGACCGTTCAAGGGATGGCACTTACAACACAATACACAATGATGAGAGAGCTTTACAACACTTAATAGATCAAATAGGGAACTGGTAACTTATAAGTTTGATACTAAGAACACAAGTAAATATGAGACAGAAACAAGAAGCAAATAACACAAGTATTGGTTTTCAAGAATGCTGTATATTGCTCTCAAGTTCTCTTACAAGTATTACAAAGCATAAAGAAAGTTACAAGGACCTGAGATACTTTATACTACATCCTACAACCGGCCATACTTAGAAGGCCAGCTGGAAACATAAGATCTAGACAACAACAAAATCAAATGTAGAGTCAAAAGGCAGATTGCCTTTTGACTAGTGACTATGATATGCCATAGCTCACATCCTAATATATTACAAAAAGGATAAAAGTACATAAAGTAGAAATCACAGACTCAAGTCGTCAATGTACAGTTATCAAAAGCATGGACCTTTTCACCAACTTATGTAAGTTGGTGACTGAATAGAGTTGCAGCGGAAAGGTGGTTCAACTTTATGATAAAATAGATTAGATAAAGCATGTGTTCAAAAGTCTTCGGAAGAAATCTGTCTTCACTTCTTGGCTTCGGAAGACTTTGTCTTTAAAGCTTCGGAAGACTTTATTTTGGGCTTCAGAAGATGTTGGTCTTGGCTTCGGAAGATTTTACACTTAGAATATTTCTAGTGCATGATGTAAAACTTCCGAAGCATTTCTATTCTGTACTTCAGTGCATGCATGCAGGAAAGACTTTGAATGTTTTAGATGCATAGCCTTATATGAAACCTTACAGACCTCCTAATGGTTCAAAACTTAAAAGTTCAGACCTCTTATTGGTTCAGCACTTAATCATTCAGAACTCGTCAAACAGTCCCTTAGTTTCATCCTAATAGTGATTTTAGATTCGAGATTGATATTGACAGACTGTTGTACGAGACTTTCATCGAGGACGTGTCATTTTAACGTCTTATGATTATGTCATAGGTGAGATATGAACCCAAAACCTTCATCTATAATAATAAAGTCTTATGCTTAAATTCTTTTCACCCAACCTGACTTAAGCTGAAATCGTACCGAAAAAATTTTATATTTAGTTTAAACAATACACTCTTGATCCGATCCATGAAAAATACATGGATTCGCTACTCCTAGCAGCCACTAGGCTAGATAGTGGTTTTTTTCATAAAGAAACTAATATTATTTACAAAGTAAAAATGTTGAAATTAAAAATAATAATAATAACACAAAAGCTACATCCCTACTTGTACCATTAGCATGGGGAGTTGTGTGTCATGGCCAATGATCGAATGTTCGTTTAGCCACATCTTTTACTAAATATAAAAGAACTAGAAATCAAGCTTGTGTGTTGCCGCGCGCTTGCGAACATTGTTACACAAATTACAATAGTGATATTGATGTGGTTAAGTATATAAAAAGAGTATGAAGTTATGGTGGTTCCAGATATGAAAACATAGATAGAAAAAAGTATTATGCCTCGGATGTTACAAGTTGCAACATAAACATAACCTGAGAAAAACGTTGAAACGTTGGTGCAAACCTACGTGTTGAATAACGTGGTTAAGAATACATTTGCGAACTTTGTTACGTGTGTTACAAAAAAATGTATGAAGTTGTGTGACTTGATTTTGGAGATCCATGTATAGATAAAAAAAGTATTATGTCTCACACTTGGTAGGTAAACAAAACCTAACAGTTAAACGAAAAACCCTTTAAAAACCAATAACATATATAATAATTATTTTTTGAAAAAGAAAAAGAAGTAATTTATAAAAAAAGCAAAGGAAAAAAATAACAAATAACCAAAAGTTGGTTCCTAGTTGCCAAAAGTAATTGTAACGGCTTGTGTTGCTTGTTGGCTAATGATCATAAGTTGGTTACTAGTTGCTAAATAGTAGTTGAGTTTGTTGCACTTGATCTACTAAATCAAAAATATACGTTCAATCTCTAAAAGCTAGAAATATGTAAATCATGCACGAGAATCTGTGTGTATTCCATATTATAAATATTGGTATGTTATGACTATATCTCAACATAATGTTGCATTATTTATTTTTATTGATAAATGAATTTGCCAAAATGACTCAAATTGAGATTTTTGTTAAAATTCAAATGAGTCAAAGTGTGAAGCCTTATAGATCAAAAAAGTTATGATCCTGCATTGAATGATGTTGCATGTTTGTATATATATATATATATATATATATATATATATATATATATATATATATATATATATATATATATATATATGTGTATATATATATATGTATATATATATATATATATATATATATATATATATATATATATATATATATATATATATATATATATATATATATATATATCATATGAGAGGATTTCTAACTATTGCAGATTTAGGATGTAGATTTGGGATGTTAACTTGTATAAGTTGAAGAGTAAATGTAGTAAAGGAATATTGTGATGCTCCTTAATGCTATTAAGAATTAAAATGACTCATATTCTATTCACATGCTAAAATATTGAGTCTAAAGCATGCTAGACTAATACATGTTAATTAGGGTGATTTGTGGAGACTAATTAACAAGAAACATTCAAATAAGCATAACACAAGATTGGTTTGTGTTTAGACAATTTGGAAATTGTTTTTAATTCAATCCAAGGAAATGTCATAAAGTGGGAGGATCTTAAGAAGACATTCATTGTCTAAGTGTGTCCTAGATGGTGATTTAGAATCCTTCTAAGTCTGTGATGGTTTGCAAACTCCTTATGACAAATTTAGGTTCAACACTAAAAATTAATTAAAACTTACACCAAGGCATGTGTTACTTTACGAATAAGTATATATGAACTCAATGATACAAAGATGTAGTTTTATTCAAATCATGAGTGTCAAGTTATTATCATAAGTAATGTTAAACAAACTTCATCAATGTGCAAGACATGTGGGGGAAAACCATTTAAGAAACAACCCTGATTCTTAATTTGTGTAGAAAGGGAGAACCTTTCTTTGTTCTATTAGGAAGTTGGATGATCCATAAAGTATGTATTATGTATTAAAGTGTGACATTTAAATGTGGGGGCTACATGTATTACCCTGTTGGGAACATGAATGACTTTATCTAATAACATGTAAATGTGGGGGTAACTTGTATTTAATTAACTTGAATGTTTGACAGTAAGGATTTGTGTAATGTGAATATGATAATGCAGAAACATGACCAAGTAGAGTACACAAAGGTCATAGGATGTTAATATGGTGATTAGCATTGGATGTCAGTTGGTTAGATTTAGTATCTACTAACAAAAGGCACAATGAAGTAGTGTTCATTTGAAATGCAATTGTATCTTTTAAGACATAATCTATACCTACAGGTCTGAGGTTATTGTCTTAAAAGTTGAAAATATGCAAGATTAACTTGAGAGTTAAGAACACATCATAACAACTAATGTTAATTGTAAGTTATCTATGGTAACTTGAAGAACTCAAAGATAATAGCTTTTATCTAACAACCTAAGGTTGATAAGAGATTAAGTTGTGAAACGAGACTAGACCTTATAGATAAAGGTATGTGAAAGAAACCTAACCTTGTTGATTGGAGATCCCAAGATCCAGGTTCAATAGGACAACCGACTCACATATTCAAGGGTGGTCACTATAGAGGCGTAACCATCATATAAGTTATATATGGTAATATATATTCCTTAAACTATAATGGGAGTTTAAATACTTCCTCGTCTATTCCTTAACTGTAGTGACTGTGCGGATAAATGATTGTGTGAAGATGGGTGTATATATTTTGATAAAATTTTTTAGCACAAATATAGTTTTAATTGGTTATTACTTATAATAACTACACACACAAGAGGCAAGTGTACATGTCGTGTGGTAATATAGTATTGATAAGAAACAAGTATCTATAGACACACCAAGCCAACTCAACAACTTCCACAATTTATCATATTAGGTTTTGTTTTGAGAAAATATAAGTTGCATTAATGTAACTGTAAGGCTTATTGAAAGGCTGATGTACTCAAAACAGACTAAGTCTTTCCTGCATGCATGCACTTAGTGCAAAGTAGAAGTTGCTTCGGAAGTTTTACACCCTGCATCAGAATTAGTCTAAGTGTAAAATCTTCCGAAGCCAAGACCAATATCTTCCGAAGCCAAAAGTGAAGTCTTCCGAAGCTTCAAAGACAAAATCTTCTAAAGCAAATGAAGTGAAGACAGATTGCTTCCGAAGACTTTGACGAACATGCATTCTCTGATGTACTTTTAATAAAGCTGACCAACTTTCTACTACAACTCTGAAGACTCACCAATTTATACAAGTTGGTGAATGGTCCATGCTTTTTGTAACTGTACATTGGGGTCTTGAGTATGTAACTTTCTACTTTATGTACTTTTATCCTTTTGTAATATATTAGGATGTAAGTTATGGCATGTCATAGTCACTAGTCAAAAGGCAAATCTGCCTTTTGATTCTACATTGATTTTGTTGTCTAGATCAAATGTATCAAGCTGGCCTTCTAAGTATGGCCGGCTGTAGGATGTAGTATAAAGTGTCTTAAGTCCTTGTAACTTACTTCTCATGCTTTGTATCACTTGTAATAGAACTTGAGAAGCAATATACTGCAATCTTGAAAACCAAACATCATTGTTGTTCTTTAATTTTCGGTCTCTTGTTTACTAGTGTTCATAGTATCATAATCAAAGTCCCGGTTCCCTATTTGATCTGTTAAGTGTTCTAAACACTCTCCTCATTGTGAGACTAAGTATATTGACCATACCTTTAACGATCCTGCAATTTGTATCAGAGCATTCTAGGCTCTTGATTGTAAGATCTCACCATCTTAGATCCCTCAGTCTCACAAAGCACTTAACAACTCAAATGGCAGCTCTCACAAAGGCTGATATGGAAACCGGAACCATGACAAAGTCCCCACTGATCAATCCTGAAGACTTTGATACTTGATGTCAAAGAATGGAAGGCTTTATCAAGTCTCAAGACTCCAGGATTTGGGAAACTGTTGTCTCTAGGCCTCACATATCAAGCACCTCTTTAGCTACTGCTGGGGGTGGTATGATTCCAAAGGAGGTGGCTGAATATTCTAAAAAAGATAGAAAGAGAATAGATATAGATCAGAAAGCCATGACTGCCCTCCAAACTGCCCTTCCAAACTCCATATACAAGGGCTTCAAGAAGTGCAAAACTGCTAAGCAACTATGGGATGCACTGAATCTCATGTATGAGGGGTCCACTAAAGCAAAAGAGTACAAGAAGGACCTCTTGAAGCAGCAGTTTGAGAACTTCACCTTCAAAGCAGGTGAAACCATGACTCAACAATACTTCAGGTATGTTGAGATTGTGGATACCCTAATGGATGTTGGAGTAACTCTTGAAAATAGAGACATTGTAAGGAAGTTCATGTCCTCTCTCCTAGACAATGGACACATTATTGTGTTGTTATCAAGAGAACTGAGAACCTTAAGACTCTCACTCTTACGGAGTTGTATCGTATTCTTAGTGGATACAAGATGGAGATGAACATGCAAAATTCATCTGGTAACTCCAGCACTCAAGTGAGTTCAGCCCTTCATGTGGTTGAAAGGGATTGCAGAGAACCACAACATCATCTTATTTGCTACTCTAACAACTCACAAAAGGGTCCTTTCATCATATTCCCGGAGACACCAAGGGAGAGTTACACTCAAGGAGGTCCATTCCAAGAGACAAGCTCTTTACAAGCTTTTGTGTCTGCTGAAGAAAATACTAGCAACTTTATCTTTACCCTTGAAGATCTTGACTGCATCCATCCAGATGATCTGGAGTACATGGAGATAGTTCAACAAATGGCTCTTCTCACTCACAGAGCCAAGAAGTTCTACAAGAGAACAGGGAGAAAGTTTCCAAGCAATGCAACTAGTAGAAAGTTTGAGCTGGACAAAAGCAAGGCAAAGTGTTACAACTATAACCAAATGGGACACTTTGCTAGAAAGTGTAAGGCACCAAAGACAAATGGTGGCCAAGCGCAAACCAGATCAAACTACACTAACAGAGTCAACCAGAATGAGAAGCCAAAGCAACAAGCTACGGTTGCTGTTGAAGAAGGAGGCTTTGACTGGAGCTTTTAGGTGGAAGATGTATATCCAAATCAAGCACTGATGGCTGATCATGATGAAGCCAATGTATTGGAACATCTCTGTACACCTGAATGTATTGCTAAAGTTAACAGATATAGGTCCTATAACTTAAAGATGAGATTTGATCTTGAGTCTTTGAATATCTTAAAATCTGAATTCAAAAGAGCTGAAAATGATTACACACTTAAAATAGAAGATTTAGATAAACCCATTTTAACTCTTAAATATGAGCACACAAATTATAGGACTCAAATAAAAGATCTCATCACTAAGTTAACTGAATGCAGGCTGAGCTTGTGATCAGCAAAACCAGGACAGAAAAATGTGTTCTTGAAGAAGAGACCTTCAAGAACATAATATCCTTATCCCTACATGCAAAAGTTTTTTATCAGAATAAGCAGGGACTGGGATCTACTGAGATAGCTCCTCCACACACAATCTTGTCTGTAAGATCTCCTAGGTATGAAACTTGTGAAGATGAGTTTTCTTTCATAGACCCCATGAGTGAAGAGGATGAAGAGGAGATAATGAAGAATGTCTCTGAGAAGAGTGAAGAAGAGCATTCTAAGAAGGGTCACTATTCTCCTGAGGAGAGAAAGGAAGTTGGAATGACCAAGTCTAAACGAAAAAACTTGATAAAAAAGGTCAAAAGAAAGTCCAAGAAGGCTCAAGAGATCAAGGCCATTTTTAACTCTATGCAGAAACAAGTTTTTATCTCTGCAGGTTTTGAAGTGGTTAAGATTGAAGACTCAAATTTGAACTCTAGTACCAGGAGTTCTAGTTTATGTCTAAATCATTCCAGCATCATGAAGAAGGCTGATCAGTTGTGTACCAGTACTACACAACCTGAACCATCCAACTACAAAGGTAGTTCTCACCCTAAAAAAATTGTCACATCATCTGAAAAGATGAAGATGGAGAAGGAAAGTGATCAAGTTCAGCTTTGTTCCCAAAGGAAGACTCTCAGAGGGAAGAAAATGGATTGTGTCATGTGTGGCAGTACTTCTCATTTTGCAAAGGATTGTCTTTACAATCCTAAAAGTACTGTCCACATGATCAAGAAAGAAACTTATGAGAATTTGAAGAAGAAGCAAGCTTCGGAAGAAAACTCTTTTCCTTCCGGACGCTCCAAAATGAAGAAGAAGACAAGTGAGAGCTTTCCTTTGGAAGAAAAGTTGGTCTCAAAAGAAAGGAATACTTTCGAAGTACTGAAGCCTGCTGCAATGATAGCAAGATCTTCCGAAGGTCCAGTCTCCAAAACTTCCGAAGTTGTCAAAACTTCCGAAGCGTTGAAGGTCAAGTCTAAGCTTCCAAAGGTGGTGTGGAAGACAGAGAAATACCATGTGACTGAAAGTTGTTCATCAATATCAGCAAATGATCCTCCAAATTTGACCATAGGATCAATTACTGTTTCATTGTCTTCAACTTCTTTTGATAAGCCCAAGACCAACAAGGCTTGGGTTTCCAAATGTAACTAACCATCTCCTTTGTTCAGGAACAACTCAAGACAAACAAGAATGTATGGATCATTGATAGTGGCTGTTCCAGGCACATGACAGGTAATGGGTCACTACTCCAAAACTTTGAGAAAATTGATGGAGGGCCAGTTGCTTTTAGAGGGGATACTGGAGGTTACATTACTGGAAGGGGCAGGGTCACAAATGGTAATCTCAGCATTAAGAAGGTAAACTTTATCAAGGAGCTTGGGTACAATCTTCTGAGTGTATCTCAATTTTGTGATCAGAGTCATAACATGCTTTTCACTGAGCATGAGTGTATTGTTCTCAAGTCCAGGGTGGTTATTCCTCAAGAACATATTCTGCTCAGAGCCCCTAGGAGAGAGAACATGTACAAGATGGACTTGCAAGAAACATCTCCCTTAGGAGAAGTTTCATGCTTTTCTATCTAAAGAAAATAGTGATGAGTCTTTCCTTTTGCATAAAAGAATGTGCCATGTAAAATTTAAAAACATGAATAAATTGATTAAGAATGATTTGGTAACTGGAATGCCAAAGAAAGAGTTTACAAGTGATGACCACTGTTTTGCATGCCTCAAAGGGAAACAACACAAGGTATCTCACAAGCCAAAGGAAAGAAACTCCATCATTACTTCCCTACACTTATTACATATGGATCTCTTTGGCCCTATCAGTGTAATAAGTCAAGGAAGGACCTCATATTGTTTAGTGATCACAAATGACTTTACAGATTCACTTGGGTATTCTTTCTTAAAACTAAGGATGAGGCTCCTGAGATCTTCAAGAGTTCTATCTTAAAGATTGAGAATCAATGTGATCACAAGGTCAAAACTATAAGATGTGATCAGGGAACTGAATTCAAGAACCAAATCCTTGATACATTTTGTGATGAAAAGGGTATTACAAAGCAATATGGTGCTCCCAGGACTCCTCAGCAAAATGGTGTTGCTGAGAGGAGAAACAAGACACTAATTAAAGCTTCATGAACTATGTTGTCTGACACTAATTAAAGCTACAAGAACTATGTGCAAAACAGAGTTTAGTAGTCAAGACTCATGGTAAGACTCCTTATGAATTTTGGCACAAAAGAAAACCTTTCATTGGTTTTCTCAGATCATTTGGATGTCCTTGCACCATCTTGAATACCAAAGACCAAATAGCCAAATTTGATGAGAAATCGGTTGATGGACACTTTATTTGATATTCTTCACAAGCCAAGGCTTATAAAGTATACAATCTCAGAACTAGAGTAGTTGGGGAGTCAGCCAATGTGACTTTCAATGAGCACACTCCTAGTGTGAAAGGTTCTGGTCCTGATTTTCTATATGATATTGATTTAGTTACCAACTGTTTTAACAAATCTTGTGAGAACGTTTTCAAGGTCCATAGATATCTTATCAGCACGTGATCCTAAACCAAGATTTAAGCTGAAAAGACCATGAAATCATACTACTTCAGCTCCAGTGGTAACTAACCTGCAGATGGAGTTCCTATCAGCACAACCATGTCAAATTCAGCTGATACATCTGAGGTGCCAACAAATTCCAGCTCAGAGGCACAACACTCAAATGAAGGAGCTTCAAATATATAAGGAGATGGTGGTGGAGACAGTAATCAAGAATTTCTTGATACTGACAACCACTCTATTAAGACAACATAAATGATGTCACACACTCATTGCATCAAGTTTCTCTTGATAAGTGTGTTAATGTGGTGGGAGAAACTTCAATGCATGATCTAAATTTCTCTAATTTAGATCTCTCAAAGCAACTTGCCGTGATCCTTCAACTCAGGATCCACAAGTCTCTAACCCACCACAAATATCATTGGAGATATTGACAGGGGTAAGAACAAGAGGACAAACCCATGATGCAAATGTGTGTCTTTATTCTTGTTTCTTGTCCCAGATAGAGCCAAAGAAAGTTGATGAGGCTTTAAAGGATGGAAGTTGGGTTGAAGCTATGCAGGTGGAGCTGCTTCAATTCAAAAGGCAAAAGGTTTGGAATCTATGTCCTCTTCCTCAAGGGAAGACCATCATAGGAACCGAATGGGTGTTTAGAAATAAGAAGAATGATAGAGGACTTGTCATCAAAAACAATGCAAGACTAGTTGTACTAGGGTACACATAAGAAGAAGGAATTGACTACACAGATATTTTTGCTCCTGTAGCAAGACTTGAAGTTGTCAGAATATTCCTAGCTTTTGCAACATTCAAGGATTTCAAGGTCTACCAGCTTGATGTCAAGTGTGATTTCTATATGGAGTGATTGATGAAGAAGTGTATGTCAAACAACCACCTGGCTTTGTAGATCCTGATCATCCTGATTATGTCTGCAAGCTTGATAAAGCTCTTTATGGGCTGCACCAAGCTCCAAGGAAGTGGTAACTCTATCTCAGTATTTCTGTCAACATGGCTATAAAAGGGGTACTATAGATGCAACTCTCTTCATCAAAGGAACAGGGAATGACTTAATGCTAGTTCAGGTATATGTAGATGACATTATCTTTGGGTCAACCAATCCAAAGCTCTACAAAGATTTTGAGAAGCTGATAAAGAATAGATTTGAAATGAGTGTAATGGGAGAACTCAATTTCTTTATAGGAATTCAAGTGAAGCAAGTTGACAATGGTAGCTTTATAAGTCAGTCAAAGTATGTACAAGACATACTTACAAGATTCATTTTGACTGATTGTAAGATTGCAAAGACACCCATAGCTAGAAACCATTCCCTTAGGCTAGACATTGAGGGGGAGTGTGTAGATGAACATCTTTACCGGGCTATGATTGGGTCTCTTATGTATCTTTCAGCTAGCAGGCCTAATATCATGTTTGCCAGATTTATTTGTGCAACATATCAAGCCAACCCCAAGATGTCACACCTAGTCACTGTCAAGAGGATTCTAAGATACCTCAAAGGTGTTGCTACATTAGGCCTTTGGTATCCAAAGAATTCTGACTTCAACTTATATGCTTATACAGATAGTGACTATGGTGGCTGCAATATGACTGCAAAGTCTACACTGGGGGATGTCAATTCCTTGGTAGAAGAAATGTCTTACAGCAATGCAAGAAACAATCCTGTGTGTCTGCATCAATTGCTGAAGCTGAATACATTGCTGCTGCTAGCTATTGTGCTCAAGTGCTTTGGACTCAGAATCAGATGCTAGATTATGGATTCAACTTTAAAGAGACTCCCATCCACATAGACAACAATAGTGCTATCTCTATTACAGAGAATCCTATGCATCACTCAAGGACAAAACACATCAACATCAGGTATCATTTAATTAGAAATAACTTTGAAAATGGATTAATCAAACTAGTCAAAGTTAACACAAATCAACAATATGCAGATCTGTTTACCAAAGCTTTTTATGAACAGAGATTTAAATATCTTATATAATTGAGTAGATTTTCTTTAAACTTAATTCATATTATTTATAAAATCTGTGTGTCCTAAATTGTCTATTTCATCATCTTCATAAGCCCTTGTTTACTTTAGAAAAAAAATCTTATAAAATTTTATCTCTTAGATTATTCAGAATTTTGATCATTTTATTTCGGAAGATACTTCTTTACCTTCAGAAGAAAATTATGTCATCCCAAACAAATAACTATTTATTTCAACTTACCTTTGGAAGAAATCTTTCAAATATCTTCCAAAGCATAAATGAATATAAGTACTTATATATTTTTGATGAACAATTTTCATCCGAAAGAAATTTAAGTCTCGGAAGTCTTTATTTCTCTTAGAATAAAAATCTCCAAGTCGAAATACCTTTCGAAGCAAAGTTCTTTATAATCTTTGAAATTTCTTCTGAAGCCATTTTAGCTTCAGAAGATTTTTATCAAAACTTCCGAAGACAGAATACCTTCGGAAGATTTTCGACTTCCAAAAAAACTACCTTTTTGGGCACTTTTTCAGAGGTGGGACCAATATCTGGATTACAAAGTTTATCCTCTTTCATTAACTTTGTCTCAAATCCAATTCATATAAATATACCCCCAACGATTCCCCATCTTTCACTATCTTCTTCATCTGCAAACACTTTTTAACCTAAAATTCACACAAAAATCACCTTGTTCTTATCTTCCTTCACCTTTAAGCATTCTCAAATGGCCAACCTCAACCGTAGAAACAACCCTGATTTCTCCATGTAACTCCACAGGCAACACAATCAGGTTGCTCTTGTTGGACTCTGAGAAAGATTCTAGTTTCTCAAAGGTCTGTCGTTTTCTTGCTCTATCTAACTTCTTCACCTCCCTTACCATTGATCCTCTTCTCTATGAGAATCACCAGTTAGAATTTTGGAAGACTTGTTAAGAGGTTATTATGGATGGGGAGAAGGTACAATCTGTCACAGTGCAGGAGAGGACAATCTTCATCACTCCAACCATCATCAACACACATCTTTAGCTGGATGATGTAGAAGGTGAACTGTCCTTTCCCAAAGAAGCTATAAATCATCCTTGAGTAGATGGGTTATGAAGGAGATTTCTCTGTAAAGACCTTCAGGAAAGGGAAGGTCTCATCCTAGTGGAAGTACTTGCTTCATGTGGTCATTCACAGCTTATCCAACAAGCATGGTGGATGGGACCAGATTCCTGAAGATCTCTCCTTCATAGTTCATGGAATGGCCCAGGGGGTCAAATTCAGGTATTCACAATTTGTGTATACCATTTTACTTGCTAATTTGGACTCCTTAGAGTATTATATGTTTCCTGTATATGGTCAACACATTCTCAACTTTAAACTGGGCTCACAGTTGAGGGGAACATGTAATATTCTTATATTGGGATTGATGAGACCCAACATCGTTAAAACAATGAAGAAGCCAAATGTTGGCTTCTCTGGGGTAGAAACAACCCTTGTCCCAAAAATGTTAGAGCTCAATTCTCAAGGTGACAACCTAGCAGCACAAGCTAGTGTTGAGCCCACGCCTTCTACTTCTCAATCACCAATACAGCCACAAATACTCCTCACCTACCAAAGAAAATCCAAACGAACCCTTGCTCAAGCTATTGAGCTTGTGAAGGCCCTCATATCATCCATACAGGAGGAAGTAGACACTAGAGCTCCCACTTCTCCTGAGGAGCAAACCACTCTCATCTTACAAACAATCAGTGCTGAGGTTCCTCATGCTCAGCCTGATGAGCTCATTACCCAAGTAGCTTTATGCCTTCACTCAGAGTCTTAAAACTCTAGTGAACAACCTTCAGGAGACAGTTACCATCCCCAGCCTCTTGATCTCAATCAGCCAATACCCAACCTAGAATTCTATGATGATGAAGACATGGGATTCAGTGAGTACCATGAGTCTCTCTACTCCTCCCCTACTCAAAAAGAGATGGGTACTCCTGCCTCTCCCTTGTCTAGCCCACATTATTTACCTGTCACTGAGGTAGATCTCTCTGAATATGTTCAGGAGGTCCATATGGAAGAGGCTCTCACTTTTTAAAGTGATTACTTCATTAAGACCTCAACCATGGTAACTCAGCCCATTAACACTTCACCTGAAGTTGTCAGTGAGCAGGGGAAATCCAGCAACCAAAAACACTATGCTGGTGGTGAGAGATAAGACTTTGGTCCAATTCTCTCATCCCTCCATGATTCTTCTGTTGAAGATGAGGGGAACATGAGGCTAAAGGTGCAGAAATTATAAAAAAACATGCTTCTATTTAGTCTCTAGGTTAGTCACTTGGAATCTTAGGTGACTGCCTTACAAACTAGAGTGAATGATCAGCAACTTGAGATTTCTTATCTCAAGGAAAAACTAGCTGGGAGACCCTTAAGGAGAGCTCATCCAGGAACACAAGAACCTATGAATATGATAGATCTAACTCCTAGCTCACTTATGCAAGTGGGTAATACTACCAAAAAGGGGGAGAAAGTCTCAGCAATCACAAAACCTGGGAGTTCTTCATAGAGTATGGACATTGAGGACTCACCATCCTCACTTGCAGTTACCCCTACTCTACAACCTCCTCAAGTTCACATTGATGTGGACTCACTCATTCAGAGTTTATTTGAGGAGGGGATTCCAAGGGCAATGTCATCCCCACCTCAAGGAGCTTCAAACTACATACTAGGGTGGAGGTATGATGCTGAGAGAAGAGCCCTCATACTTCATAGACTTCAAGGGCAGCAAGAGATCTTCAACTTTCAAACCTTGAACTACTTTGAAGGTCTTGATCTTGTCAACATTCCACTTGCCAATCCAACTCATCACATGTAAGCTGAAAGAATGGCTGAAAGGATACAAGACTGGATTGCTGAAGTGTTCAAAGCAAAGAGACAAATGCAAGCAGGAAATGTCATTGGTCAACTGGATGTTGAAGTGGACCCTAAGATTAGCTTCAAATGGGAAACCTTGACTGAAGGCCCAGTGATAGAACCTATGAGCACTGTCACAGGATCAACATCTTTAGCATCTCATTCCCTTAATGAAACACCTGTTGGTAAAGGTGTATCACGGCCTCTCTCTGGCCAAAGTCTGACTGCTACTTCAGACAATGAAGGCCAAAGCTCTCTCCACCCTGAGTCAAAAAGGTCTGTGGGTGACAAAGGGAAAAGGAAAGTGATTCCTGAGGAGATTGAGGAGGAGGAGAGAGAGAGAAAGAGGAAGCTAAGGGGAGAAAGTTCTGGTGGGTTCTCAGGATTTATGGAAGCTGCTATCAAGGCTGCTCACAAACCAAACACTCAAAATGATGAGTTGAGAGCAGCCAGGATACACTACTTAGGGACCAGAAACTATGATATTGATGAGATCATTCTCTCCCCTTAGAAGAATTGAATGAACTGGTAGACAAAGAGTTGTCTAAGGAGAGGAAGGAGGTAGAGGATGTAGAGCTGTTCCTCAATACCAAGAAAGAAAGAAGACAGAAAAGGTTGTACAAACATGCTCCTACCCTCTCCCCAATTCAAGAAAGTCCTAAAGAAGAGGCTGTGGCTACTGAACAACCTCAAGTAGATAAGCAGGCTAACATACAAAATATGATCAACTACATTAGTGTCACAGGTCTCTATCAGGCAGCTGTACTTCTTCCCTTGTCATATGAGTATATTGAGTTTGAATACCTCAAGCAGATTGAGCTACAAGTTCTCAAAGAACAAAAGACTGCTAAGAGGAAGATGAGGGATGAAGCAGCAAAGTCAAGGGTCATCATCCAAAAGAGTCAAAAGAAATTTGCGAGAGGCAAAGGATGATGGGCTTCTTGAAGCTGTATGGATTCTCCAGAAGGAGACTTGGTCCAATGTCTCTATCCATCATGGATGAGCACATTAGGGTGATCAAGCAGAAGATCAAGAGAGGAGAGCTTGTTGACCTACACCCACCACCAAGTCAAGCCCCTCCAGAAGTGGAGGTTAAGGTTGAACACTTTGATACAACACAACCTGGACCTCCTGCTGAACCTCAGCAAGCCTCATCTTCTGATCCACAGCATGGTTCAACTCCCTCTCCTTCTGAACCCGTGAGGGAGGAGGACCCAACTGAGAAGGACAAAATAGAACAACCTGGTGCTGAAGGCCCGTCCACTTAGTTGAAGAGGGAGAAAAGGATGTGCACCAAGTCTGTATCAAAGAAGAAATCAAAGGCATCCACCTCCAGGCCTCAGGATGAGTCAGAGCATCCTGAGGATGTGGAAGAAGAGGCTGCTCAACCCAGTCCAACTCAAGTAGAGCCTCTAGCATCAGGAAGACCTATCTTGTCATGGATTTTTAATGCAAATCCAGACAGATGGTATGTCATAAGAGATCAAGGTGGTCAAGATGTCTACTTTTGGCAAGACATGCTTAACCTACCTGATCTCTTGGACATAAGAAGGTATTTTGAGAGTCTGAGTGATCCTGACCAATTGATGAAGAAAGGAATGGTCATAATCATGATGAGGACTGTCAATATCTGAAGACACTTCTCTGTTTTGGTAGCATCAGCCTAGGGGGAGTTTGTAAGGCTTATTGAAAGGCTGATGCACTCAAAACAGACTAAGTCTTTCCTGTATGCATGCACTTAGTGCAAAGTAGAAATTGCTTTGGAAGTTGTACACCCTGCATCAGAAATACTCTAAGTGTAAAATCTTCCGAAGCCAAGACCAATACTTACGAAGCCAAAAGTGAAGTCTTCTAAAGCTTCAAAGACAAAGTCTTCCGAAGCTTTAAAGACAAAGTCTTCCGAAGCAAATGAAGTGAAGACAGATTTCTTCCGAAGACTTTGAAGAACATGCCTTCTCTGATGTACTTTTCATAAAGCTGACCAACTTTCCGCTACAACTCTAAAGACTCACCAATTATACAAGTTGGTGAATGGTCCATGCTTTTTGTAACTGTACATTGAGGTATTGAGTCTTTAACTTTCTACTTTATGTACTTTTATCCTTTTTGTAATATATTAGGATGTGAGCTATGGCATGTCATAGTCACTAGTGAAAGGCAAATCTGCCTTTTGGCTCTACATTGATTTTGTTGTCTAGATCAAATGTATCCAGCTGGCCTTCTAAGTATGACCGGCTGTAGGATGTAGTATAAAGTGTTTCAAGTCCTTGTAACTTACTACTCATGCTTTGTATCACTTGCAATAGAACTTGAGAAGCAATATACTGCAATCTTAAAAACCAAACATCATTGTTGTTCTTAAGTTTCTGTCTCTTGTTTACTTGTGTTCATAGTATCATAATCAAAGTCCCGGTTCCCTATTTGATCTGTTAAGTATTCTAAACACTCTCTTCTTTATGAGACTAAGTGTATTGATCATCCCTTTAATGGTCCTGCAGTAACCAAAATTTTAGGGTTTTTAAAAAACTAATTAAAAATAAAAAAAAGTAAAATTGATACTTTAGGGTTTAAGAAGGAAATTAAGACTATCATCCTCATTAGATACATTTATGTAACTGTGATGAATGTTGTGGTTTGATCAAAGATATAAGTTTATGTAGTTATGCTAATGTTATAAACATGAGCCAATGTGGATTTCTCGTCTGCCAGCTCTGTAGTGACAAGGACACCAACATCGAGTAACTTATAATGCTAATCCTCCAAGCCACTAGTAATGTAGTTAATACTTGTGCAACCTTTCAACATACATTTTCTTGAAACATAACTTAATTTTAGAAAGAAAGTTGATCAAGTTCCTTTATAACATACCATTAATTCTAGAAAACCATAACACAATTACTGTATATTTCTCATACTAGCAAAAGGAAACCCGTAAATGATCAGAAAGCTAAAGTTATATGATTTTTAATAACCATTTCTAGTTTATTAGCCATGTATTTGTTATGAAGACCGATTTCACGAATAAAAGCTAGTTCATACATTTTTCAACATTGTATGACATTCGCAATTACTACTCATAAGTTTATCCCAATCAAATGTAGATGCTAACTATCAAAAGTTTACCTAAGATTATCATGACATTAACATAACATAAATCACACCATTAGTTCATCATAAATTACATAAGTTTATCCAATTAGAATGATAATAAGAGTTTATTTTATATGAGCTTGAACATAACAACAAATGACATAGAAGATAGATATGAATTCATTGGTGAAATGGAACAATCAAACCGATGATCCTCAATAAAAGCTTTCCCTAAAGCTTTAGTTTGCTTATCCTTTTAGCCACTAAAGTTCCTATTTTAAACTTGTTACAAAAGCTTATTCCTATATACTCATTTTATTAAACACTGGAGTAGTAGACCTACTTAGGGGAGAATGAGAATAATTGAGAAGAAATTGTTAGGATATACACACCACTCTTACATTTCCATGACGTGTTGAAACATAGTAATATAACTAGTATTAAGCATCACTGCGTTGCAGCGGGAGGCGTAAGAATGTGCTAAAATAGTATCAATGGCACGCCACCACCAGTGACCACCAATAGTCCAACACCGAAAAAACTCGTATAAAAAACGAAAAAGATAAAACCGAAAAAAGTAAACGTAAAAATGTTGAATCATGCAGGCGAAATGTAAAACATATAAAACAATAAGCAAGTCGGTGTGGGACCAGCGCGTTGCGATCGGGACGTTAAACGGGGTAAAATAAACGTAAAAAATGTTGAATCATATACGCACTTTGTGGCGTGTTAACTCGCAAAATTTAAACCAAAACAAAATTTGAAAATTTTGTATAATATGAAAAGTATTGGTGACTAACGTTGAAAGGGAAAGATGTTGGGGGCTAAATTGTGAAAAATATAAAGTAATGGGCCAAAATATAAATTTTTAAGATTAAAAACAAAAAACAAAAAGATAAGTACAATCAATTAAACAAATAATACAACACTTAAGTTAGGAAATTCAGAATGCAAAACACACAATTCTGTAATGTATCTTACATAGGCTAGATAAATTTATATTACATACGCTTGTGAGTCACTCCTAAGATTTAGCATATTTAGAATTTTAGGTACTATGTAATATAATCACATAGTTGGGAGATTCTTATAAAATTGTATTTTGAGATTCTTCAAGTATTATTTTGCTGACTATCGCTCGTATTCAATTCATTTGGTATTTTGCTTATTTTAACTAATATAATCATGAGATTCTTAATATGTTTTCAACAAGGAGGTTGATGAATTTTTCACAGCTTTTGGCTTGTAAAACAAATTTCTATATGACTATATATGAACTTTGAGGTGTTTTGCTTATTTTAATCAAAAAGAGAATCAACAAGCTTGACTTTCTGGTTTTAAAAAGTTGATTTTTAGTTAAAACTAAACATGAAATATAGTTTTTAATGGATGCATTTTAAAAACATAAGCTGTTACACTACCCATCCATCTTTTATAAAATATAAAACAAAATAATTTAAAAAGAGATCAATATATCTTATATTAATTATATGTAATCTTCAACATACTAGTACCCATATGATTTTTATAAAATCAAATTTGTTAATAATTGTTGAAGCCATGCAAAGTAATATCACTCTTGAACAACATTCCCCCAACTAAGCTTGCCAAAATTGTGATTAATCTTTTGTATTATTTACAAGTAAATACAATTAAGAGACATGGATATCACCCAACAAGTACATTATATACACGTACTAGCTTGTCAGATATAAGCTATATAATACATATAAATTGGATGATACGAGAGTATTAACATAAATATAGATATTTAAGTAGTTAAAAAGACAAGTTTGGATCTTATGCACTTATACACGTTGAAACTTTAAGCCATAATTCCAAATAATGTCTTAAGATTTTTTAGATGTGGGTGAAAGTGTAAGTCTGCTTCTTAAAAATCTCTACCAGAAAAAAAAAAAACCAATAACGAAACAGAACAAAAACCCTTCTTTGTTCGTTTATGTCATGTGAACCCCAACAACTTGATATTTTCATTTGCTTGAATTAGTGTCATGAAAATGATTGTGTGGGCTCATATATAACAAGTGAAAGAGGATTTTAGGTGGATCAAAATGATTTGGATCACCATTGATTTTAATGCCATTTAATGTCTTTCTTAAGTTCACTAATAACATATGATCCATATTTTATCCGTAATTTAAGAGTTTGTAATCATTTGAGAAATGACATGTGCATCTTTTTATTTCTTAACTAACTTCCTTCTTTTTAGTTAGTATTAAGCCCCTGCATTGCGGATGTGGCGTAAAACTGTGCCAAGTAACACCAATAACACATTACCGTTAGTAACCAGCAACACTGAAAAAACTCGTATCGAAAAAGAAATAAAAAAAGGAAAAAGTAAATTGAATGAAAAGTAAACATAAAAACATTGAACCATGCAGACGTAACGTAAAACATATAAAACAATAAGTAAGTCGACCTATGACCAGCGCGCTGTGACGGGGCCGTTAAATGGGAAAAAATAAGTGTACAAATGTAGAACCACACACATACGCTGCGGGATGTTAACTCGTAACATTTTGACTGAACCGTAAAACACAAAATTTGTAAATATAAAAAGTATAGGCCGGTGACCAAATTTGAAAGTATAAATTCTTGGGACTAAAGTGTCAAAAATGTAAAAGTATTGGGTTAAAACATAAAAGTTAAAGATTATAAAAAAATGGGTACAACCCGCTTAAACATATTGTACTACCCATAATGCACAAAAAGTTGATAATTAGTATATACTAGTATTCAAGCCCCACGCCTTGCGGTAGGAGGCGTAAAACCGTTCTAAGTAGCATCAATTTCACATTGTTGCTAGCAATCACCTACACCAGAAAAGCTCGTAAAACAAAAGAAATAAAACCGACAAAAAATAGATGCAAAAACGTTAAACTATGCACATGTGTTACGACGTGTTAATGTGTATAAATTAGACCAAAACGTAAAACACAACGCGACCATTAAACTGGAAAAAAATGTAAACTCGAAAAGTTGAGACCGAGACGTAAAATAAAAAACTTATAAAAGAATAAAAATAAATGAGACTAAAATTGAAAGTGAAAAAAAAATGTTAGTGTTAAATGTAATGGTTGAAAACTGTAAGGTTAAAATTAAAAAAAAAAAAATTAAATGCAATATACAAAACATATAACAAAAATCATAATACACAACTAAATTGATAATTAGTATTATATAAATATTATTAAAAATGTTACCCGTCATTTGAACAATTTTTGAGTCATCCTTTCTTGGTGGACGAAATGTGTCAAAGTCGTTCTAGTGGGTTACTTTGATTATCTCGTTTCTATGTGAGTGTTAGAGTTTAATTTAAAAAAACTCTGTAAAATAATAATTAAATTTAAAGATTGTGTAATTAGGTCACTTATCATTTTTTTGCTTAATCAGGTTATTAAACTTTATTTTGATATTACAATCTCATATATTTAACCTAATAGCAAGTTTGTCATCTCTTTAGGTGAGTCATAAAATGCAAAATATTTTTTAAAAATTGAAATAGTTAAAAATTAACACTTTTAATAAAAAAACAAATTATTTAAATACGAATATTTTTAGAAATGATAAAAAAAATAAAAAAATTACTAATGAACTGATTAGAACAAATTAAAATGCTAGTGACCTGATAGGAACATATAAAAATACGAGTAAAGTAATTGAAACATTATTAAAACTTTTTTATTATTATATGATTGTTTTTCATTAAAAATGAATTGAATGTTCATTTATACTTACATTAAATTTCCTATTAATTTTGATGTTTAAACAAAATCATGTTAATTTTTATGAGTTGTAACAAAACATATATGTAATTCATGACGTCGATTTATGTCAAGTCAAATTGAATTATGAGTCAAAATCAAAACCCTATATATTGATGCATGTAATGGATTTATGAGTCAAAACAAAACATCAACATTGATTTTTGACCGGTATTAATTAGTAAAAGACAAAACATGCATATCGATTATGACATGCTTTTTAATAAACTTGTAATAATAAAATCATCAATGCTGCATGTGATACAATCGGTAGTAACTTGAATCAACTAATTTTAATATTATTTATTTTAATCACTCAACTTCAAAAATCAATATTTCATTTATTTTAAATTTACTTTGAACATATTAGTTTTTTTGTAATACTCTCACATAACAAACAAAAGCTCATAGAAAATAAATTATATAACTCATATATGAATATACTTATTTGTGTTCAAATATAGTGAAAAAGCTTTTTAAAAATGATTTTTCCAACAATCCCAACATGAGTGAAGATTGATCAAAGCAAACCAAATTTTCCAATAAAACCTCGACAATTGAAATATGCATAGAATAGATAGTTCATCACTTTGAACCTTCCTATGTGAAGTAAAAATAGACTAAAAAATATTAGTAGACTCGAAAATATTAGTAGACTTGATGTCGTTTAACTGATGAATGTGAATAAAGACGGCAATACACGTATACACAAGACCCTTCCTAACTAAGCTATCCCTTTACTATCGTGTCAAAAAATGGTCTTGGAACACTAGTCTAGTTATGTGAAAGCTCTAGGAGTTACGTACAACACAATTTCATTTGAAGCGATTCATCTTAAATTGTTTTCAAGATTTGCTCAAATCATTAAGTACACATTATGCTCACCCTCACAACAATGTCCCCGTCAGTGATAGCAATAGACTATGAAATATTGTCTTTACAACTTTACGGAATACACATATATCAACATACATATTAGCTTATGCATTAAACCTAGATCTCTAGATCTTCGGGAAAAGGTTGGCTTATTTTGACATACCCTCGTTCATGGGCTATTGTCTCATTTCAAAACTTGATCTCTTATCAACCCTTCGCTCTTAACTTGGGTACATTTATAATTTTTTTCTTTAAGAGATACAATTCACATTTCAAGGTCTCCACATCTTCACTATACCTTTGGCCACTAGATTTTATATTCAACCAATTAGCATCTATGTCTAAACACTAATTTGAATCCTTATATTCAACCAAATGGAATAATGAGAGGTTATCCGTTTCTACACAAATTAGAGAAAACATCTCAATAACATTTGTATATCTAGAAAGGTTGTTCTTAAATGGACTTCCCCACATTTCTTACAAATATGATAGGATTTTCTAAACTTGACATATCCGACATTTTGACACCTAAAAGCTTAACGTCATATTAAGTTGGTTAATCAATATTTGTTTCTCAACTTAGATTGCATATTCTCACATGAGCTTTTGAGCTAACTAAAGCAACACATTCTTAATACAAGCTTCCAACACTTTCTAGTGTTTATACTGACATTGTCGAAACTTTGTTATTAAATCATCACATACTTCGAATGATTTTAAGACACCATCTAGGATTAACATTGTTATAAGTTTGTTATTACCTCGTAATTTGGGTTTTTCTATTAACATTAATAATGTAGTAATAATGACAATACTATCGCTATTTGTAAAAAAAAACATTAGTACAATACTGCATACCAAACTAAATAAAAAATAAATATAAAGTTATTTACATAATAAACTTGATTCAAACTGTGGTCTTCGACATGTGCTTCAAAAAAGTCTACTTATAGTATTAAATACACTTTATTTAAAATTGATTTCATGTATCTTTTAGATGAACGTGTATGTTACCTAGGGTACCAAAATCAGTACAATATGTAAAATGCTGAATATGACTCACGCGCCCGAGGTTTTACTAGGTGACATAATTTTTTCAAGACTAAGAAATTTGAATAAAAGATTCATTATAACTTATATTCCATATTTAACTTTGTTAGTTTAACATAATTTTAACATTTTTTATGAGTTAAAACAAAATACTTATTTGATTCATGACATGAAATTATGTCAGTTTAAATATAACTCAGATTGGTACCCAGACCTACGTTGCACATCATAAGGATGGGGTAAACCGTGGCTCATATTTCTGTAATCACAGTCAAAGATAGGAGGCAATGTAATTAGTATAGTGCGACTTAAAACTGATTTCTGGTTGTAGCTGCACGCAAAAAATGGCTACCAAGCCAGGGCTACCGACACCAGTTTGGTATATCATCATAGCTGTGGAATAACCAAAACAAAGGGTCTCAGATGAACATATTTTCATCATCATTTATATTAGCTAACAATAGTCACATCCAACACGACCAGATCACCAACACACGCCCATAAACACAACCATGTTACGGCTACAAGGTAAAGAATTGCCATGCAAGAAGAACAACGGGTTATGTTTCTTTTACGTGTCATATGCTACGTATAGGGTGGAATGTCATGTAATGTTTTCATTCCCTGTATGCAGCATATGGACCCGGCCATACGCGGCGTATGGGGAATGAAAACATTCCCTGACATGAACATATCAAATGAGGTGTTAGGGGAGGCCCATACGCGAGGTAAAGGTTCCAAATTTTTTTTCTTAACAAACCTGGGAAGCATGATGTAAGGCCCCGTTCCCGGGACGCTTACAACTGGCCAATCATCGCACATAAAACATATATTTACATTTAACTTGAAGAAACATCGCAGCGGAAACATTTAAACGTCATTCCATTTCATCATAAAAGCTTTTGCAAAATAATACATCGTTATCAAATTACAAAATACTTGTTGCATTACATCACAAAAGTATTATAAAAATAGATGCCATCCAAAAGAGCTGAGTAGCCGCCCCGTGCCATCCTCAGCAACTTTACCTGCCAACTGGAAACACATAAAAGTCAGCGTTGCTGAGTGAGTTCTAGTTTTATAATAAAACATACTTTTATTTCGTTTAAAACCGTTCTTTACTTTTGCATGTGATCATACATCATACGTACACATAGATAATATCATTATTAACTTCATCATTCATCCATTGACTTCCATTCATTCATACTTTCTTACTTTCATTCGTTCGTTCATCATTACATCTTTTCTTTCCGTCAAAACCATGAACTTTACCCTTCCGTCAGCTGGTATTGGGCTGAAGCCTATCATAGACCTTCCATCACGGTGCATAGCACCCTGGCCACAGTACCGAAGGTAAAAATTCAGGTATACCATTGTCATGCGCTATACCCTTCTGTCAGCTGGTACTGGGCCGAAGCCTATCATAGACCTTCCATCACGGTGCACAACACCCTGGCCACAGTACCGAAGGTAAGAAACAATGGTTCTATACAAATGGTCAATCACAAAGAAGGACCCCGATGTGCATCCTTCTGGGGTAGCTAACCCACACACCGTTGGGCTAACACCCTACATTGGGGCGTGTCCCGACATACAAGGCTTACAAGACTTTCGTTACTTTCCATCGTTCATTAATGCATGCATTCATTCATCATGTTTCTCTTTCATTATCTTCCACTTTACGTTACATAATACTTTCATTTCATTCATTAACATTCCACGTAAAGCCAAGGGAAAATAATCATACATAGTAATAAGGAACATCAACATACACAGTCAACATCATCATACAGAGCATCATCATACATACATAACATACATCATGCATAATCATACAACATCATACATCATCATCATCATGCCCAACATAACTTCTATGGTCTCAAAAGTCAACTTACATGAACTACCGGGAACCTTCCACGTCAAAACTTACATCTGCACTTTCCCCCAAAAGTCAGTAAATAAACTATGTTCCATCGGTTACACAAGCCCTACTTGGGCGTATGGGCACCCTTCAGTCGCATGGCCTCCCCAGGCGACTGAACCCATGCGGATGGACACAATGTGGATGAACACCTGTGCGAATGGACCTAATGAAGATGGACCTAGGCGTATGGACCTCAGTCGCATGACCCCCCATGCGAATGACCCTCAGTCGAACGACTTGCATGCGTATGGCCTTCAGTCGCATGACTTCAGGCGCATGGGCTCCATTCGCATACCCTTCGTGCGAATGAACCTCAGTCGCATGGCCTCCAGGCGCATGGACCTCAGTCGTATAACTTTCAATCGCATACCTTGCTAGCGCATGAACTTTAGTCGTATGACTTCCATGCGTATGGACCTCAGTCGCATGGCATTCGTGCGCATGGACCTCAGTCGCATTCCTTTCGGCCGTATGGCCTCCAGTTGCATGCCATTCGGTCGCCTAGCCATAGCTGATGCAGAATGCAGTTCATCCCGAATCCAAACTGCCATTTTCGGCCTCCAAGCTCTCCCAAACCTGTTCTAGGCTCAAATCAACCATCCTAAACCTTAGAAACACCTACGATAACACCATTCAAGCACACACAAGCCCGAAAACAAAACCCATTCGAATCACACACAAACACATACACATGGGTTCAACACACACACTTCAAAAACGGGTTTTACTATGTGTTCCAGCCCCAAATCAGTTGAAAACGTGAAAAAGAGGGGTCCTAGAACTCACACAAACAACCCCGTCGAGTAGAGCTTCAATCCAACCCGCTACACTTCAACTTTCACGCTCAAATCCACAAAAACCAAGCTTGAGACCACTTTTCCTCCTCTTTTCTCTCTATACCCGAAAATTGTTAGTGTGGGGGAGGGTGTGGGCTGCCCTCCCCTCTTAATTCCCCACTCTTCCAATCTTTCTCTTGTTCTGGCAAGTTTGGTCCATCGACTTTGGACTTTATTTCTTTTTCTTCTTTCGTCGGCTTCAAAGAAAATATCCGGGTGTTACAAGTCCACCCCCTTATTTAGGTTTCGTCCCCGAAACCTGTTATTCCTCGAACAAATGTGGGTAATGCTGCCTCATTTCTTCTTCAGTCTCCCACGTTGACTCGGATCCTTTCCTGTGCTTCCAGTGTACACGCACAAGAGGAACCACTTTATTCCTCAGCCTCTTCTCTTTTCGAACGATGATTGCCACTGGTAGCTCCACATAATTGAGCCGTTCATGCACTTTGATATCCTCCAGTGGAACGATTATATCCTCGTCCGCCAAACATTTCCTCAGATGAGATACGTGGAATGTCGGGTGAATCCCACTTAGCTCATCTGGTAACTCCAATCTATAGGCCACCTCTCCTACTCGAGCAATGATTCGGAAAGGCCCTATATACCTTGGGCTCAACTTGCCCCGCTTCCTGAACCGGATGATGCCCTTCCAAGGTGAGACTTTCAGCATAACTCTATCACCCACCTGGAACTCAATCGGTCTGCGTCGTTTATTAGCATACGACTTCTGTCTATCTTTGGCTGTCTTCATGAAGGCCTTGATCCTTTCAAGCTTCTCAGTCGTAGCCTCGATTACCTCGACGCTTCCTAACTTCATCTGACCAATGTCACCCCAACACACAGGAGTTCTACATCTCCTACCGTATAGCATCTCATAAGGAGGCATACCAATACTGGCATGATAATTGTTGTTATATGAGAACTCAGCTAACGGTAAGTGGTCATCCCAACTTCCTCCAAAATCGATAACACAAGCACGAAGCATATCCTCCAACTTCTGAATGGTCCTTTCTGACTGACCATCAGTCTGGGGATGATAAGCCGTGCTAATGTGTAACCTCGTCCCCATGGCATCGTGGAATTTCTTCCAAAATTTAGATGTAAACCGGGTGTCACGATCAGACACAATAGACACCGGCACACCATGACGAGTTTCAATCTCCTTAATAAAAAGATCTGCCAACCTCTTGGATGAATATGTCTCGCGGATTGGTAGGAAGTGAGCACTCTTTGTCAGACGATCAACAATCACCCATATAGCATCCTACCCTCGCGCAATACGTGGCAGCTTCGTAATAAAATCCATGGTGATGTGCTCCCACTTCCACTCCGGTATATCCAAAGGTTGGATCTTTCCATACGGCTTTTGGTGCTCGGCCTTCACTTGTAAGCAAGTAAGGCATTTACTCACATACTCCACCACATCACGCTTCATACCCGACCACCAATAGTCTTTCTTCATGTCTTGATACATCTTTGTAGCACTGGGATGAATGGAGTATCGAGTCTTATGAGCTTCATCCATGATCTTCACCCGTAGATCCCCAAAACGAGGAATCCACATTCGCCCGAATCAGGTTTAACACCGAGTGTGTTTTCACCCAATTCTGCAACCAGACCTCTCATTCTATCAGAGTTAAGGTGATCTTCTTTCAATGTCTCATCTTGAAACTCCTTAACTTGCTTCATCACATCCGAGGTCATGATCAACTGATAGGCTTTCACCCGAATCGGCTCGGGTCTCTCCTTTCGGCTAAGGGCATCCGCCACCATGTTGGCTTTGCCCGGATGGTAATGGATCTTGCAATCATAGTCCTTTATGAGCTCCAACCATCTCCTTTGCCTCATGTTCAAGTCCTTCTGCTCGAAGAAATACTTCAAGCTCTTGTGGTCAGTGAATATGGTGCACTTCGTCCCATACAGGTAGTGCCTCCAAATCTTTAACGCAAAGACCACGGCTGCTAGCTCCAAGTCATGAGTAGGATAGTTAACCTCATGAACTTTCAACTGTCGGGATGCATAGGCTATAACCTTTTCTCTCTGCATTAACACACACCCCAACCCCGAGTAGGAAGCATCAGCATAAACCACCAGATCTTCACTTCCATCGGGTAACGACAAGACAGGAGCTTGGGTCAATCTCGCCGTTAAGTCCTCAAACGCCTTCTCCTGAGCTTGACCCCATACAACTGAGCTTGACCCCATACAAACTTTACATCCTTACGAGTCAACTTGGTTAGTGGAGAAGCGATCTTAGAGAAGTCTTGAACAAACCTCCTGTAATAGCCCGCCAAACCCAAGAAACTACGAATCTCGGATGGCGTCTTTGGAGACTTCCATTGCATCACTGCTTCCACCTTTGCCGGGTCCACCATAATCCCCTCGGGATTCACCACGTGACCCAAGAACTGAAGCTCACGCAACCAGAACACGCACTTGGAGAATTTAGCATACAACTTCTCCCTTCTCAACGTTTCCAATACCTCTCGAATGTGACCGACATGCTCATTCTTGCTCCTCGAATAGATCAGGATATCATCAATAAATACGATCACTGATTTATCCAACATCGGCCGACACACTCGATTCATCAAGTCCATAAAAGCAGCTGGCGCGTTAGTCAAACCAAATGACATAACGAGGAACTCGTAGTGACCATAACGCGTGCGAAAAGCTGTTTTAGGAATATCCTGCTCTTTCACCTTTAGCTGATGGTAGCCCGATCGAAGATCTATCCTTGAGAACCAACTGGCACCTTGAAACTGATCAAACAAATCATCAATCCTCGATAACGGGTACTGATTCTTCACTGTCAACTTGTTCAACTCACGGTAGTCTATACACATCCTCATACTACCATCCTTCTTCTTCACGAATAAGACCGGAGCACCCCAAGGAGAAATACTTGGTCTAATAAACCCCTTATCAAGCAGCTCTTGTAGTTGCTCCATCAACTCTTTCATCTCTATCGGAGCCAGCCGATACGGTGCCTTGGCAACAGGTTGGGCACCCGGTATCAAATCAATCTGAAACTCGATCTCGCAGTCAGGTGGCACTCCTGGTAAGTCTTCGGGAAATACATCCGGAAAGTCACACACAACGTGTACATCAGATAGTTGTGGTGTTGGCGTATCCACATCCTTTACATAGGCCAAGTAGGCACTATATCCACGCCTCATACACTTTCCCGCCACCGCCATTGAAATCACTTTCGGAATCATCATGACCCGATCCCCATTCACAGTTACCGAACTCCCATCAGGCGCTGTCAAACAAATAATCTTCTTGCGACACCAATGTTCGCCTCGTAGTCCGCTAACCAATCCATCCCAAGAACTACATCGAAACCACCTAAGGTCATCACGAATGGTCTAACAGGAAACTTGTGACCTTCTAATTCCACATCACAACCTTTGATCATTTCAGAAATCCGGGTAGACTTACTTATGGCAGTTTCTACATCAAAAGGCGCATCAACACGTCTACTACTAATAGGCAGCTTAGCACAGAAAGCAGCAGAAATAAAACTTCTACTAGCACCAGAATCGAATAACACATAAGCTAAAGTTTGGTTCACTAGAAACGTACCGGACATAACGTCAGGGTCCGTCCTAGCCTTCTCCTGCATTATCGTGAAGACCCTGTGCTCACCCTCTGCCCTTCAGTTTTGGTCGTTTTCCTGGCTTCAGAACTCTCTGCCCTTGGTTCCTTGCAGTCCCTACTTATGTGACCCCTTCCACTGCAGTTATAGCACCGTACCACCCCACACTCTCTTGCCAAATGACCGGGCCTCCCACACTTGAAGCAAAGATTTGATCCCCACCTACACTTTCCAATATGCCCTTTGGCACACTTACCACACTTTCTCGTCTCCGCACCGGACGAAGCTACACGCCGCTCATCTGTCCTGGCAACCTTTTTGTTTAGAGTGGCCCTGCCACTCCCAAACCGCTTTCCGTTCCAATTCTTGTCGCCGCTACCCTTCTTGCTCACTTCAATAACAGTCGTCTCCTTCACCGTCCTAATTACCTCAGTCATCATAGACGGCAGAATTGTCTGCATAACCTGTTGAACTCCCTCAACAACAGCCTTTTTTAGTGTGGTCTTCAGACTAGCACTAACATCGCCGCTTTCCAGGTGAGGGATCTCGGGCTCTTCGAGTGCCATTTCAGCCGCCCTAGCCATGCTTCTCGTGACACGCGGTCCAGAACCACGTCCACCACAACTTTCACCTGACGAAACCTTCAAAGATCTACCACCGGCCATCCTCTAACACGCTATAAGATTCAAACACCAACACGGTCATTCAAGGGAACAGCTCAGTTTATGTCAAGTATAGTAAGTCCCTAATTAAAGTGGCCAGTTGTGATTAGCCACTTACTTTACTCTTCATACCCCGAGCATTACCTATCCTGACTACATCAGTATCTAAATCTACATACAACACATAAACCACATAACATGCGCACGTAATACCGATTAACATTAAGAAAATACCTGATGGCACGCAACTACTCAGATTGGCATCCCATTCCCTTTCCGTCCCATTTTCAGTTTAAGTTAAGGTTTATTTTGAAAATTTACCTATTTCATTTAAACTTTGGCTCTGATACCAACTTGTAAGGCCCCGTTCCCGGGACGCTTACAGCTGGCCAATCATCGCACATAAAACATATATTTACATTTAACTTGAAGAAATATCGCAGCGGAAACATTTAAACGTCATTCCATTTCATCATAAAAGCTTTTGCAAAATAATACAACGTTGTCAAATTACAAAATACTTGTTGCATTACATCACAAAAGCATTATAAAAATGGATGCCATCCAAAAGAGCTGAGTAGCCGCCCCGTGCCATCCTTAGCAACTTTACCTACCAACTGGAAACACATAAAAGTCAGCGTTGCTGAGTGAGTTCTAGTTTTATAATAAAACATACTTTTATTTCGTTTAAAACCGTTCTTTACTTTTGCATGTGATCATACATCATACGTACACATAGATAATATCATTATTAACGTCATCACTCATCCATTAACTTCCATTCATTCATACTTTCTTACTTTCATTCGTTCGTTCATCATTACATCTTTTCTTTCCGTCAAAACCATGAACTTTACCCTTCCGTCAGCTGGTACTGGGCCGAAGCCTATCATAGACCTTCCATCACGGTGCACAGCACCCTGGCCGCAGTACCGAAGGTAAAAATTTAGGTATACCATTGTCATGCGCTATACCCTTCCGTCAGCTGGTACTGGGCCGAAGCCTATCATAGACCTTCCATCACGGTGCACAGCACCCTGGCCATAGTACCGAAGGTAAGCAACAATGGTTCTATACAAATGGTCAATCACAAAGAAGGACCCCGATGTGCATCCTTCTGGGGTAGCTAATCCACACACGTTGGGCTAACACCCTACATTGGGGCGTGTCCCGACATACAAGGCTTGCAAGACTTTCGTTACTTTCCATCGTTCATTAATGCATGCATTCATTCATCATGTCTCTCTTTCATTATCTTCCACTTTACGTTACATAATACTTTCATTTCATTCATTAACATTCCACGTAATGCCAAGGGAAAATAATCGTACATAGTAATAAGGAACATCAACATACACAGTCAACATCATCATACATACATAACATACATCATGCATAATCATACAACATCATACATCATCATCATCATGCCCAACATAACTTCTATGGTCTCAAAAGTCAACTTACATGAACTACCGGGAACCTTCCACGTCAAAACTTACATCTGCACTTTCCCCCGAAAGTCAGTAAATAAACAATGTTCCCTCGGGTACACAAGCCCTACTTGGGCGTATGGGCACCCTTCAGTCGCATGGCCTCCCCAGGCGACTGAACCCATGCGGATGGACACAATGCGGATGAACATCTATGCGAATGGACCTAATGCGGATGGACCTAGGCGTATGGACCTCAGTCTCATGACCCCCCATGCGAATGACCCTCAGTCGCACGACTTGCATGCGTATGGCCTTCAGTCGCATGGGCTCCAGTCGCATATCCTTCGTGCGAATGAACCTCAGTCGCATGGACCTCAGTCTTATAACCTTCAATCGCATACCTTGCTGGCGCATGAACTTCAGTCGTATGACTTCCATGCGTATAGACATCAGTCGCATGGCATTCGTGCGCATGGACCTCAGTCGCATGCCTTTCGGCCGTATGGCCTCCAGTCGCATGCCATTCGGTCGCCTAGCCCTAGCTGATGCAGAATGCAGTTCATCCCGAACCCAAACTGCCATTTTCGGCCTCCAAGCTCTCCCAAACCTGTTCTAGGCTCAAATAAACCATCCTAAACCTTAGAAACACCTACCACAACACCATTCAAGCACACACAAGCCCGAAAACAAAACCCATTCGAATCACACACAAACACATACACACGGGTTCAACACACACACTTCAAAAACGGGTTTTACTATGTGTTCCAACCCCAAATCAGTTGAAAACGTGTAAAAGAGGGGACCTAGAACTCACACAAACAACCCCGTCGAGTAGAGCTTCAATCCAACCTGCTACACTTCAACTTTCACGCTCGAATCCACGGAAACCAAGCTTGAGACCACTTTTCCTCCTCTTTTCTCTCTATACCCGAAATTTGTGAGTGTGGGGGAAGGTGTGGGCTGCCCTCCCCTCTTAATTCCCCACTCTTCCAATCTTTCCCTTGTTTTGGCAAGTTTGGTCCCTCGACTTTGAACTTTATTTCTTTTTCTTCTTTCGTCGGCATAAAGAAAATATCCGGGTGTTACACATGAAACACCTATACGATGCATATTGACCCATACGCGGCGTATAGGGTATGGACATTTATATTTTTATGTTATTTTTACATATATTTTTTATAAATAATTTTGCGTCGACTATATTTATGTTAAGTTTTGTAACTTGATTAACCGATAAAACATAGAATAGAAACATTCATATTAACTAAACAATCGAGATAACAATACAAAAATTATCATAAAATGGTAATATAAATAACAAAGTTTTTAAATACATAACAATATAAAAGTTACAATGATAGTAATAATATAAACTACGGCGAGTCTAGGTAATGTCGAGGTGGTGGCAACTCTGGAGGATCAATACCAGCAGAACGTGCTCGCAAAATCTCGAGCTGAACATGCCCATCCATAAGATCCTCAACTCGATCGAGCCGACGATCCTGGTCCCGTATACTCGTAGCAACCTTCTGCATAAATGTCTCCATACGTCCAGGCATCCTCACATCTCTTTAAATATGTCGAGGGAACTGTGGCTGAGGTGGCGGCAGATGTGCTGGCGGCTGGTCATGCGGTGGCTCGTCACGTGGTGGCTGATCATGCGAGAGATGCTCCTGCTGATGCTGCGGATCATCAACGCCGAGCTGCTAAATAGGTGACGGCTGCCAGATCTCCCCGAGTCGAAGAGAGATCGTATGCCACCCGGAAACTGACGTATAATACGCATGCCGAATAACATACGACGATCTAATCTCACCGGCTCGATCGGAGGAGATACGTAAGCAAGATACCGAGGAAGATAACCATAAGATCAGACAATCACCGTGATGTACGCGCCTCCGTATACCACTCCTCGCTCCTGGCGATGATAATACGAAGCAAAATACTCCGCCAAACATCTCGCCAGGTTGCAACTGGTCCCTATAAGCAAACAATATGAGTAAAATAAGTCGGGAATGGTACACCAATCTTGACTCTTGCCACGTCCCGTGATGGATGTGGCGATCATGTGATGCAAGTAATGAATGAAAGGATCTCTAATGCCAGTGACCCTGCCATTAGTCCTCTGAAAATGGACCTCCAACAATCTAAGGTCACCAATCTCTTAATCGAGTCTCCTCAATCTCAGTAATATCCTCGGTGAATAAAGGAGTAACCGTCTCTGGCTCAAAGAAAAGTCCTGAGATAACGGTAAACTACTCAATGGACATCTTATGTCAATGTCCACATAGCCTAAACGAAACCTCGGAACGCTCATCGTCCTCCTCTATCTCATTAGAACGAATATAAGTAAAGGTGGATAAAAACTCCACCGCTAGCTCTGGTAAGAAGGCAAGAACGTGATCTCAAACAAACGACTCCATGGCGTATCGTGTCCGATAATACCAACAAGTCTATCGCGCTCTCCGAGCTTGTCCATCACCTCCCAATCGGCGACTTTTTGACGACCGATCTTCATACAAACGAATTTTAAGGACTTCGTGTGCTCAATGGACCCAGGCTCAAACTGTAGCCAAGGATGATCGACAATAACATCAACAACATCAGCCTCAATCTCTGAATCGGAAGACATATCTGCAACGAATATAAATATAACGGTTTTAAAACATAAGATGCGTATCACCCACCCTATTCGTGTCGTATAGCCCAATATGCGTCATATAGGGGGTCCCACGTATAACCTGCTCACTAAACACCCCTTATACGTGTTGTATACGGGTCCCACGTATAACCTGCTATAGCTACTAGTCACGTATTGTCACCGGTGACCCACCTCCTATACGCGTCATATAGCCCTATACGCGTCGTATAGGGCTCCCACGTATAGCCAGTTCTCACGTATAGCCACTAGTAACCTAGTCACCTACCCCTTATATGTAGCGTATAGGACTATACGCGTCGTATGGGATCAACCTCTCCTCCTTCTTTCTGTTTTGGTATACGCCACACATACCCCGTGTATAGGTCTATACGCCGAGTATAGTTCCTCAACATATGAGTTATACACCGCGTATAGCCCTATACACGGGTTTGTAGCTGCATATAGTTCATATAAGCAGTTTTAAAATCGACGATTATAACACATAAAATGCTACTTTCACATTTAAACTATTCAACGATTAGCATAATAAAGATGTAGGAACAATAATACATACCTGGATGTAGAAAAATCGCCAAACAATACATGTAGTATCGACCTATATTAGAGAGTTTTTGGTCTTGAAAGTGTGTGGTATGGACAAAATGCGAAAAGTCCAAAATATACGGGTGCGAAGAGCTATACGCCGTGTATGGGTCCATATGGCGTATGGCTCATATACTGCGTATATTTGTACCATGTACAAGACGCTTTTATAGTATGTCTGACACCTATACGTAGTGTATGGGTCCATACGCCACGTACAGGTTGTTAGTTGACACCTATACGCGACATATGGACCCATACACGGAGTATAGCTGTTAGTCGTACTATAAAGCAACTTTTTAGGAAGAGTATTGCACTAAACGACAAGTGTGATTTTTTTAAAGAAAATAGGGTTATGTGGTTTAACTATTTCTTCAAAATAATTTTTCAGGTAAACTATAACTCTTACCTTCATTTATATACATACTTACGTACAATAAATGTCTTGATAACTTAATAATTATTTCAGCTAACTAGAGTTCCACGATACTAGTCAGTTATGATAAAAAAATCTTGGAAATTATTCAAGTTTACCGTAACCGACTACCACCGATGGAACCCGAGTCAGTTGAAACGATTCTTATATATCCAATTCAAATATATGTATATATGTATGTAATTACTTAGTGAAATAAGAATAAAATGTTTACCAAGTAAATTATGTGCAAGAAGAAAATGTTGAACCACATAACACTAATTTCTTTTGATAATATGTTTTTATGAAGATTAAACGTTATGATTACTATCAATTACTGAAAGTATCAAACGTTTCCTCCGGAGAAAATGAATAAGTTTTGAATACGAGCGTATTCGTTTGATATCCGCTCCGTTTATATATTAACGAAAGAAATCTTACGTCGCTTCAAAATAATTCGAAATCAAAGCTATACGCGTCGTATGGCACCATACGTCGCGTATAGCCCTGTGTCGTATGGGTGAGGGTGTAGGTCCACTGACAGCTATACGCGTCGTATAGGCCTATACGCCGCGTATAGGTGTCGGTGGACCTATACCCTTCAGCCATACGACCTAGGGCTATACGCGGCGTATGGTGCCATACGACGTGTATAGCCGTGCTGTATGATCGATTAGACTTGGTCCAGTTTTGTCGTCTGAAAAAGCAACACGCAGCGTATGATTCTATACGATGCGTATAACCTCCACGACAACGACTGATGTGACATGGAATGTTTGGCATTTATTGTGGAGTCCTATACACGACGTATAGTTGGGTGTCGATTTATCAACGAGGGTGTCCCTATATTAGGATCCTATATTTATTTTAGATTCAGTTTAAATACGGTTTAATCAATTGTCATACTCTCAAATAATATAACACAACCCATAAGTAATTAATTTATATAACGCATATATAGATATATATAATTATTTATGCCCAAAGTGACTTGAAAACACTTTTTTAGTATATTCTCCCACATAATTCACAAAAGTAAAAGATTATTTGGGTTCATTATCAGTGTTTAGCTTATACATCAACAGTTCTTGTACATGAAAAGAAGAAAAATTCTCAGGTTAAAAGCACAAGAAGAAGAAAAGGTAATCGAAATACGAACTCGCGCGCACATTAGGAATTCTCACATCCATGTGCATGAAACGTCGTCAAATTGAGGGGGGATTGAAAATTTCCCACCATATATGCATCTGCTCAAGTTGTAGAGGGTTTTAGATACAAGTTGGAGGGACTTTTTGAATCCCTTGTCTTTGTAACTCCACCATCACACTATCAAGGGCAGGTGGTTTTAGCCCAAGTGGAAGAGGTTGCCATGGCTGCGACAATATGTCTCCAATCGCTGCATCGATGCTCTCCTTCGACTGATGTGCAACAATATAATTAGACTCTTGCCTTTGCATACATTATTAATAACTCAAGAAAGAAATATATATAGATAAGGTTCTTTTAATACTTGTGTTTAAAGTTGTTTTTGAGGGACATGATATATAGATTATATCATGTACCTGTGTATTTGTGGGGACTTGTTGTCACTACTCTTTATATTTTCCCTTTTTTTCGTTTTAATTTGATTATGGCATCTAGAATTTTAAACTAATTAAAAGAACTTGTATATGTTAATGCATCTAACTTTGTTTTCACATTCTTTTTTCTTGTTTCTGGTCTAAAAGTATGTTGTTGTTAGGTGCAAAGAGTGTCACACAAACATAATTGCTCATATGTTCTTAGATCGAACTCTTTGTATGGTTAAAAGGCTATTTTTAGCGATTTTAAACATTTTTCGATCCAACTAGAAATCAGAGGAATGGTGCAAATGGTTAATTATATGGGTACTTACAGGATGTAGATCCAATGGAGGTTGGGGGCATGATTGTGCATTGGAAGCAGGAGAAGTGACAGCCATGGTGGCATGAGGTGGTGGGATACCAGGGACTGGTACATGAGGAGTTGGAAACCTCTGAAAAATATATATAATACAAAACCAAATGAATAACATGCATGTTTCAAAATACCTAACAAAGTAAATTAAGATCAATCATAATTAAGCTTACAGTTTGTGGTAAAATTTGTGGGAAGTATGGCGCCTGCGCAAAAAAAAAAACATCTCTTAAGTAAACAAAATAACATATTAATAGATGACAGAAGGTTTCAAAAACTTACTCTTTGGTGCCAAGTTGGTGATGGAGATGCTGATGGTGGCCAAACATGCGTCGATGGTGGTGCTGGTGGTGGTGGTGATCGTGAGTGGGCGATATGCTTTGGCCATACAGGCATCAAAGGTCGATCAACGGAGGGGTGACCCCATACATGTAAGGGTCTATAATGCGGAACTGGTGTCATGTGAGGGAAGCCCATGGTTGGTGGTGCAGGTGCAACCCATGGTCCAATGTCCCTTTTGCCACTTCCAACCGCCTTTGCGCCACCATACATTTGGCGTCTCTGGCTCCAACTTGCAGCTTCTGCTTCTCTTGCTAGTAGATGTTTTCGATGGGACCTATATTTCTACAACAAATTACATATCTCCAAAAATTAATGATTGTAACATGTATCATATATTAGTAATTTATAATCAAGATTAAATTTACCAAGCCATTTGAGTCTAAATATGTTATTGCAAAAAACACATTTTTTTTGAAAAAATCACCTCCATGCACATAATTTACAGCATCATATCAAACTTTATGAAAAGTTACAAAAGCTGAAAATTATTAACGAGATTTGCATCAAAATCATCGTATGTACGTTACATATTTTCGGTAAAAACAATTATTACAGCCATATATATAGAATAATTTTAAAGGTGAAAAGGTATAATTTGCAGGAAGCATGAAGTTCTATCAATCTGATAAAGGCAAAGGAAACCAGACAAAATATTGAATGCCACAACTCTGTCGTGTTTCTGTGATCAATAGTTGTCTTGTGAGAGTACAAACTACTTTATATTAAAACAAATTGTCAATTTATTTTGTGAATGTTTGCATAATAACTATGCATGTGAAGACTTTTAACCATATTCGTTTTTTGGACTGATGTGATATGTTTGGTATTTTAAACCCGAATAACCTAAGGAGCACCACAAAGTTTATCAAACTTTCTTTTTAAGGCAGATTCATAAATATTCTTAATTTCTTAAACATAATTATAGTTTATCTATAGTAGTGTACCTTTGAAAACGCGCATATATGTCTTTAATATATATAATGTTTTGTAAGAGATGTATATATGATATTCCTTGTTCTTTTGGTCAGTTTCATACATCCCTTATAAAGTTACAAAAAATATCATGTTTCTTAATATTATAGTTGCTTAAAATTAAGCATCGTAACTTATATGTTAAAATTATATATTTTTAAAAAATATAATATTTTACAGGTTTTGTACTTATATGTATGTGAAATTGTATGTATTTTTACGTATTCCCTCTGAGTTGGAAAAATCATTTTTATCCAACAGATTATTGTATTTATGTTTCGGAAAAAAAAGAATGAAATGAGAACTTTACTTTTATTCACAAAATATGAAGCTCGTTAAAAGCAAATTTGCAAAGAAATATTTACTGTTGGAAGGAAATCACAAATTTAATGAATGTACAAATATGAGATATGATGAATCAAATGTGTACAGTAAAATATCTGAGTTTGGTTTCTATTTTAATGAAGTCAAAAGAATGCAATGACTTCAGTAAACACACGTATATCTTAGAAATATTTTTAGCTTCTAAAAGCGAAGCCAAAAATATTTGTTGCTTGATATAACTATAAAATGATACTGAGTATAAAGGTTAAATAGTCATATATATATTGTAGTTTGTTACAAAAATTTGCATATAATTAAAACAAGCTTATCAAAAATTAATAAAACATGCCAATTACTTTACGTTTTCTTGTATTATCCATCAAAAGACTGGTGTTATTAGATTAAACATTAGTATTGTTAAACTTATAAACGATTAGGAAGAAAAAAAAATGACGTTCAGATTCATGAGTGTTGAAGAAATGGTTGTTATTAGCAATTGCAAAATATAATTAACTGAAACTAGATTTACAACTTTTTTCCACTTGATTTTAATTATAGGTTTTTATTTTGTTCACAATAATTATTTAAAAATGAAATCGAGTAAAAATCAAGCTTAAATATTTGATAATTATACTACTATACTTGGTACAGACAAAAAAAGTAAAAATTAATAGTGTTATTAGTCAAATTATAACTACAATTATTTTCAATCAATAGATAATAATTTGGATTATTTCAAGGTAATCAACCTAAACCTTTTGCAGTTGATAATACTATTGTAGCCATTTTGCTCAATTTCACAAAATAAATGTATGCACACACATAAAATATGATCATAATGAAACTAAAAAGAAAATAATAACTTAAATATGAACTTATAAATTAACTTTGTAAATAAATTTCATTTCAAATACCAAAAGTTAAAGAAATAATGTTTTTATATAAGTAATTTCGATCTATAATATATGTTCCATCTTTGCTGATAAAAAAAAGTAATTTCAATCTACAAAAATAAAATCCCTTAAACATCCTCATAAATGATGGTTAAAGTTAATAATTATTAAGTTTGTTTGATCAAGAATTAGCATACCTGAAGATGGCTAGCGATGTTATGGCGAGTAAGACAACCGATGCCCATAATCTCCAGAATTCTTGAAGGCACTGCCTTATCCACCCCCAACTGCTCCACCGCCTGCACGAATCTCCGATGAAGCTCCGGGGTCCAGTCCACCTACCGCATCGATCCATACATGTTATTATCAAGAATTAAAGTTGAAGTTTGATTGATCAATTGTTTATGATCTAATGATGCTTTTTTTGGGCAAAAATACAAGCATAAGGCTGTATTAATCAAGTAATATTATTCTTTAGTTCTCTTTTCAGACGTGTATTCCATGCTTATCGGGATCTGGGAATTACAAAGGTTGCAGATATACATGCTGCCATCAGATGATACCCGTGACCTAATCCTTAAAACTTCCATTAGGTTTAGTGGTCTTCATCGTGGGTTAGTTCTATAAAAAATTGGAAGTCAATCTTAGATGAATAGATTTTATATATATTTTTATGCTTAACTTCTTTGAAACCCTAATTGCTTTAGTTGTTCGACACAATATTCAAATCATAAATCTACATCACCCGATAGCAAAATGGTGAGAGTTAAATTAATAAATACTCGTTGTAGAAGATTGCGTTTAAATTCTCACAAGAAGTAGTTTAGTAGTACAGTAGATGGATGTGTTAGTCATGATTCAAAAAATAAGTTTGCATCTTTTAAAAAAATCATTAATTATCTCGGTTGACTATTTGAAGAAACTAAAAAGAAAAGAAACCAAAGATTGTTGTTAAAGAAACCCTAGTTATACTAACTTTAACTTATTTTGTTTACCTTCACTTTCCTCTTGCCTTGAGATAAACTTTTGGACTTATCAGAAGGAGATTTCAACCCTCTATCGGTTTCTTTATCTCCTGTTGCTGGATTCTTAGCAATCGCTTCATTTTTCGCTTCTATTTTGTTCTCATCTTCTTTTCTTGATGTCAAATCTTCAGCTTTCTGATCACCGGAAAACGACGTCACACTACTGTTGTTATTAAATTCACATGAATCTTCTCCTCCGCTAAGCGAGAACTCTCCGGCGAGTAGCTCAGGGTCCATCTCAAGATCAGGCAACATGTCTTGATCATCCATCCCCACAAACAAATCATCAAAATCAATACTTTCAAGCAAATTATCATCTGTAAAGTCCGGAAAATCATTGCCAACCGAAAATCTACCAATCTCACACCCTTGATCTCTTCCATCTCTGCTGTTATTGTTGTTTTCAAGTGGGGAAACAGCAACTAACATCACAACACCTCGAATTAAAGTGATGAAACCGTGTATAAATAATAATATTATACCACCACACAAGCAATATATCACAATAATATGGCCGGGTGGTGTTGTATGTGACTAGCTACAAGATTATTATTTGCATGAAATACAAGTTTGTTCCGGCGAGAATGATTTTCCGGTTGGACATAGAACAGACAATATAATGGGATTTATTGCAGTTTGAGGGGGTGGTGAGGTTGGATCTCAACCACAACAAATTTGAGTCGAGTCATTATGAGGGGGTCTTGTTTGTTTGTACTTGTGCATATGATTTTTGGATCTTTTGCTCTTATTATATCATATCTCATGACAGACATGCATTTAGTAAAATATAATATAGAATGTTTGATTTGTGGGTGAGGTTTTTTGGGGACCTTCAAGAAATGTTTCTTTTATATGCATAAATGGTGCACTCGTGAGTAGCATTAATATTATCTAAGAGTTTTTTCAGGACGTTGATGGGAGGAATGCAAGTTGGTCAGTGAGAGATGGGGGATTGACCTTTGTAATAATTTTTTAACATAATATTTCATCAGCCATTTTTGTGTATTTTTTATTATTATTTTTATAGTTATATTTATTTTTAAGGGGTTGTTAAACTATTGGTTAATATATGCGTGTGTTGTAAATTACATATAAATATTAGAATATATATAATTTGGTTTAAGTTATAATCTATTAATTAGGTGTGATAGGTTATTAAGTTAACCTTTCATAATTCATAAAGGGTTACAATTCAAAATGAATCTTAATGTTTGTTGGATTGGATAGAGACCGACTTAAAATAAATTTCTAATCTTAATATGTGTGATTAAGCTAATCCCTTTCCACTTTATTTGCGTGTAGTATGCCAATGGTGATAAGTGGTACGTGGTACCAATGGTGATGAAAGTTGATGCTCGATAGTGGTGCATAGAGTAAACGACGACCCTAGTTAGGATTTGGGCAGTTTTTATCTCAAAGATTTGAAGTTTTATTGAACTAAGGATTGAAGATATGAGTATTGGTGCATCAAATATCAAGGAAAGAGCAAGAAATCCAGGTAAGAATCACCATCCAAAACACCTCTTTAGAACATATCCAGATTCTGGGGTTTTGAGTCTAGAAAATTTGCAAAGAATCACATAAAGGCCATATTTTACGTGTGAAATCATGTAAAAAGCTTAGATATAGTTTTATGGATAAAAACTAAGGGTTTGGAAGTAAAGAGTTGAGATTTTAGGTTAAACAAGCTAATTCGTCATTTTTATACGTCCAGCGAAACTGCAAGTTCTTTCTGCGAAACTAAGACAATATCCTTACGGAGAAACTATAGTGTTGAATCAATATTTCAGATTCATTGAGCTTGGATCTTAGGATTTATCATGCTAAACAAACACCACTAAATATTTATTTGTTAATAAGATCAAACAAATAAATATTGACACCAATTTAGAAAATGAGTTTTCTAAATCATTGCTTTTGAAATAGAACAACATTATATGGATAATTTGTTCATGAGAAATTATTTGTTTTATTTAAGTGGGTTAAATAATAACAAATAAAAGTGTGTTCAAGTTATAAATTTAAAAGGGTATTAATTTTATAAACTTAACGGTTAAGGAGTGTAATTTCATAAGATTAAAATGGGTGGGAACCCATTTCAAATAGGAGATTTTCAGCTGTCCCTTTGGATCCCCTCCTTGGGATTCTTTTTCTTGTTTTAAGCAAGACTTAAACCATATTCACACACTACCAAGATACACACTCTCTCTCACACACATAAGAACTCTCTCTTCTTGTTTTGAAGTTGAAACTTTCGGATTAGAAGTGGTTCTTTGCTGAAAATTCGGATTTGATAAGAAGAGGAAGAAGGGGGCTTTGGTGTTGCACTTTCTAACAAGTGGGGTGTTTGCAAGAGTTTGTGGGTATACTAGCTTGAGGCCTTCTCCTTTCGAGGCTTTGGATTCAAGAACATCATCATCTTCTCCATCAAATTCCATCCCTCTTCTTGTTCATAGATAGGTTGTATTCTATGAACACCCTATGGTTGTTTATGTTTGATAGCATTTCTTTTCACATATATTTGATCCTTGTTCTTGGGTTTGTTATCTTGACATATAAAATGTTTAATTTTCAGAATATAAACATGTTATATTCTTTTCCGCTGTGTTTTTGTTTAAATGGTTAAACTATCTTTGATAAACATGTAACAAACCCAACAACAGGGTCAATGATCAGCAACTTGAGATATCTTATCTCAGGGAAAAACTAGCTGGGAGACTTTTAAGGAGAGCTCAACCAGGAACACAAGTACCTGTGAATGTGATTGACCTAACTTCTAGCTCACCTATGCAAGAGGGTGATGCTACCAAAAAGGGGGAGAAAGTCATTACAGTCACAGAACCTGGGAGTTCTTTTCAGGGAGTATGGACATTGAGGACTCACCATCCTCACTTGCTATTGTACATACTCAGCAACTTCCTCAAGTTCACATTGATGTGGACTCTATAGACTTTCATTCAGAGTCTCTTTAAGGAAGGCATTCCAATGGCTATATCATCCCCACCCCAAGGAACTTCAAATTACATTATTGGGTGGATGTATGATGCTGATAGAAGAGCTCTCATTCTTTAAAGAGTTCAAGGGCAGTAAGAGGTGTTCAACTTTCAGACCTTGAACTACTATGAAGGTCTTGACCTGATCAACATGCCACTTGTCAACCCAACTCAAGCTAGACAAGCTGGCAGGCTGGCACAAAGGATTCAAGACAGAATTACTTAAGAGTTCAGTCTTAGAAGGAAACAAAAGCAATCAGGTAATGTCATTGGTCAAGTGGATGTTGAGGCAGACCCTAAGATTAGCTTTAAAGGGAAAACCTTGACTGAAAGCCCATTGATAGAGCTTGAGAGCCTTGTCACACCAACAACTACATCAGAAATTTATTCCCTTAGTGAAACACCAGCCGGTGAAGGTGTATCACAACCTCTCTCTGGCCAGAGCTTGGAAGCTACACCAAGCAATGAAGGCTAAAGCTCAATCCACTCTGTGTCACAAAGGTCTGTGGGTGAAAAAAAGGAAAAGGATTTTAACGCCAGAGGAGATTGAGGAGGAGGAGAGAGAGAGGAAGAGGAAGCTAAGGGGAGAAAGTTCCTCTGGGTCTTTAGACTTCATACAAGCTACAATCAGGGCTGCCCCCAGACCAAACACTCAAGATGATGAGTTGAGGGCAGTTAGGATTACTTACCTGCAGACCAGGAACTATGACATTGATGAGATTATATCTCTCCCTTTAGAGGAACTTAATGAACTGGCTGACATGGAAGTGTCAAGAGAGATGAAGGAAGCAGAGGATGCAAGGCTACTTCTCCAAATCAAAGAGGAGAAGAGACAAAAAATATTATACAAGCATGTCCCTACTCTCTCCCCAGTTCAAGAAGCCCTGTGCAAGAGACTGTGGTGGCTACACAAGAACCTCAGGTAGACAAAGAAACAGATAGGCAAAATATGATCAACTACCTGAGTGCCATAGGTCTCTACCAGGCATCTGCACTTTTTTCTTTGTCCTTTGAGTACATTGAGTTTGAGTATCTCAAACAGCTTAAACTTCAAGTACTCAAAGAACAAAAGGCAACAAAGAGAAAGATGAGGGAAGAGGCTGCAAAGTCAAGAGCCATTATCCAAAAGAGCAGGAAGAAGTCTGCTGACAGACAAAGGATGATGAGCTTCTTGAAGCTGTATGGATTCTACGGAAAGAGACTTGGCCCTATGTCTCTATCCACAATGGATGAGCACATCAAGGTAATCAAGCAGAAGATCAAAAGTGGAGAGCTAATTGACTTACACTCCCCTCCAAGTCAAGCTCCTCCTGAAGTGGAGGTTAAGGTTGAACAACTTGAGACAACACAACCTGGACCTCCTGCTGAGCCTCAGCAAGCTTCATCTTCTGATCCACAGCAGGGTCAAACTCCCTCTCCTTCTGAACCTGTGAGGGAGGAACACCCAATTAAGCAAGACAAAACTAATCAACAAGGTGATGCAGGCCAGTCTTCTCGGTTAGAGTCCTTAAAGAGGAGGAAGAGGATGGCTTCTAAACCAAAGTCAAAGAAGAAGAAGAAGTCTAAATCATCCACCTCTATACCTCAGGCTGAGTCAGATCAACCTGAGGAAGTGCATGAAGAGGCAGCCCAGTCAACTCCAATCCAAGTAGCTCCTCTTGCATCTGAGAGACCCATCTTATCCTGGACCTTCACAACTAATCCAGAGAGATGGCATGTGATCAAAGATCAAGGTGGTGAAGATGTCTACACATGGAAAGACCTATTTAACCTACCTCTGCATGATCTCTTTAAGATGAGAAGATACTATGAGAGTCTGAGTGATCCTGACCACCTAATGAAGACAGGCATGGTCATCATCATATAAGGACTGTAAAAAGCTGAAGATCTTCAAATGTTTTGGTATCAGCCTAGGGGGACTGTGACATCTCGTAATTTTGTTAACTTGAAAGTTAATTTTGTTAAATTCTAAAAGGGCCTTTTATGCCATTTTGAAACTTTGAGGTTTGTTATACTTAATAGTTAAATTGGTGATTAACAAATTAATATAATAATGATAACATTATAAGTATTATAATGTTTATTTATTTTTAAGATGATGATAACCTTAAATAAAATATTTTTTTTAATAATACCAATAACCATAATAATATTAATATTAATAATAATAATATTAATGACAATAATGTAAATGATAATAATATTAAAAATAATAAAGTTGTATAACTTTAAACTTGTAATTAATAAGTTTATTACATAAAATAATAACCTTTTAGAACTTCAGGGATTAATTTGTAATTAATTTTAACTTAATCCAAAACTTTAAAACTAAAATGGTAAACTAATGAAACCACAGGGACCGGTTATGTAAATTTGTTTTTAAACCCAAACCACCCAAACCCCATTCCCGTCGACATCTCCGGCCACGTAAACCGGCAACTCCGGCGACCTGAAACCTCCAAAACCCATCGGTTCGTGATCCCAAATCGCTCCCCATACTTCCTAGCATGAGTTTCGAACCTGTATACATCAATTAACGCATTGAAAACATCGGTTACAAACTCAATCGAGTGAGTAACCGATACCATAAAAACACAGAACCGTTCAAGCATTTAGGACTGATAATGGCCAAATTAATTCGACTTAATCGAACGTTTATCTGTTTCTAAATCATAGCAACTCTCAATTCCTCCTGAAACAAACAATTTCACCGATTTCAAACACCAACTTGCATCACCACCGTACCTTAATCGAGCCTAGTTCTCAGGCATTAATACCTCAAATTGATTGAGGGCTTAGATTCGCGAGCATCACACGAAGGTTCACACAAATTTAATTTAGTTTTCAACAACAATTGGACAACTTCCGAACCAAAGCTAGTCGCGGTTGTTCTTCAACGTGTTCATCCGCGAATCATCATCTTCCGGGTAATCAAACACATCTATATACACGTTTAAATGTGACGAACAAAAGTCCCAAGAAATCATTCGTTAACAGGTTCAAATCGGGGTTCAATTTTGGGTTTGAATCATTCTAGGGTTCTTGAGTTTTTCTGGGTTATTTGATTAATGATTTTAAGAATTAAATTCCATTAACTTGGCAGGCATAGGCGCCCAGCCTAATGGTAAATGCACGCCCTGTCAACCTTGAGGTCCCGGGTTCGAACCCGGGCACCTCTTTCTATTTTGTTTTATTTTTCTTAAAGCCTTTTAATTACAAATAAAATTACAGAAAATTTATAATTAATATAAAAATTATTTCTGATAATTAATATAAAGATTTTAGACACTAAAATATTTTCTGAAATTTTTCTAAATTAAATATATTCATAAATATATATATATATATATATATATATATATATATATATATATATATATATATATATATATATATATATATCTTTTAGTTATTCCTTATAAAACGGATTTAAAATGATTGTTTATATTAATTTCATTGATCCAAACGTTACTTCTAAAATCATGATTGTTTGTTTTAAAGAAAAAATGTATTTATTTAAATTTTTATATTTAAACTTATTAGTTGTTACAAAAGGTTTTCTTTTAAATTAATTAAACATTTATTTATATTTGGTTGAACTTAAAAATATTTATGAACACTTAATTCTTTAAAGAATTAAATTCATAATTGTAGTAATTATATATAATTACTTAAAATATTTAAGAATATTATTATAAAACATATTTTAGCTAATTAATATTGTGTTATTAATCAAAATGCTATTTTCTTATTATTCTTAGATAATTAAAAAGACTTAATTGTATATTGAACCTCCTCATCATTATATTTAATTTCATTTTTTTTAAAATACTTAAATACATATATAATTCTTCTAATGGGTTTAAAATGAGAATAAGGATTCTATAAGTTTAGTTACTTGTCAAAACTCCTTAAAACTATCAAAACCCTAATCATTAGTAGAACGTTAAACTTATTATTAACCTTAACTTTCATCTTGTAAATTATATATTTAGGTGCTTGTAATGGACACTTGGGATTTAACTTGTAATCTTTTATATCATCTTGAAATGCTTATTTCCATGTGAGTTTTCCTTGCCCCTTTTTACTTTATTCCACACTATCTTGGGGTGAAACATGATACTTATACATCGTACACTTGTAAACGTTTGAGACTTGTAAGCACATGCAATTCATCTTATTATTTTGTCATGGTTATTTGTGTGTTGTAAGTGTTTATATGAGATACATAGTTTGTTTACAATCATTAACTATTGCTAGCCTGGCGACGTCTTAAATCTTTAGGCCTGACAAGCCTATTTGGTGCTAAAGTCGAGGTATTGCCGACTCCTAGGGGCCGTACGCTTGTGCACTAGGGAACCAAATACACTTAGCCAATCTTTTATACTTGTAATCAAGTCGAGGTTTGGTTGTAACGATATGTGTTCTATAACCTTACTAGCTTATAACCTATGACATGAATTGCTACTTGTAACCTTTTCATATTATGTATGAAAACCTTGGAAACTCACCAACTATTTATAGTTGACCTTTTATTTTTATCATGTTTCAGGAAAACCCCCAAGTTTGAAGTGAACTTATGTTGCTGGCATATTCTAGGACTTGGACCTAGTTAATAAACAAAATGATTATGTTTGCTATTTCATGTTGAAACTTATTTCATTATTGAGACTTATGCTTGTAATGTAATTTTGAAACTTATGAATAATATATTTGGATTTAATAATAGCGTTATGTGGCTGTGAACAATCGTAACTCTCACATCTCGACGTTTCCGCCGTCAAGGTTGGGGTGTGACAGATTGGTATCAGAGCCCATAACTATAGGGATTTAGGTTATTAGAAATGGTGACCTAGACTATAGTTGCATGAACCTCATAGAAAGATCCTTATACCTTTGTGCTTACATGTTGTTTGCATGCTACATAATGCTATGCCTTTTGTGCAACTTGATACCTTAGCATAGGATTGCCTTATGTATGCTTAAACTTAGTTACTTGTCTCCCTAACTTAACTTTGACTCCTTGACCCTCCCCGACAAATGAACTTCCTAAACTTATTCTCAACGACATGTGGAGTCTACACTTATCATCGTGGGTTTAGTTCCTTAGACTCTATGTCTAAACTATGAAAATCTCATCAAGGTTTTGATTTCATAAACCAAAGAAATTTGTGTGACACATAGACACCTGTATTCTGGATTTCCTGGCAAAAGGCCTTCGGGCTAAGGCAAGCATATCGTATAAATCTCATTGTGAGACCAGTTATGCTTACCTGGGGATTTCTGGGATGAGTGATAAACTATGGTCAACATACACAAGTCTCTATGGCAAATGGGTCAACTTACCTTGACGTGTCAACGATTCCAAATGGTAATGCGTTACCAAATGGAACCATCCTCTATGTATCTTAAAAATCTTTGATTCCTTGAACTGGTATCCCTCCATTCTTATCATACATAATGTCCCTGTTAATATTGAACCTAATCGACATTTCAACTCTTACGTTTAAACACCGTTACACGTTGAGCGTTTCATGTAACTATTTCTATATCTTGACCAACGTGAACATGGATCTTAATATACCCAAAGATATTGGGAATCTAAACCGAATGATCATCAAACCGTTACTCATGGTTCTCAAGTTTTCTTAAGGATGTGTCCCATAACTAAGAACATGCAATGCTATAGGTGGAATTCCTACATCTCGGGATACTTTGTCTAGGCAAAGTGTAAATGGTGATTGACTCGATCATCGAATCCATTTACTTGACTCGAAACCCTTGAGATGAGTGATCGTTTATAAGTACGCATGTCCTTAATAAAGGTTATGGTTGACCTCATGTCTTGAGGAGTTCATGTATTTCCTTCAATTGTGAATCGAATGTTCACATCTCGTCGTGGTGTTGAATCGCTCTTGTCATTGATTTAGTCTTCCTGATTTAAACCATTCAAGATTTGAGCACCATCATAACTAATTCTGTTACCTCGAACTTTGGCTTTAAATTTTGTAAGCATGATTTCCCTTTTGTTACATTAATGTAACTTGAAATTTTCTGAATTTCTAATTGATATTATTTTCCTTTCGTCGTTAAGTCAAACTCCGTAGCGTCTGCACCGTGAGAGATGCAAGTGTTTGCAAGTCAACCTATGACTAAGAACACCCGTATCTCCTAAATGATTCTAACTCATCAAAACAGGGGTGATTCCCTTACTTTGATGATTCTCTATTCGTTTCGATAAATGGTTTCCAATTATGATTTATAAAAATTTCATCCTCTGGATCGGGGTGATTTCCTTATCCCGAGGATTGACTTCAATTATTTTCTTTGGAATGGCATTTCACAAATGACATGATCTCACCGAAATAGGATTGAAACCCGTACTTTGGTGACAAATGTCGATTTTTCGATTGTTTTCTTGCTATTATGAAGTTCAATCATCAAGATAGGCGTGAATTCCATACCTTGATGATAATATCATCTTTATGAATTGTATTTGTTGAAATGAGACGACTTCATCAAAGTAGGAGTGAATTCTGGATTTTGATGAAGAAGTTCATCTCGTTATATTTTGTTTTTGTAAAACTTCACCGTTAAGATAGGAGTGACTTCCCTTACCTTAATGGTGAGTTACCTCGTCTTATTTTTGTGGATCCTCAACAAGGAGTTGGGATCGAACTTTTTAATTGGTAAGTTAGCGGTCATACCTTGGGAATGCACCATCAAGTTAGGAGTGAAAACCGCACCTTGATGACTATTCTCATTTCTTGATTTCCAACTTACCAAGGTTTTAATCAAGTGACAAGAAACATGTAGAAACTTGAAGGGTGAACCAATGTCAGTGTTTGGACCTATCAAGCCAAAGCATGATTTCTGAACTTGAAAGGAAACCCGATCACTCTAGGTTAATTTTGATTCCGAGCTTGGAGCATTTAAATTGATTTCTTTCCCTTTATCCATATGTTTTGATTTGATCTAGCTATATCGAACCATTTATTCCCTACTTATCAACTTTCATTTTGAGATATCATCAACACATGATTGTGTGATGGTAGTCTCCTTAAGCAATCTTTCTACTAAATAAAGACATTATCAACTTGTGGATATGTCTTTCTAGTCATACAAATGTTCTCGACTGTACTTATGGGTTTGATGAATTACGTATGCAATCTATACTTGGAAACTTGCTAACTTGCAAAACATGTTTACAAATACTTTTCTTAATGTTTGCGTCATTTCTTGAATCACTTTTGAACCCTTAACCTTGAAAATCATTGAAATTTTATCTTGGTTTTGAACAACAAGACTCGTTATTATCCTCATTGCGATGTGGATATAAGGGTTCATAAAATTTTGTAATTTGTAGTCATATGTGTGGCATAAAAGAAAAGACATAACTTGGCATGTGTCCAAGTGTCTTACTTTCACATATGACAAAACTTAACCTCCGTGTTCCTGTGAATCTCCTGTTTAACTTCTCATCACTGAATGCCTCTTATTTTAGATGTCATGATGACAATTGGTGCATTGTAGACCGATTGGCTGATTTCATATTGACTTATGTGGGATAACGGGTCGAGAAATTGACTTGTATAGTCGTATACCGTGGTATGGCGTTAAAACATCGATCGTTATTTTGGATGACCGATTCATTTTCTGCTTTTAATAATGTTTCTAACCATCGTCGTGAACTTATTCCAAAATCTTCGCATATCGTATTATTCTTAGACCGATGATTGGTCAAAGGAGAGATACATATTCACAAGATATGCGTTAAGATCGTTTCATATAGTGACGTTTGGGATTCTTAAATCCTGACGCTTAACCTTTCTTATCATTGTTGGTCTTTTAGTGATTTCTAGACATCATTTCACTATGAAATTATATTCTAGAAGTTGTGACTTATAAATCCAAGGAACCACGGTAACTTGTCATCGTTTTCCAACGTCTCATCTAAAAACGTCTCGCGTTTATTATGTTAAGAATCTTGTAAGATTCCATAGAGTGAAGCGTTTCACCTGTAATCAAACGTCAATCACAGTTCGTTGAACACTCACCTTTCATTACAATTCCTTGTTTCATTTAAGTTCATTTTTAATTTCGGGACGAAATTCTTTTAAGTTGGGGATGACTTGACATCTCGTAATTTTGTTAACTTGGAAGTTAATTTTGTTAAATTCTAAAAGGGCCTTTTATGCCATTTTGAAACTTTGAGGTTTGTTATACTTAATAGTTAAATTGGTGATTAACAAATTAATATAATAATGATAACATTATAAGTATTATAATGTTTATTTATTTTTAAGATGATGATAACCTTAAATAAAATAATTTTTTTTAATAATACCAATAACCATAATAATATTAATATTAATAATAATAATATTAATAACAATAATGTAAATGATAATAATATTAAAAATAATAAAGTTGTATAACTTTAAACTTGTAATTAATAAGTTTATTACATAAAATAATAACCTTTTAGAACTTCAGGGATTAATTTGTAATTAATTTTAACTTAATCCAAAACTTTAAAACTAAAATGGTAAGGTAATGAAACCACAGGGACCGGTTATGTAAATTTGTTTTTAAACCCAAACCACCCGAATCCCATTCCCGTCGACATCTCCGGCCACGTAAACCGGCAACTCCGGCGACCTGAAACCTCCAAAACCCATCGGTTCGTGATCCCAAATCGCTCCCCATACTTCCTAGCATGAGTTTCGAACCTGTATACATCAATTAACGCATTGAAAATATCGGTTACAAACTCAATCGAGTGAGTAACCGATACCATAAAAACGCAGAACCGTTCAAGCATTTAGGACTGATAATGGCCAAATTAATTCGACTTAATCGAACGTTTATCTGTTTCTAAATCATAGCAACTCTCAATTCCTCCTGAAACAAACAATTTCACCGATTTCAAACACCAACTTGCATCACCACCGTACCTTAATCGAGCCTAGTTCTCAGGCATTAATACCTCAAATTGATTGAGGGCTTAGATTCGCGAGCATCACACGAAGGTTCACACAAATTTAATTTAGTTTTCAACAACAATTGGACAACTTCCGAACCAAAGCTAGTCGCGGTTGTTCTTCAACGTGTTCATCCTCGAATCATCATCTTCCGGGTAATCAAACACATCTATATACACGTTTAAATGTGACGAACAAAAGCCCCAAGAAATCATTCGTTAACAGGTTCAAATCGGGGTTCAATTTTGGGTTTGAATCATTCTAGGGTTCTTGAGTTTTTCTGGGTTATTTGATTAATGATTTTAAGAATTAAATTCCATTAACTTGGCAGGCATAGGCGCCCAGCCTAATGGTAAATGCACGCCCTGTCAACCTTGAGGTCCCGGGTTCGAACCCGGGCACCTCCTTCTATTTTGTTTTATTTTTTTTAAAGCCTTTTAATTACAAATAAAATTACAGAAAATTTATAATTAATATAAAAATTATTTCTGATAATTAATATAAAGATTTTAGACACTAAAATATTTTCTGAAATTTTTCTAAATTAAATATATTCATAAATATATATATATATATATATATATATATATATATATATATATATATATATATATATATATATATATATATATATATATATATATATATATATATATATATATATATATATATATATATATATATATATATATATATATATATATATATATATATATATATAAATCTTTTAGTTATTCCTTATAAAACGGATTTAAAATGATTGTTTATATTAATTTTCATTGATCCAAACGTTACTTCTAAAATCATGATTGTTTGTTTTAAAGAAAAAATGTATTTATTTAAATTTTTATATTTAAACTTATTAGTTGTTACAAAAGGTTTTCTTTTAAATTAATTAAACATTTATTTATATTTGGTTGAACTTAAAAATATTTATGAACACTTAATTCTTTAAAGAATTAAATTCATAATTGTAGTAATTATATATAATTACTTAAAATATTTAAGAATATTATTATAAAACATATTTTAGCTAATTAATATTGTGTTATTAATCAAAATGCTATTTTCTTATTATTCTTAGATAATTAAAAAGACTTAATTGTATATTGAACCTCCTCATCATTATATTTAATTTCATTTTTTTTTAAAATACTTAAATACATATATAATTCTTCTAATGGGTTTAAAATGAGAATAAGGATTCTATAAGTTTAGTTACTTGTCAAAACTCCTTAAAACTATCAAAACCCTAATCATTAGTAGAACGTTAAACTTATTATTAACCTTAACCTTCATCTTGTAAATTATATATTTAGGTGCTTGTAATGGACACTTGGGATTTAACTTGTAATCTTTTATATCATCTTGAAATGCTTATTTCCATGTGAGTTTTCCTTGCCCCTTTTTACTTTATTCCACACTATTTTGGGGTGAAACATGATACTTATACATCGTACACTTGTAAACGTTTGAGACTTGTAAGCACATGCAATTCATCTTATTATTTTGTCATGGTTATTTGTGTGTTGTAAGTGTTTATATGAGATACATAGTTTGTTTACAATCATTAACTATTGCTAGCCTGGCGACGTCTTAGATCTTTGGGCCTGACAAGCCTATTTGGTGCTAAAGTCGAGGTATTGCCGACTCCTAGGGGCCGTACGCTTGTGCACTAGGGAACCAAATACACTTAGCCAATCTTTTATACTTGTAATCAAGTCGAGGTTTGGTTGTAACGATATGTGTTCTATAACCTTACTAGCTTATAACCTATGACATGAATTGCTACTTGTAACCTTTTCATATTATGTATGAAAACCTTGGAAACTCACCAACTATTTATAGTTGACCTTTTATTTTTATCATGTTTCAGGAAAACCCCCAAGTTTGAAGTGAACTTATGTTGCTGGCATATTCTAGGACTTGGACCTAGTTAATAAACAAAATGATTATGTTTGTTATTTCATGTTGAAACTTATTTCATTATTGAGACTTATGCTTGTAATGTAATTTTGAAACTTATGAATAATATATTTGGATTTAATAATAGCGTTATGTGGCTGTGAACAATCGTAACTCTCACATCTCGACGTTTCCGCCGTCAAGGTTGGGGTGTGACAGGGAGTTTGTAAGGATCCCTATAAGTCTGATACATCCAAAACATCCAAATTCTTTCTGCATGCATGCACTGAAGAACATAAGTAGAAATGCTTTGGACGTTTTGCACCTTGCACTAAGAAATATTATAAGTGTAATCTTCCGAAGCCAAGACCATCATTTTCCGAAGCCAAGAGTGAAGTCTTTCGAAGTTTCAAAGACAAAGTCTTTCGAAGCCAAAGAGTGAAGACAGATTTCTTCCGAAGACTTTTAGATACATGCTTTTATCTGATGTACTTTACCATAAAGCTGGACCATCTTTCCGTTGCAACTCTGTTCAGTCACCAACTTAGATGAGTTGGTGAAAAGGTCCATGCTTTTGGTAACTGTACATTGAGGTCTTGAGTCTGAGCTTTCTACTTTATGTACTTTTATCCATTTTGTAATATATTGGGATGTGAGCTATGGCATGTCATAGTCACTAGTCAAAAGGCAATCTGCCTTTTGACTCTACATTTGATTTTGTTGTTGTCTAGTCTTATGTATCCAGCTGGGCTTTAAAGTATGGCCGGTTGTAGGATGTAGTATAAAGTATCTCAAGTACTTGTAAATTTAGATCTATGCTTTGCAACACTTTGTAAAAGAACTTGAGAAGCAATATACAACATTATTGAAAACCATTTACTTGTGTTCTTAGCATCTTTCATACAATAGTTAACCAGTTCCCTATTTGATTTGTTAAGTGATCTAAAGAACTCTCCTTATTGTGTTGTTGTGTTGTAAGTGCATACCCTTCAACGGTCCTGCAGATTTCAAGATACTTGTATATATTACTTCTCAACTCAATGTTACAAGACTCTTACAAGCATATGTGAATGAGTTACATTGAGAAACTATATATCTACTGTCTACAGTCTGTTATACTTAGATAACCAACTGGAACTTACAACTAGAGAAATACTACATTGCTAAAGTAAGGTATTTAAGATAAAGTACTATCCTAGATTAGGTAGTTATGACATGTCCATGACTTACCTTTTGTCACCAACCAGAGTTGGTAACTGTACTAACTGAGAAAAAAGTAAACAATTAATAAAGTATGGTTAACTACATGGGCGTGGGAAAGTGCCATGCAGTATATCAGAGTTGACAGCATGTGTCAGTCAGACCATACTATTATCTACTGGTTCATAGTTGGTTCTTCTAAAGGTTAAATGGCTTCGAAAGAATAACTTCTTCCGAAGCCTTTTGCATTTGAGAAGAATCAACTTCTTTCGAGACTTCTGCAAGTCTTTATTCTTTGGAAGTCTTTGTCTTGAATCTTCTAAGTTTTTAACTTCGGAAGGAGAACTGCTAAGTCGCGAAAGATTGAGTTCATCCTTCAACAGTTCTTCATCTTTAAGCTTCAAAAGATCTTCAAATTAGCTTTAGAAGTGCAGTTTTATCTTCAGAAATCTTCATTCAGTTGCACTTAAAATCTTCTAAGTGTAGTTTTAGTTGCACCAGCCTCATCTTGATCCAACTAACTCCCCTTTGGTTGATGCTACCAAAACTTCACTACTTCTTAAAACTTTTAGCACCATGGAAAGAAGATATTTAGCTATCTCCTTGTAATTTCCTGAAGTGGTGCTGAGAAGTTTGTACAGGTCATTTATAGTTAATAGATCCAGTCTTGTTATTCTAAATGACGTGTACCCTTTGTTGTGGCCCTCTGAAGAGAGTTAGTTGATGGGAATTGTAATCATATTATCATCCAACTATGGAATCTGAAGTAGGGCCTTCTACCATTTGGAGGAATGAACTTCCTTTTGTAGTGGCTCCCTCTCCTTCTTCCTTCTGAACTTCAGCTCCTCTTTAGTCTTTGCTTTCTTGGTTAGCTCAGCAAGATGAAGGCTGCTTAGGTGATTTCTGATGTGAGCAACTACTTGGGAGTTGGAGGAGTTGGAGAATGGTTTCTCTGCTAACTCAACAATGTTGAATATGCTTGAGTGTAGGAGACATGGTGTGTCAAGTCTATTGACTTCACTATTCTCCCTTTCCACAACAAAGTTGGGAGAAGATTTATCAAACCTCCACTGGACAATCTTCTTCCTAGGAATGAGGGGTTGGTTTGACAGTTTGTCCCCTTTCCTATTGTCCAGTAAAATTACCAGTCTTCTCCTCATCTTCTTCTTTTCTTCCTTGAGGGAGTTTGAGTTTGTTGTTATGAGTTAAAGAGCTTGGTCCAATATTCCCCGGAGTAGATCATAGAAAGCATCTTTTGTGAGGGAACAGGAAGACCCGTCAATGTATCTCAGTCTTATGGACTCTACCTCACAAGAAATTTCACTTAGGGTTGAATAGTTAATGAGCTTCCTCTTAATCTCCTTGAATTCCTCTAAGGTCAGAGGTTTAGATGGTTCAGAGGATGGCTTGGGCAAAGGTTGGGTTCTGGGTTGTGTTTTGGGCTTTAGGATGGGTAGTCGTGGTGGTTGTTGAGAGGCAATGGATGAGGGTGGAGGTAAGGCTGAAGGTGTAGGTTCAAAGGTGTAAGGTTCAGTAGTGGATTTAGTTTTGATGGGGAAGGGGTAAGGTGTGGGCTCATGATTTATTGGTTGTAGTTTTGGTGTAGGTTTGGGTACCATCCTCTGTATATCTTGAGCTTGATATACCTCTTTCCTTCTTCCTAAGAGAATGTCAGCTTTGATGTCATTGACATGTCGCCGTAGGGTCTTTTCAGACATGGGACCTACTTTCCTGCCTGTGAAGCTATGGGCCCTAAGATAAGCCTTCATCCAGGCTTTGTCTCCCACCTTCTTGGTAGCTGCAAGTTGGGCCTCCTCATCTTTCTTCTTCTTTTCCTTTAACTTCTCTCTGGTAGCTTTATTACTCTCCTTGTTGATTCGATCTTGTTCTTTATGAAAAAGAAACAAGATCGTGTCATTTTCATGAGGAGTCAGCTCCTCCTAAGAATAGCCCCTTAAGGATAGGAAGGCTATCCTCTCCAATCTCTGTTTTTAATCTTCCTCCTCTTGTCTTTTCCTCATTTCCTCCTCCTTTGCCAACCTTGATGCTTCTTCTTTCTCCTTTTGCAGCAAGGTGGCCTTCTCCATTTTTACAAGCTTATGAAGTGGGAGTTGGAGCATTTCTTCATTGTCTACTCCCAGGTTGATGAGACTGTCAATCACCTTTGCTCTTCTCCTTTTGTTGATGGACTCTTGGGTTGCTGTTGCTGTTTTACTGCTTGGAACTAGCAGCTTCCAGTGTTGAGTCTGCCTTTCTTCTTCACTTTCTCCAACCTTTCCTCCTCAAGAAGCTCTTCTATAGTCATCTTCCTTTTCCCTTTAGGATCTTTGAAAGATTAAGCTTTTGGAGATTCTAGCTTAGAGGGTTCAAGTTGGGGAGAGTGGGGTTGAACTTATGGTGTTAGAGGTGTCCGAGAGAGAGGGGTTTTGAGGAAGTCCTCACTATTTACCTCAGAGGCTATATCTAGGATAGCTTCTGTGATAAGTAGATCATCAGACAAAGATGAGAATTCAATAATCACTCCGCAGCTTGGATTTCTACTTTGGAAGAGATTGGAATTGCACTACCTATCTCAACTTAGTCAGTTGCTAGCCATCAGTCCTATTTTCCCTTCGAAGTATATCTGAGGGTCAATATAGGCCTTAGGTTGACCAACTTCCTTCTCAGTGGTAGTTGGTGCACTCAACCTTTGAAGCTCCTCAGCTCCAAAGTAGGCCATAGCAACATCGGGTGAGGGTTATTCAAGTGAGGAGCTTATTAGAAACTTGGTTAAGAACCTTTTGAGATCAATAAGCATCATTTGGTCCACTTGAATTGAAATGGGAGGTGGTTAAGGGAAGATAGTTGCATGTTGTTGTTGTGCAAGGTAATATGAAGATATGGTTGAGATGGCCAAGGTTGGTTCCTCAGGACTTTGACTCTGTACATTCTCCCCCTTTTTGATAGCATCATCTTGAAAGTGGATGATCTGGAGGAAGAACTTAAAGAGACTTGAATAGGTACATGCCTAACAAACTTCTCAATCTGTGTCTTAGCTAGTTTGGCCTTGAGATTTTCAATCTCAAGTTGCTGAGTGGCAGAACTATCCTCTAAAGTCTTAACCTTTGATTCAAGGTTTTAGACTTTAGAAAGTAGGTCTCTGATGGTGATTTGCAGCCTCATCTTCTTTTTAAAAATCATAGGGAGATAAGATAACATACCTAGTATGTTCATCATTATCACCAGATGTGGTTTCTTGGCACCCTGGGTTCCCTGGATACTAATGTCCCTTTAGAGACATCAATTGGCAAGGTTACCATAAACTCAGTCTCAGTTATGTTACCACTGTCCTGAGAGCCCAATGAGACACTCTCAATAGTGGCAACTGAGTCTACATGAGTCTCCTCCACACCTGTGGATTCACCTTAGTTTGGCTTAACTGATGTGGGCTAGAAATCAAAGATTTCCTAGGGCTCAGTTGATCTGGAGAATGGTATGGTAGATTAACATCATGGCTCTGATTAAACATGAGATCTTCATCATATCGGGTTTAAAGGATATAGAGGTTATACCTAATGACCCGAGACCTTGGTCAACATCTAGTGGCTTGAGCCAGTGATGTCGCTGTCCCTTTTTGGCCACTCAAGGGAGTGTTGGGACTCAACCTGAGTGATTAAAGTTTGGGTTTCGGGCTCATCAGGTTTAGACTAAGGAGAATCAACACTGAAATTGAGGTCAATGGTGGAGGATGGTTGGACCTCTGGCTAAGTGGGAGCCCTTTGTTCCACTCTGGCCTTTTTGATGTGAACAGGGGGAACTTGTTCAATCAGAGTAGATTGAACAAGAGTTCATTTGGGGGGGTCTTTGATACGTGAATTTTATTGCGTGTGAATAGACAGTTGGCATTGAAGTGGTGGTGTCTGGTGTGGTTTCCTCACCTGTTTGGTTTACAGGGATGTCACTAGGAGTCATTGGCTCAAGCATACCTAGAAGAAGATCAGTGAATCTCCTAATGAAGTTAGTGGACACCCTCTTTAGAATTTTGAAGATGCTCGGCCTCATGTGAGGGATAAGAAAAGTGTCTTCACATTGAAGTCTGTCTTGGTCCAGCTCACAATTGATGAAGTGTTGAATAAACCTAAGATACATGTAGAATGGATCCTTGTTGAGGTTACCTAGAAGGTTATTCAACACAAACCTTAAGTAATTGATCTTAGGCCTTTAACCAACCCATGGACAAGGCAATGGAGAATAATATGCAGCAGGAACTTCCAGTTGTAGGAGAAGTTGAACTTATACACTGTTGACTTGCTCACATCTGCATTGTAGCCCATTTGGGTGTAAGTGTGTTCCAAGTTAGATTTGGGGAATTCAGTTGGGACACCTTCATCATGAAGCTCCAGATGCTCCCTGATGGTTTGTTCAGTGATGACTAAATCTTGTCCGTAGATCCTTCATCTTGTGACCCTTTCTCCATTAAGTGTGTTGCTTTGACCATTGGCCCAGAATTCGGCCATATAGTTTGAGTAGATAGTGAGGTTTACAGTGAGGGCGGTGAAGTAGGTAGATTGTGTAAGAAATTGGATGATTTGGGCAAAGTCGGCATCCTTAGAAGAATCAAGGATGGCGACTTGTTATGTTGAGGGTTCAGGGCCATTGTTTGTGAAAGTACTATGGGATTGAAGGAATTTTGAAGTGAGTACAGAAGATAGTGGATATTTAGGGCTTTTGTGAAGGTGAAGAAATTAAAGAAAGAAAGTTGGAAGTTTTCTTTAAATGGGGGCAAAAGATCAAACTGATGAGGTGAAAGGACAGTTTAGGTTTCGATTTGATAGGGGCCGCCCAAAAATAAACCATTTAAAGTATTTCGGCATCATTAATAACATCTTACCTTTTTACAGAGTGGGGTCCAAAGATTTCCGTTTCTTTCGAGAGTAAAGGTTCTTCCGATAGTAAAATCTTCCGAGGCCAAATTTACTTCCGAAAGCAAACCATGTACTAAGAGAAGTTTGCTTAGACTTGATCTATGATCAAATGTTCTTCCGAGGCTTAAATCTCTTCGGAATAGAATACTTGTTTAGAGGAATTTTCCTTCGAAGATAGACAAATATATCTTCGAGGGTAAATTTCTCTTTGAAGAATTTATACATAGAAAATTTTGAAGAAAGACCTTTTATAACAGGATATAGATTGTATAAAGACAACATAAACAAGACACATTTAAATGGTTTTCAAAAGAAATAAACTAGTTAATATTTATCATCCCAGTAGCTTTGATTAAATAATTAAATCTTTGTTCATCAAAAGCTTTGGTGAACAAGTCAGCATATTGTTCATTTGAGTAAACTTTGACTAGCTTGATCAAGTTTTTCTCATGAATATCTCGAAATAAATGATAGCTAATGTTAGTATGCTTTGTCTTGGAGTGTTTGACTGGATTCTCTATGATAGAAATTGCACTCTTGTTGTCTATATGGATAGGACTCTCCATGAAGTTGAAGCCATAGTCTAACATCTGATTTTGAATCCAAAGTAGTTGGGCACAACAACTTGCAGCAATAATGTATTCAGCTTCAACAGTTGATGTAAAGACACATGATTGCTTCTTACATTGCCAGGAGATGATCCTTCACCAAAAAATTACCATCCTCCTGTTGTGGATTTCTCGTTGATATTGTAGCCACCATAATCACTGTCAGTGTAACCATAGATATTGAAGTCTTGATTCCTAGGATACTAGAGACCCAGTTTGGGAGCTCCTTTGAGGTATCTAAGGATTCTCTTGCCAGCAATTAAGCGAGACACCTTTGGAACAGCCTGATATCTTGCATAGATGCAAGTTGCAAACATGGTATTAGGTCTACTTGCTGTTGGATACATCAGAGATCCTATGACTACCCTGTACTGATGCTGATCAGTATCCCCCTTAGAATTAGGACAAAGATTGTGATTTCAGGGTATAGGTGTCTTGGTAGGCTTACAATCTTTCATCTCAAATATTTCTAAGATGTCCTTGAAATACTTAGATTGATTTATGAAGAACCCTTCTTTCATTTTCTTCACTTGAATTCCATGAAAAAAAATCCATCTTTCTCATGGAACTCATCTCAAACTTCTTCTTCATAATGCTTTCAAAGTCTTTACACATTTGGTTATTTGAGGAACCAAATATGATGTCATCAACATAGACTTGGACAAGAAAAATGTCTTTCCTAGAATTCTTTATAAACAATGTTTTGTCTATTATGCCTCTAGTATAGCCATGCTTCAAGAGAAATTAAGTAAGTGTCTCATACCACAACCTAGGTGCCTGGTGTAGCCCATAAAGAGCTTTATCCAGTTTACACACGTAGTTGGGGTACTGTGGGTCTTCAAATCCTGGAGGCTGACACACATAGACTTCTGTGTCGATATCCCCATACAAAAATGCACATTTGACATCAAGTTGGTAGATAGTGAAGTTCTTGGATGCTGCATAAGCAAGGAAGATTCTCACAGCCTCAAGTCTTGCAACAAGCGCAAAGACATTAGTGTAATCTATCCCTTCCTCATATGTGTATCCTTGAACAACAAGTCTTGCCTTTTTCTTGATGATCAAACCCCTATCATCCCTTTTGTTTCTGAACACCCACTTCATGCCAATAGGAACTTGACTAGGTGGTAGTGGACAGAGGTTCCATACCTTTTGTCTTTTGAATTGAAGCAATTCCTCTTGCATTGATTCAACCCAACTATTGTCCTTGAGAGCTTCCTCAACCTTCTTTGGTTCCATTTGAGAAAGAAAGCATAAGTACAAGCAAACATTCTCGTTGTGGAATTGTCCTCTTATTCTCACACTTTCTGAAACATCCCCAACGATGTTTTCAGCTGGATGAGTGTTGTGATTTTGAGACTAGGAATCATATCTAATTGCATAAACAGATCCAAGTTGGAAAAGTTTTGCTTAGAATTTGGAGCATTGTATCCAGCTGATGTCTCATGCTCATTCAATGAGGATTGATTAAATGAATATGAGATAGCATCAATAGTGTTGTGTTGTGAAGTAGCATTAAAAGTTGCATGCTCCTCCAGAATGCTACCTTCACTAGCTTGGTTTGTATGATGGAGTTGTCATTTGATGAGTTTTAAGACTCAGTTTATTGACAACTTGTTGAACCTCCATTGGTTCCTGAGATGTTTAAGCTTTCAGGACTTCCAGTAGTAGGAGCTTGATCTTCGTGATCTCTTCGAGAACTTGGAATAGGTCTGGTTAACTCAAACAATTGATCATCATATGAGTCATTTTGAGTTCCTATTCCAGTTGAGACATTCTCACAAGATGGTTTAGAATAGTTTGGAAACAATTCTAAGTCAAAAATGTGATAAGGACCATTCCCTTTAACACAACGAGTGTGCTCATTTACAACAATGTTGGATGATTCCTCAAATTGTTGATTTTTGATGTTATACACTATATAAGTAATAGAGTTTGAGCAATATCCAACAAAAATAGCCTCATCCGACTTTTCAGCAAATTTTCCTAAATTGTCCTTTGTGTTAAGTATAGTACACCTGCTGCCAAAGGACCTAAAAAAGCTAACGCACGGTGGCCTCCTATTCCATAACTCTTAAGGGGTTTTCCATGGGGCTTAACAATAAAAACTTTGTTCTGCACATAGCTTGCAGTGCTGACTGTCTCTACCCAGAAAGTTAGAGGCAGCTTTGAATCAACCAACATAGTTCTTGCAGCCTCAATAAGTGTCCTATTTCTTCTCTTAGCAACACCATTTTGTTGAGGAGTCCTGGGAACACTATATTGTCTGGCATTTCATTTTAAGTTACAGAATGAGTCAAAAACTTGATTCTTAAACTCATTCCCTTGATCAGTTCTTATGATTTTTACCTTGTGATCAATTTGATTTTCAATTCTAAGAATAAAAGATTTTAAAGTTTCATCTATTTCATCTTTAGTTCTTAAAAAAATACCCATATAAATCTTGTAAAATCATCAACAATCACAAGGCAATATGATTTTCTTTCAACGCTTATTATACTTGTAGGACCAAAAGATCCATGTGCAATAAGTGTAATGGAGTGGTGATAGAGTTAACCTCTTTGGATTTATGAGATGCCTTATGTTGCTTCCCTTTAAGACAAGCAACACAATTATCTTTGCAGAAAAATTTGTTTTCAGGCACACCATGTACCAAGTTATTTTTAACCAATTTGTTCACTGTTTCAAAATTAACATGACACATTCTTTTATGCCATAGAGTTGACTCATCACTATTAGCTTTGGAAAGAAAGCATGATACTTCACCCAGTGAAGAAGCATTGTTCATATCTAGCTTGTACATATCCCCTCTCCAAGGAGATCTAAGAAGCACCAATTCCTGAGGAATAGTCATCCCGGGTTTGAGGATAATGCACTCATGTGAAAAGCATTTGATGCTTGTGATCATAGAATTGAGAAACACTCAAAAAATTGTGTTCAACCTGTTTGACAAAGTTTACTTTGTCAATAATTAATTTACTATTGGATACACTACCTTTACCAGAAATGTATCCTCCTGCTTCACCTCCAAACTGACCAGGACCTCCATCAAAATATTGAAATTGTTGAAGAAGAGATTGTTCCCTCTCATGTGCCTGGAACATCCACTATCCACAATCCATATGTTTCCATTTTTGTCATATGGATGTCCCTGCACATAAGATGAAATGATTAGTTACTATTGGAAACCCAAGCCTTGTTCGTCTTGGGCTCTTCCAATGTAGATGAGATAATTGAACGAAAATGTATACATGAGGTTCAATTATGGTTTGTGAAGAAGAGGTTTGTGCTGTAACATCTTTTCTAATCTTCCATTCCATCATTTGGTTGATCAATGTAGATGAGCCTGTTGGGCTTGAGCAGCATGACTTGCTTCCGACGCTTCTTTCTTCTCGGAAGAAGTTGTCACCACCTTTTCTTCCAAAGCAGTCTTCTTCTTGGAAGGTTTCTTTTTGTTTCTTTGTTTGTGCTTTGGCTTGTCTTACAAAGCTATTTTCCTTTCAGAAGAATGAGTTTCTTCTGAAAGCAACTTGGCTTTGGAAACAAGCTTTCCTTTTCTTAACACTTGAACCATATGGTAAAGTCCAAATGTGAAACCCTCCTTGACTCCTTCTTTCTTAACATTGTTTGCATAGTGTGTGCTTGTTGAATTGTAGTAACAATCTTTAGCCATATGGTTGTGCAGACCACATATTATGCACTCAATGTTATTCTTGATGTGGCATGAGGACTGTTGTTTCAAGCACTTCTTTTGTTCTTCAACAACCTTCCCTTTTGACTTCTGATCCTTCAGCTGGACAAAAGTGCTGGTACTACACTTCTTTCTTGAATCAGAACTTCCAACCACTTGGAATCCGGCTGAAATGAATACACCTTTTTGCTTTGGGTCTATTTTCAACTTTGATTCAGCCACCTTCTTGGCAGTTTTTCTTGCTGCCTTGATTTTTTTTCTTTTGGATTTCGTGGTTAAAGGTTGATCATCAGTGATGTGGATGAGGTTTTCTACCTTATCCTTCTCTGTGGTGGTAACCATTGTTACATCATTCTTCTTCTCATTGGGTAGTGGGTCAGCAGTTGAAACCTCTTGCTTATCAGTACCACATCATGGCTGTCTCACAGACACATATGAGTATGGTGGAGAAATTTCATTGGTTCCCAACCTATTTTTGTTTTGATAACACACGTTTGAGTGGGAGGATGATGCAATGATGGTGTTGAAGTTTTGCTCTTCAATAGCGTCAGCTATTACTAGCTGGGCTTGAGCCTCAGTAAACTTGGAGATTAGATCCTTTATTTGAGCCTTGTATTTTGAATGTTCATGTTTTAAAGAAGAGACACTTTTCTCTAACTCTTCAATTTTGATTTGGTAGTCAGATTCTGCTCTCTTAAAATCAGATTTAGTAAGTTTAATGACTTAATATCAGATTTAATTTTCATGTTATATTCCTGATACAGTTTAACCTTAGCAATACAGGCTTGGGTGCAGAGATGTTCATATACCTTATTTTTTTCAGTTCCAGCCATGAGAGCTTGAGCAAGAGTGACATCTTGCACCATAAAGCTCCTATCAACTTCTTGAGCAATAGCAGTTGTTTGTTGTTTAGTTGGCTTGGCAGGAGCTTTTGGAGTGGCATGATGTTAGGAGGCTTGAGTAGCTCCAGGATAGGACTTTTGAGCCTTGCATTCCGTTGCAAAGTGACAAAGTTGGTTGCAGTTGTAACACTTGGCGTTTGATTTGTCAAGCTCAAATTTGCCGTTGGTTGGGTTCTGAGGGAATTTCCTTTTTGTTCTTTTGAAGAACTTTGTTGCTCTGTAGGTTAAAAGAGCCATTTGCAAGACAATGTGCATATATTCCACATCATCTGGGCTGAAGCACTCGAGATCATCAAAACATAATTGAAAATCTCCAGAGTTCCCATTTTCTGAAACAAAGGCACAATTATCCTGGAAAGGACTTTGTTGAGCTTGTTGAGACTTGGGTGTCTTAGGAAAAGTGATATAAGGTCCAAAAGAAGATGATGGTTGTTGGGGGTAGTTCAGGTACAACTGCGGCTAGTGAGTTCTCTATCCTTCAGCAACATGTAGAGCATTGCTGACAAGAAGGTTTGAGCTTCTACTCATCTGATGGCTTTTCTGAGTTTCAATCTCCATTCATTATCCATCACGGATTCCATATAGTTTAGTTATTGTGAGAGTGTTGAGGTTCTTAGTTCTCTTGATTAAGACTAAGTAAAAAGTCCATTCATGAAGAACTGCATTAATGAATTTCATTACAATGTCTCTCTTCTCAAGAGTCACTCCCATAGACTGAAGTGAGGAGATTAAGTCCATGTACCTGAAGTATTGCTGACTCAGTATCTCCAATAATATGAGTGAAGTTTTCAAATTGCTACTTTTATCTTTCTTGGACTATTTGGAATCAGTGGAACTGGAGAACATCAATGTCAAAGCATGAAAGAGTTCTTTGGCAGTCTCACAGTGCTGAAAGCCTACCATTATGGAGTTTGGTAGAGCTGTAAATAGCACTATCATGGCTTTACAATCAATGCCCATCCTCTTGAAGTCTTCATCGGAGTAGTCTTCTAAGCTTTCTCAATGATGGCACCATTACCAGTCGAGGACTCCACCTTTGGCTTATAAGGACTGTGAGTGATTTACCTCCACATTTTGTTGTCTTGATACTTAATGAAACCTTCAATACGTTTGCAATAGGCTCTAAAATTATCAGGGGTGATAATTGGAGCCTTGGTCATAGTTCCCATCTCAGATTCAAAGGATTTTTGGTTAAGAGCCATTTTTTTAAGTGGAATGAGTGACTGAGTGATGAAACAAGGTGATTCGGGATGGTTAGATCTCACAATCAAGAGCCTAAAAAGCTTTGATACCAATTGCAGGATCGATGTTGGTCTTTCAACACAAGTTATGTCTCTCAAACTCACTTATATACATTCGGATGATGAAGCAGAATCTCTCAACTAAGTTAATAATAGTATACTAAGTTAATGAGCACAAGAATGGTTTTCAAGATACTTGTATATATTACTACTCGACTCAAAGTTACAAGACTCTTACACGCATATGTGAATGAGTTACATTGAGAAACTATATATACTACTATCTACAGCCGGTTATACTTAAATAACCAGCTGAAACTTAAAACTAGACAAATACTATATTACTAGAAATAAGGTATTTAAGATAAAATACTGTTGGTCCATGTGATCGAAAAATAGTGCAATTGAAGTGATGAATTGCTCAATATCTAACATCCATGCTAAACAATAACAATTGAGAAGATAGAAGACAATTCTAACACATATTTGATAACAAAATGAACAATAACAATCAATAACATGAAGCACAATAATATTTCTGTGTAAAAACTGCTTAGAACAGGTAACTTGCAACAATGATCCACGATTAGGGTTTTGCAAGCTTACCTTACAATGAGAATTGACAAAAGTATATATAGCAGTTGTAGTTTCGCAGACAGTTTCGCTACCAGCGAAACTGTCATGCCGAAACTATAGTTTCGCCCGGCAGAACACAAGTTCGCCGGGTAAACTAGAACAGCAAACTGTGAGCGAATGTATAGATTCGCTCACAGTTTCGCTGGACTGCCAAAACTACACAATACAAAGAACATACAAAAGGAAACTAACAAAAGTCCTATTACAAGTAAAGTAAACAACTATACTAAAGTGAGTCCAACCTATACATGATCTTCAATACTCCCCCTAGGTTGGATCTCACTATCTTCACTCGTCTTGATTTGACTTGTCAGCTCCAGTTTCCTCTGCTGCCGTTGATCTATCTTCATCGCCTCCTGCAGCAACATCCTCTGAAGCTTCAGCCAATGATCCTCCAAGGTTCTTTCCTGCATCACTAGCTTCTTCAGAATGACCACTAGCCTTTGCAAAGTGCCTGGTCAGATCTTGAACATCCATATCAAACTCATCCTGAGCTCTCACCCTTTCAGCTAGCTTCTTGACCTCCGACCTTACTCCCCTTATCTTGTTTGCAACATTCATGAACAAACTGGCTTCTTTTCTAGTTTCCTCTCCAGCCCCAGCTTTAATGTGATTTTCACATAGTACCAAAAGGTCTTCATCACAAAAACTAAACAACTCCATCGGATCAAACACTCTAAACTCTTTTCCATGTTTAGCTCTAATCACAGCCTCTCCAGTATTGTTGTCATAAAACCACTTCTCAAAGTCCTGTAGTTGTTGGGGAAGAGGATCAGCCAATCTTACCCGATTTACAGTCTTTGGAGGTTTAACTCTTAGTACAATCCTTCCTTTTCCTGTATCCCAATCTTTATCCTTCTTTGATCTCTTTCTTTCAGCTTTCATATATCCAAAAGACTCAAAATTATCATTAAGTCCATTTTTTATCTCCTTCTCAAGAAATGATGCTCTTTCACTTAAGTGAGCATTGATCAAAGGTAGAGTTGCTAAACGTCTCAAATCCCATTTAGGCAAGGTCTTAAAAGCCTTCCTCTTAAGCATATAACTTATATTTCCTCCCCGTCTCTTGATCATGAACATCTTTAAACTGGGATTGTAACACCAGCTTATGATTTTCTTATCGGCTTCCTTCCTGCTTAATCCCTCCAAATTTTGAAACAAAGGAGTGATATCCTCCACCTCATTCTCTTTCACCAACCAATCATTTTTATCCATTTCAAAAACATCTGCATCATCTTCTCCCTTCTTAGCAACATAAATCAATGGTCGCTCATCAACTTCATAAAACTCTGGTTCTGAATCATAGTCTATAAGTTGTTCATCTTCCTCCTCTTCATCAACCAACCCTTTGCCTCTATTAGATACTCCTTCAGTAGTAGCTATAACAACAACTTCTTCACCAACAAGATCTTTTTCAAAATCAAACTGCATGTTTACAAACCCAGCCTCAATAATATCTTCCTCATCATTCCTTCCAACATCCTCTCTTGGAATTTCCTGCTCTCCTCCACCAGTAGTTGCTGCTCCAGAAGTACCCTCTCCTACCTTAGATGAAGTACCCACATTCAGAAATGAGTACTTTGATGTATCAGTCAAATCATCTAACTCAGATTGAGTCAGTTGACTAGGTAGGCCGGCTGCAGCTTTCAGTTGTGTAATCTCCTCAAACAACTTCTTAACCAGTTTATTTTGATCAACTAACATTCTCTGCATTTCTTCAATCACCTCATCTTTCTGTCTTTCTCTGATTTCTTGATTTGTAAGTTTAGTTTTAATCATACTCAGTTCATTAGCCAACGAAGTATTCAGGTTGCGTATCACATCCTCATCAAGATTTTCACTAGCCTCTCTTCTAGCTGTAAACCCCTCATGTCTATGTTTGGTTCGCCGCTCAGGCTCAGCAAAATCAGTTTTCTTCTTAGACCTCCTTTCTTTCTCAACCCTGATCTCCTCAGCTTGTGCATCAATATCCTCTTCAAAATCATAATCCTTTTCTTTAGCATATCTCTTCCTTTTCTTTGTAGCATCAGCTTGCTGTACTCTTGTTTCTTCAGTTCTTTTACTCTCAGACTCATCCACCCGCCTAATATAATTCTAGCGTTCTGGAGGATACATATTTTTCCAAAGATGGGTGATTTTACTACTAAAGTCGTGGCGAATAGCACAGCAGTCAGCAAAAATACGGGGATTCATCTGCACCAGCCTCTTGATCTCTCCATGTTTTGGAACATCAGGTATAAGATCATCAAAAATCATCTGAAGAAAACGAGGATATAGCAGCCATTTGTCTTTCTTTACAGCCATCACATTCTCTGCCATACATGCAAAAATCAATCTAGCTATATTGGCCTTCTCCCCTTTACAACACAGCACCATTGCCTTAGCCCAATCAAGATTAAGTCCATCGGATCCACCTTTACGGTGATCTAGACACATGATAAAAACATGAGCGATATATCTCCATTCTTTAGATAAGAATGACTTCTTGATCTCTTTCCTTGAACCAAAGGCTGGTCCCTCATACCCCATACTTCTAAAAGCTCGAAACACCTCAAACTCTGTCATAGCTACTTCATCTCCAGAATCATCTTCAAGTCTAAGAATCCTCGAAACATTCTCAGCAGTGATCGTCACTTCATGATCAATAACTTTGGCAGTGATCCGCTGTACATCTCCTCTAGTATCATACTCTGCAGATCGCCAAAAATCTCTAATATGAAGATCATAAATAGTAGTCGAATGAGATATGGCATAAGCTATAGGTGATCTTTGAAGCCATCTGATACAATCTCGAAATCCAGCTGCCTTAGGGTGAGTATCATCTATAATGGCTGTGATGTTGTTCCGCTCATCAAATTTGAGATTAGCCATGATAACCTGATAAAGAAAACAATTAAATGTGAATTAGAAATTATGAAAATAAGAAAATAATACTAAAACAAAGGAAACTAGCAGTTTCGTCAAGCGAAACAATAGTTTCGCTCATTAAGACATGATAGTTTCGCTGAACAAAAACAGCTTCGACAATGAAAACTAACAGTTTCGGCAAGCGAAACAATAGTTTCGCTCACTGAAACATGTTATTTTCGCTGAACAAAAAGCAATTTCGACAAGGTGAAAAAGGATTAAGGAAGATTCGCTATTAATTTCTGCAAACAAAAACATAGTTTCGCTGTAAAAAATTAGTTTCGTTGTTCAAAGAAAAATAGTTTCGCTGTTCAAAAGAAAACATGACCAAGCGAAACTATGCAAGTTTAAGACCAGATTCTGCGAAACTAAAGATAATTTGGCGAAATTGTTAAGTTCGCCCGGACAGCATAACTTTACAGTTTCGCTGAAAAGATGAGAACTTTCGTTCAGTTTCGCAGAAGAATCTGTAATTTCGCTGGATGAACAGCAAACCAACCGAAGAGTCAAAATCCAAATCACTTAAATGGAGATGATTTTAACCAGATTAAATGATGTTACAAGGTTCGAAACTCACATGCGAAGCAAATGACACTATAAATCAGTCCAAACCACAACTAAAATGCAAAATCGCCAAATGAAGTCACGGAGAAACCCTAAGACCTACACAGATCGTTTTTGCGAAATTATGAGAAAAATTTTGCACAAACGACTTAAATAGCAAATAGTTTCGCAGCTAGCGAAACTATAAATTCGCAGGGCGAATTTACAGTTTCGCCCAGGGAAACTGTAATTTCGCTAAGAGATAACCAGTTGACAACTAATTAGTAACCCTAACGAAATTGCAGTTTCGCTTTGCGAAACAATTAGCGAAAGTATAGTTTCGGCACCAACCCCCTTTTATTATTATTATTATTATTTTTTTTTTATTATTATATTATATATTTTTTTATCATGAAGCCCATCACATAATGAGATCTAAATTAATCAGAGATCACATTCTCTAGATATTTATGAACATAAAGATGATCAAAAATCATCGACCAGCAATGAGATCATACTGAATACTGGATCTGATCACAATCTGCACAGAAACAACTGAAATTAGAACAAATCAATAACGACTGCTGATATAATTGTCCACTTAAACTCATGCCTTATCCTTTTTCAACAAACAGCTTATGATTTGTTTAAGGTTCAATTAAATGCTTTAGAATGTTAGGACCCCACAATCATTTGGTAAAAACCCTCACCCAACCTCAGGATTTCTTGAATTTTGAATCAATCTCCAGATAACAAGGTTTGTGCATTAGTGTGCAAAAGATTATAAACAGAATATTTCATTCTGAAAGGAACTCATCGACAAGATGATTTGACATAATTATATCAAAATGGTGAGAGCTCCAGATCTATACTCACGTATAACAGAGGAGATAACCATTTAAACATGTGCTGATGAGAGCTCCAGGTCAGTACTATCATACAGCAGAGGAGATCATCACTCCAGGTCAGTACTTCCGTACAACAGAGGAGATTAGCACAGACACACGATACCTCAACACAAGAATATACCAGCTATGGTTCAGGGAGATGACATATCAAAGCAAAATGGACGAAAGATTCATTCTCAATCCAATTTTTGTCAGGACTCAGTTTTTGTGCAAGCCAAAACAATTGAGTAAATCCAGACATTCTTAAGCATGATGTTTAATTTAATCATAGAGCTGCTGTCTACTTTATTCGTCAGGCTGAGTCTATCAAGCATATCGTTAAAGAATCTGATCAATTTTCCTTAAAAAATTTATGTGAAACAGAATCCAGTAACAGTTACTATCATTTCTCATTGAAGCACCGGTCATGTATAAAAATATACTTAGAGAATATACAATCATTTCTCATCATTTTAAATTCCGATCTCAGAATATGAAATTACTCCCCTAAATTTTTATTTTCAATTAATAAATAATTTCAAGAAATCACTGTTATTATTAATTTTTTTGTTTTAAGAAAAAAAATAGAAAATGAAAATTTAAAAAGATATTAACCCGAGCATAGAAATCAATTCATAAAAACGAGGTTTATCAAAAGTTTTTATGAAAAGATCAACTTTTTGATTTTTTGTATCGATGGGTATAATATCAATGAAACCCTTTTCTTGAGCATCACGAATCGCATGAATTCGTGTCTCGATATGCTTTGTTCGGGAATGATGAATAGGATTTTTAGCAATTCCAATGGCTGCTTCATTGTCACAAAATAAAGGTGTATGGAGAAAATTAATTCCATAATCAATCATTTGGTGTTGGATCCAGAGAACTTGAGAACAACAGCTTGAGGCAGCAATATATTCAGCTTCCCCTGTAGAAAGAGAAACAGTAGTTTGTTTCTTGCTCTTCCAAGATACCAAACAATTCCCCAAATATAAACAACCACCCGACACAGATTTTCTGTTTAACCTGCAACCATTAGAATCACTATCAGAGTAAGCATGTAAATCAAAATTCCCTCCATATGGATACCACAACCCTAAACGAGATGATCCTTTGAGATAACGAAATATTCTTTTGACAGCTTTCTCATGAGATTCCTTTGGAGCCTACTGATATCTAGCACAGTAACCAACAACAAAAGTGATATCAGGACGACTTGCAGTAAGGTACATGAGAGAGCCAATCATAGATCTAAAAAGATGAGGATCAACTGGTTTTCCGTTTTCATCTGGAGTGAGACAAGTCTGAGCAGTAAAGGGAGTCATATCTGTAGAAGCATCATCCATCTTAAATTTCTTCAAAATATCTTTTATATACTTCTCCTGATGAATAAGAATTCCTTCTTTTTGTTGTTCAACTTGCAATCCAAGAAAGAAACACATTTCACCCATCATACTCATTTCAAACCTTTGACTCATAACCTCTTCGAACTCTCTACACAATTGAGAATTTGTAGATCCAAAAATAATATCATCAACATAAACTTGGACAAATATCATTTCACCATTCACTTCTCTTTTGAATAGAGTCATATCGATGGTACCACGAGAGAAACCATTGCTTAGAAGATATTGTGTAAGGGTCTCATACCAGATTCTTGGTGCTTGATGAAGACCATACAGAGATTTGTCAAGCTTAAACACTTTATCAGGAAAATCAGGATCCTCAAAACCTGGTGGTTGACACACATATATCTCCTCATCAATGTCTCCGTAGAGAAAAGCACACTTCACATCCATCTGATATACTTTAAATTGTTTATGAGCAGCATGAGCGAGAAATATTCTGATTGCTTCAAGACGAGCAACTGGAGCAAAGACTTCTGTATAATCAATCCCTTCTTCTTGAGCAAAGCCTTGCACAACGAGTCTAGATTTGTTACGCACTACTACTCCTCGATCATCTAGTTTGTTCTTAAACACCCATTTTGTACCGATTGGATATTTGTTAGGAGGTAAATCAACTAAGGTCCAAACTTTTAGCTTTCTGAACTGTTGAAGTTCCAATTGCATAGACTCTACCCAACAAGGATCCTGTAGAGCAGCATGAACATTCTTCGGGACAATTTGAGAGATGAAGCATGAGAAAAGACAAACTTTAATTAGACCAGATTGACTTCGCGTTCGAACACCATCAGAGACAGATCCAATCACGTTGTCAAGTGGATGATCTTTCAAAGTTTTGTAATCACTTGAAGAAGGAAAGATGGTTGAAGAAGTATCGCCCATAGCCGGTGAAAGATTAGATGAAGGTGAATCGATGATAGGTGTTGGATCAGGTAAAGGAGAAGATGTAGGAGGTAAAGAATCAGATGATGGTGCCGGATCAGTCATTGGAGACGAAGAACTAACATCAGTTGAAACAACATCATTTACTAATGTGGTGGATGAAACAGACGATGGAGATGATGAAATAATATTTGTTTGAGTATTTGGAATGGATGTATCATCATCGAAAACTGGCAGATTGAATGAATTGAACACAGTATCGGAGTCAAAGAACCATGCTGGTTCAGATCGAACTTCAGAAGGATTGGATTCCTGCCAATCAACATAGAACGACTCTTGAACGATACGTGTTCTTTTGTTATAAACCCGATATGCCTTTTGCGAAGAAGAATAACCAACAAAGTAACACTCATCAGAAACAACACCAAACTTTGTCTTTTGAGATTGAGTATTCAGAAGAGTGCACGAACAACCAAATGGTCGAAAGAAATCAATTAGAGGCTTTCTCTTATGAAAAAGTTCATAAGGAGTCTTCACTTTATCTTTCACAATTAACACCCGGTTTAGAACATATGATGCACAATTTACAGCTTCAGCCCAGAAAATAATGGGTAATGAAGATTCTATCAGCATTGTACGAGCAGCTTCAACAAGAGTGCGATTCTTTCGTTCGGCAATACCATTCTGCTGGGGTGTTCTTGCAGCACTAAATTGTCTCACAATTCCTTTTTGAGCACAAAATGAATCGAGAATCTGATTTTTGAATTCAGTGCCGTTGTCACTTCTTAGTCCCATAACTTTTCTCTTACTGATTGATTCGATAGAAAGAATTAATCTTTGCAATTCCTCTGCAACCTCGCCTTTGTGTGCAAGAAACCTCACCCAAGAATATCTTGAGAAATCATCTGTAACAACAAGACAAAAAGATTTTTTAGCAATTGATTTAACACTAATTGGCCCAAATAAATCAGTATGTAACAACTCAAGAGGACAAGATATGCTGTTTAGAAGTTTGGGCTTATGAGGTTTCTTATGTTGTTTCCCTTTGGCACATGCCATGCATTTTTCATTAACAGAGAAATCTTTTAAAGGAAGTCCTCTAACAAGATTGTTCTTTACTAATTTATTAATTTTCTTAAAATTAACATGGCCTAAACGACAATGCCATAAGAGAGACTCAGAGGTTGATGCTTTTGAAAGAAGACAAGTTGCAGTAGCCTTTGATTCGCTTGAATTCATATCGAGAAGATACGTATCATGCTTACTTGGAGCACGCATGAGAATCAAATCATCTGGAATTACAATCTCTGATTTTAAAAATAGACATTCATCAGATTTAAATAGAACAGGAATGTCTTTATCGCAGATTTGAGAAACACTCAGAAGATTAAAAGTCAATTCGGGAACATAGTTGACTTTTTCCAAAGTGAGAGAACCATTGGTAACTTCTCCTTGTCCAATCATTTTTCCACCCTTTTTATTACCAGCAAAAGCCACATATCCTCCATCTATAATCCGATAGTTGGTCAACAAATCCTTTAATCCTGTCATATGCTTGGAACACCCGCTATCAACATGCCATAAACTGTTTACAATCTTTGACAAGGACTCCTGAAAAGAATTAACAAATCAATTAGCCAGGAGTAATAGGAACCCAAGATTGAACAACTTTGCTTTTTAAAGAAGCAGATTTTTTACAGAAGAAATTATTAACCAATTTTGTCAATTTATTTCCAAAACAGTTCCTATTAGAGGATCCTTGAATCAAAGGACAATTTTTGACAAGATGATCCTCTTGACAACACCTGAAACAATGAGGTTTGAATCTAGCTCTGATACCATATTGTTGGTCCATGTGATCGAAAAACAGTGCAATTGAAGTGATGAATTGCTCAATATCTAACATCCATGCTAAACAATAATAATTGAGAAGATAGAAGACATTTCTAACACATATTTGATAACAAAATGAACAATAACAATCAATAACATGAAGCACAATAATATTTCTGTGTAAAAACTGCTTAGAACAGGTAACTTGCAACAATGATCCACGATTAGGGTTTTGCAAGCTTACCTTACAATGAGAATTGACAAAAGTATATATAGCAGTTGTAGTTTCGCAGATAGTTTCGCTGGTAGCGAAACTGTCATGCCGAAACTATAGTTTCGCCCTACAGAACACAAGTTCGCCGGGTAAACTAGAACAGCAAACTGTGAGCGAATGTATAGATTCGCTCACAGTTTCGCTGGACTGCCAAAACTACACAATACAAAGAACATACAAAAGGAAACTAACAAAAGTCCTATTACAAGTAAAGTAAACAACTATACTAAAGTGAGTCCAACCTATACATGATCTTCAAATACTATCAGAGATTAGGTAGTCATGACAGTTCATGACTTACCTTTTGTCACCAACCAAAGTTGGTAACTGTACTAACTGATAAAAAGGTGAACAGTGAATAAAGTATGGTCAACTACATGGGCATGGGAAAGTGCCATGCAGTATATCATAGTTGACAGCATGTGACAGTTAGACCATACTATTATCCACTGGTTCATAGTTGGTTCTTCCGAAGGTTAAATAGCTTCGGAAGATTAAGTTCTTCCGAAGCCTTTTACACTTCGAAAGAATAAACTTCTTCCAAGACTTCTGCTAGTCTTTATTCTTCGGAAGTCTTTGTCTTGAATCTTCTAAATGTTTAACTTCGAAAGGAAAACTGCTTAGTCTCGGAAGACTGAGTTCATCCTTCGGATGTTCTTCATCTTTAAGCTTCGGAAGATCTTCAGATTAGTTTTGGAAGTGCAGTTTTGTTTACTGAAATGTTCAATTAATTGCACTCAACTCTTCTAAGTGTAATTTTGGTTGCACCAGCCTCATCTTGATCCAACAGTGACCCTATTCAGTTATAAAGAATTTAGTTACAGTGAATCACAAAGCATATTGCTTTTCACTCTTGGAAGTTGAGCCTATCAACATATCATATATAATCCAAGTCAGTTCATTTTTAAGTTTTGTATGTATTATATCAAAATCAAGAAATGTACTATCATTTCCTACTTTCCCTAAAACCAAAATCTATATCGATGCATTTTCAAATTTCTCCCCCATAAATTGTGATTATCTACTAGAAAATTACAATTTTAACAAAGTAAGCGGAAGAATATTTTTGTGAGACGGTATGATTAATTAAGCAATGTTAATAATTTCTAGAGATGTAACAAGAAAGTCAAGATGAGAATGATCAAACGCATTAGTAATGATTAAACGCCTCACTTTTCTTTGGATTACTCTGATAACATGCACATTGACAAGCATAAATGTCATGCCTGCTTGTAGTGAGATACATTAGGGATCCAATCATTGATCTGTATAGATGTTGATCAACATCTTCACCATAAGATTAGAAGATAAAATGGGACGAGAGGACATAGGAGTTGGTGCAATCTTGGAATCCTGAAATTTTACTTTTCCAGGATACTTGAACATATTTCTCTTAATGTATCAAAATACACTAATCATCCATTTCAACTCACATACCCAAGAAAAATGAAATTTTCCATAAGAACTCATCTCGAACTTCTTTTTCATCATCGTTTCAAACTCCTTACACATATCTTTATTTGTATATCCAAAAATGATCTCATCAACATAGATTTGAACAAGAATGAGAATGTCACCAGTCTTTCATAGAAATAAAGTTTGATCGATAGCAACCGTATTATAACCATTTGCAAGTAAATATTTAGTGAGAGTGGCATACCAAGCACAAAATGCTTGATGTAGCCCATAGAGTGCTCTGTGTAACTTATAGATATAATCAAGATGATTTATTGTTAGGACCTGGTATTTGAACGAAATACCTAGTGATTGCGTGTTAAACCAACTCAAATAGTGCGGAATCCTATTTGATTGGCGATCCAATCAGTGAGAACACACGATGAATCAATCAAGAATTGAAATCAACGTCAGAAATCGATTAGGAACCGATCTGATGTGTTCTGTGAACTTGGAGAACGATTTGGGAGGCTTCTGGACGGCTAGGGTACGTCTGGAATCGTAATGGGATGAATGCTTACGTTTTCCCACGAATTGGGTCTATTTATAGGTTAGTATTGTTCAATCGTGCGACTGGGCCATAAGTATGGTTCATTCGTGCGATTGAACCATGCGGTTGATTCATCCGCACGACTGAGTGTTCAGTCGTGCGATTGAGTCAATCTTATGTGTCAATCATACGACTGATCCAGTCTCCTGTTTCAATCGTGCGATTGAGTCAATCGTATGAAGTTATTCATGCGTGTGGTCCATTCGCATGGGCCATTCGCATGAGAACTTCATTTAGTTAAGTTTGAATGTTTTAATTAATATAACATAATGTGCACTCATTCAAACATTCATAAACCCAATCAATTTAATCACAACTTATTAATGAAATATTAAACATCACAAGTAACAACCAATTCATTTCATTTCATTAATTGATACAATTACATTATAATCAGACAGACAAGATTTATTACATTACAGCTCATGATCTAGGGACATACATGCATCAACAAACTCCCCCTTGGACCTAGATCTATCTAATCTCTTGTCTTCTGCATCACCTCCTTATACTTCTTGTACTTCTCCTCTTTAGTGACTCCTGCGTGTATCTCAAACGCAAAGCAAAGTCGTATAACATTTTGGAACTGGAGGGCTTGTACAATGTCTTGTGTGTCATAGAACAGTGGCCACTTGTATAAAGTATAGACATCATTAGCAGACAAGTTGGTTAGCCACATCGGGTCGAATACCCTGATAGTATCCATTTGGCCCTCTTTATTCAACACTATGACAGCTTCAGCGGTTCTCCAATCATAGTACCACCATTTGAAGTGTGGAGTGAAGTCCTGTGGCATTTCCCTGAGAGGGATTCTTGACATAGTGCGCGGAGGACTCCACTTCAGCACAATCTTGGGTTTGCCAGTAATGGAATCAACCTCAGACCTTCTTATATACCTTGTAGGCTGTTGTGGTCTGAAGTTAACCCATCGGGTGTGGTACTCCTTCTTCAGGGCAGCCTCAAACCAGCCTGACATCTTTCTTGGGTCAGCATACAGCAGCTTTAGCTTAGCCAGCTGGTTGAGCTCAAAACCAGGTAGAGTCTTCAGATCATGTGGGAACCTGAAGTACTCTATGCCCTGCTCCCTCTTAACTGCATAAGTGTTAAGGTCATCAAAATAAGCCCATGAGATAATCCTGCCTGACACCTTATGGTGTTTCTTGACTCTGTAGAGCTTGGTGTAGGCATCTCTCTGTGGTGCAGCACGCTGGGCTCTTACTTCTTCAAAACAGGCAGCCCACTCAGCCTTGCGAATATCTACGTCTGCATTGGAGGCTTGGGCTGTTCCTTCAGTCTTTTCAGTTTCCTGCTCCATTTTGTCTAGTACCTCAAACGTATCACTGACTAGGGATTCACCCAGATTGGGGACCACATTTCCCTCGGCGTCAGCATACTGAGGGTACTCTTCTGCAGTAATGTCTTCAACCTCAACTTCATCAATGTCATTAAGTTCCTCATCACTGGTTGAATCAACTGTTGGAGCGTCCTTGACTATTTCATCGGGATTGAGTCTGAACATCTCTGCCAGTTGCTCATCAGATAGGTCATGAATTATTTCCCCTTCTTCAGGGGTATAACTCACAGACCGTCTCACTATCCCTTGTAGGTCAAGAATCATGGTTAATTGAGTCTTGACCATTTGAAGGGGAGCAAAGTCATACTCATCCCTTTGAAAGTTTGGATCTGTTTGATATAAACATTCAACACATAAACCATTAGTAATTAATCAAACAGACTTATATTAACTTAATATATAAACATTTAACACACTTGTTTTTCATTACATGATTCAAATACAAAATAAATAAATACATAAGACATCTAATCAGTACTTTTGTCTTGAATCTGGGGCGTGTCGCTCGGAGGAGCAGAAGTAGTGGATGACTGGTCCTGTTGATGCTTAGATCTTCGCTCTTGACCTGAAGCAGAGGCCGATGCAGCCGCATCCCCTCCTTCAGCTTCGTCATCATCATCATGACCTTCTGTCCTGTCTTCCTCAGTCTCCTCATCATCATCATCTTCCTCATCATCATCATCATCTTCATCATCACCATCTCCATCATCCCCGTCACCTTCCTTTAGCTTCAGGGGCTCATCCTTCGACCCCTTTAGCCTCAGCATAATCGTCTTGTTGGTCGTCTCCAACTCCTCTATACGTTTGACGGACTGGGCCTGCAGGTCCTGGAGTTGGGACACCTCGACTTTCTGCTGGTCGATCACCCGAGCCTGCTCTGCCATTTGCTGAGACTGGGCAGCAGTCAGGTCGGTCAGCTGGCGGATCTGCGCCGCCTTCTCCTCATCTGCAGCAAGCAGACGCATCACCATACGGTTAAGCGCTGAGAGCTGCTCCTCTACCCCGATGTGAGGTAGAGTAAATCCATAAGCATGTGAAGGCTGGGCTGAGGGTCCAGCATGATGTGTGGTGGTGGTAGCAGTGGCAGTGGTGAATATGGGTCGGTGGGCTGATGCTGGTGAAGTAGGTGTGAATGGTCTGGTGGTGGATGGGAAGGATACGGTGGTGGTAGGTAAGGTGGTGGATGTGGTAGTGGGAGTAGTGGATGTGGTGGCTGTGGTGATGGGTGGTATGTCAGTAGTGGTGGTAGTGGTGGCTGTGGTGGTGGAAGTAGTGGCAGCAGTAGTAACGAAGGTCAGGCGACGCTTCTTCTTCTTCAATCCATGGGGTTGAGCCATCCGCTTCCTCCTAGTCCCGGTGGAAGTGGATGCTCCCCCTGCAGCTCTGCCCACTGAGCCCGGAACATAGTTCGGGTCAGTCTCTCTCTCTGAGGAGTCCCGAGGGTGTTCACCAACCACCCTAAGCCCGTGGTCTGTGGGAACAACTTTACTTCCCACAGTCCTGGTGAGGGGCTCCTCATCTGACTCCTCCTCCTCTAGATCACCAGCCACAAACTCCTGATGGAAACCGGCCAGACCTCTCCGGCAGTGGCTGACCCCGGGGGAATAATATCTGAATCAGTGCCTCTAGATGGAGCAGGCATATCATCCCCGGCGTCGCCGCTATCATCATCATCAGAGTCAGTATCTGGTATGGCAATATGCTCAACATCCGAATCACTGTCATCGTGGCGCCACTTTCTCTTGGCTGGCGCCACATAATCAGCACGGGCCGGATGCCCAAACAACCTCCTGACAGGGGGCTTCACCTGCTTCCCCCTGTATACCTTCATCCGGCCGAGTGTAGTGTCGTCCATAACCTCAAGAACAACAGCATCCTCCTTCTCCTTCGGCAGGGAGGGAAGCTTCTGGTCAATGATCATCTGCATAAATCTGGGGTACATACAGAAGCCTTCCTTCCCTTTCCCCTCGATGTTCTCCACCAGGTAGGTGAATATCATCTTGGAGAAGCTGAATGGGTGGTTCAGCACCAACGCAGCATACGCGTTCTGGATCTGGTCGGAAAGCTCATCAAAACCTCCCTTCCTGGAAGCTATACACTTTAGCAGCACGTGCGCAAGATACTTAAACTGGGGACAGAGGTTACTCTTGTTGAGTACCCCAGCATTTATGTCCCCAGAGTACTTGGCTCTCATGAAACATCCTCTAACAGTGAGGGGGTATAGACGAGTAGGACAATCAGCATCATCCCCAAACTGTAGTACAATCCTCAGATCCTCCTCTGATATAGTGATAGCCTCACCAAAAATCGAACTCCTGATGCAATGAGGCTCAGTGGATCTATCAACAGACGTGCCTTCCCAGAAGGCCTGCTGCACTGATCTGTATGGTGTGCATGGAGTAGATATAGCATGAGCGATCCTGGATCTCAGCAGAAATGTAATAATGCCTGTGAAGTCAGCTGCGTTCCTGGATGTCAAATCCAGATGAGCACATATGTTGTGCTTGGTGCTCATGTTCCATCGACTCGCCATCTGTAACACATAACAATATAAACATTAGTTCCGTTGGCTAAGAGTATAATGAAACACTTAGACTTTGAATAAAAACTCTCTGTCATGCGATTGAGGTTGTACGACTGAAGACAGTCGTGCGACTGAGCCGTGCGATTGAGGTTCAGACGTGCGAATGACCTCATGCGCACGACTGAGTGTGCGACTGGACTCATGCGCATGTACTCTTATGCGGTTACACCAGTCGTGCGACTGAGTCTCATTCGCATGGTTCAGTCGTGCGGTTAAGTGAATCGCTCCCTTCAGTCGTGCGACTGAAGTTCATCCGCTTGTCCAGTCGTATGACCTCCTGTCCGTTCAATTCAAATTTGCTTTTTCACCAACTTTGAGTTTTAGACTTTGTGTTTTGGTTTATTAGACTCGCAACCCATTTGTGTAACACCTAACATCTTTAATTTCATTAATTTGAGTCATTTAGTTAGTTCTTTTTGTCACACAGGTCATAGTTTTCTATCGGGTCTGATTATCCCGATTCAGAGTCAATTTGAACGATGTGTAGATGTTTCTTTGTCGCAAATTACCTGTAGAATCGAAGTAAATGATCAGTATGCAAGAAACGAAGGTTTTAAGGAGATCAAATGAAATTTTGGCAGAGTGACTTTAGTCGTGCGAATTAGGGTTTCTTTGAGGGTGATGAGTCTCTGCGACCGACTCCTCTTCTATTTATACTAACCCTAGTTCCAATCGTGCGACTGAGTTCATACGCACCTTTCAGTCGTGCGAGTGGGACTCAGTCGTGCGATTGGGTCAGTCGCCCTTCTCCAGTCGTCCGACTGAAGTTCAGTCGTGCGACTGACTCACTCGTTCGCACTTAAGCCTCCGACTGGACTAATCGTATGGGCCATTCGGTTGGATGGTCCATACTCATAGTTCATTCGTGCGAATGGACTTCATTCGTATGGTTAGTCCATACGTATGGTCCATTCGTGCGAATGGGTCATACTTAGTTAATTTTCTGCCATTTTTACCAATTTACTTTTAAACTCTTTTAGATTAATTAAATTAACATTATGAGCCTTTGATCATCTCAGACATGATCCTTTTATCTTGAAAACACTTTGATCACCTCAGACGTGATCCTTTTAACCACTTTGGTCACCTCAGACGTGACCCTTTTAAAAACACTTTGTCACCTCAGACGTGACTGTTTTAACCTTTCAAAGCACATATGGTCATCTCAGACATGACCCTTTTAGTGAGTTGATTCCTTCTGATTTTCCTGATGTAGCCCGACACTTGACTAAAATTAAAATTAAAACGACTAACTAATTTAAGACTTTAAACTAATTACATAAAAAGACATATTTTTGGCTTTTTGTGAGAGATAAATCCAGAGATTGATATCTACGGGATTTGGTTCGGGAGTAGATAGCTTCAACTTAGATTGATCATATCTGGACCAATTCAATTTTGGAATCATACAGGCAATTCAAATCATTTGGACTAGTTATTAAACCTTTTGATGCTCAAGTTCTCGGTGTTCATCCAGAGTCGTTAGCAACATAAGGAAATCATACTGAAACTCTTAGATTTTCACATTGATTTGAACCTTTGAGAATGTAGCCACAATGATTGTCAGTATGTTTGTCCACTTAAATCCATACACAGACTTTTGACACAGACTGGTGACTTATTTAGGTTTAATTATTTCAACTAACATTTGTGGATCCCACACTTATATGGTAATCAACATTCCTCAGGAGCTTTTGAGCGGTCTACGGGTATTATTACAAGAAGAGACTATTCTTAGAGCTTTCAAAGAGAAGCCTGTCCTCAGGTCAGTGCCATCGCACAGCAGAGAGGCGGCAAACAACAATGAATTCTAGAATATCTAGGTTATGCTTATCCTCAGGTCAGTGCCATCGCACAGCAGAGAGGCACACAACCTATCTCCTTGTTAGAGCAGCTTATTTTATTTTGCACAAAATGCACCAACAACATAAGTCATTAGCTTTATTGCATTTGTCTTTCAATTTTTTTTCTTGCTTTGCTCTAATTATGGTCATCCGCACACATTTGTGGCGTTTAATTGCTCATTACCCCTTATTGGAATATTGTTGATTGTGTTAACCAGTGATAAGATGGAAGCCCACAGTCAGTTGAACAACTTAGTTTATCTTGAGATCACCAATCAGGTCTATTTGTCTATTGTGTTGAATCTACCAACATATCATATATGGTCTACCAGCCTCTAAGTCTACTTTCTTTGTGTCACCTTAGGAGTTGCCAGTTTTCTATCATCTTCCCTTTTTGTATTGCTTAGATTACACAGATTTATACTTTGAACTTTTGCATCTTTCCAAAACTTAAATTTTAAAGTCCCTCTTGATTTGTTCCTGTGTACTATCATTTTCCAAAGGTATTGAATCGGTATCACAGACACAATCTACCTTATTTCAGCTAGCTACTCCTTCTCCCTCATTTTTTTTTAATGTTAACTTGCTGACATATTCTCCCCCTAAAATACTGAAATCATTTCTGGTTTAATTATTTTAGGATTTTAATAAACAGCAAAATAACATGAGTATAAATAAAATAAAATAAATAGACAAATAAAATTAAATAAAATAAACTTTAACTAAACTACATCGGACTACACATTTTCATCATCAGGAATTACCTCACTTTTCTTTTTAACGCCGTTGACCTCTAATAAATATTGAAAACGTGGTTTATCAAAGGCTTTAGTATAGAGGTCAGCGCGTTGAAAATCAGTATTAATTTTAACCACATCAATTAAGTTCTTTTCAAAGCAATCTCTTATGAAATGGTATTTAATACCGATGTGTTTGGTCTTAGGATGTTGGACCGGATTTTTAGTTACTGCAATTGCAGCAGAGTTATCAACAAAAATAGGAGTAGATGAGAATTTTAAACCGTAATCCCGCATTTGCTGTTGAATCCAGATGATTTGTGAACAGCAACTTGCAGCAGCAACATATTCGGCTTCACAGGTTGACAATGCAACCGATGTCTGCTTCTTACACTGCCAGGTAACTAATCTTCTCCCAAAGAATTGACACCCTGCTGATGTAGACTTGTAGTTCATCTTGCAGCCCCCGTAATCCGAGTCACTATACGCGGTAAGCTCAAAGTCATCATCATGAGGATACCACAATCCAAGTGTGGGTGTACCCTTCAGATAACGAAAAATCCTCTTGACCCCGATCAGATGGTTGACCTTTGGTTTAGCCTGATATCTAGAACATAGACATGTAGCATACATAATATCAGGTCTTGAGGCAGTGAGATACATGAGGGATCCAATCATTCCTCGGTACATAGTGGCATCTACTAGATCTCCATTCTCATCAGGTGCTATATCATGATTCGTAGCAAGTGGAGTCCCAGCAGCAGAAGCATTCTCCATGTCAAAGCGACTGAGAATGTCTCCTACATACTTGGTCTGATGTAGAAAGATTCCATTAGGTGTTTGATCCACCTGTAACCCGAGAAAGAACTTCATCTCCCCCATAGCACTCATCTCAAACTCTTTCTTCATTACTGCTTCAAACTCTTTACATAACTCTTCGTTCTTTGACCCGAAGATTATGTCATCAACATATATCTGTACAAGCAGTAGGTCGCCATCCTTTTCTTTAATAAACAGTGTACAGTCAATTACTCCCCTGCGAAAGCCGTGTTTCACAAGATGAGTTGAGAGTTTCTCATACCAAGCTCGAGGAGCTTGATGAAGCCCATATAAAGCTTTGTCGAGCTTGTAAACTCTATCCCGATGATAAGGATCTTCAAATCCCTCGGGTTGACTTACATAGACTGTTTCCCTGATTTCCCCATGAAGGAATGCACTCTTTACATCTAATTGGTAGACTTTGATCTTCATGTACGATGCATAGGCAAGGAAGATACGAATAGCTTCCATCCTTGCCACGGGTGCAAACACCTCATTATAGTCAATTCCCTCGACTTGGCGAAAACCTTGAACCACCAGTCGAGCTTTGTTCCTGATAATGACTCCTTGGTCATCCTTCTTGCATTTTAGTACCCATTTGGTGCCAATGACTTTAGCACCTTTAGGTCTATCAACCAGAGTCCATACACCTAACTTCTTAAACTGCAGAAGTTCTTCTTGCATGGCACTCACCCACGCCTCATCATTTAGTGCCTCACTGACATATTTTGGCTCAACCTGCGAGACAAAACATCGATAAGCACCATCATGAATGTAACCTTTCTCCATAACCGAGGCGTAATCAGCTGAGTATAGCTGATTTCGGGTTTGTACTCCTGATCTGACATCCCCAATAACATTGTCAAGGGGATGATAGACGTTTAGTCGTGATCCTGGAGTAGTAGGAACAGCCACCTCAGAACCAAGATTATGAACATTTTGTTCTGCATCTGAGGTAGTTGGAGTTTGAGGTTCCGAAGTCGAAGGTGCATCACTCGTAGATGCTTGTGGACTTTCAGGAACTGGAACCTGTTCCTCCTGACTGTTCTGGTCATCTGCTTCAGTTTCATCTTCAGAGGAGGAGTCACTGTCGTCGACTACTCCCCCTGACTGAGTAGATGATTCTCCCTGTGTGCTAGATGGTGTATTCAGAATATCATACATCATCCTAGTAGCTAACTCATCATCCGAGGGAGAGAGAGGTATGTTGAAGGATTTGAAGAATCCATCATAATCGAAGAAGTAGGCAGGTCCTTTGCCTGTAGGTGGTGGTATATCTCTGAACGTCGACATTACACCACACTTCTACAAGACCCGTTGAGTTATTGTAAACTCGCTTATTCGGTATGTTGTATCCTAGAAAGATTCCTTCATCTGCCTTCTCGCTGAATTTTCCTTCTTGTGTCTTCTTCAGAAGTGTACACGGCGCGCCAAAAGGTTCAAGATACTCCAAATTCGGTTTGCGTCTTTGTAGTAGCTCATAACATGTCTTTCCGTGGCGCTTGACTATTAGGACTCGATTCAGTGTATAACATGCATTTGCTACTGCCTCATTCCAGAATTGGATAGGCAGTTTCGAGTCAGCCAGCATAGTCCGTGCAGTCTCTATCAAGCTTCTGTTCTTCTCTCAGCAACACCATTCATCTGAGGCGTGTAGGCAGAGGTGAATTGATGAACAATTCCCTTTTCCTTGCAGTATGCCTCCATCCATTGATTCTTGAATTCTGTCCCGTTGTCTGAGCGTACTTGTCTAACCTTTAGCTTGTAGAGAGATTCCAGTGTGGTTACTAATTCCTTGAATGACTCAAATGTTTCTGATTTGGATTTCAGAAACATTACCCAAGTGAACCTTGAGTAGTCATCAGTGACCACAAAACAGTACAAATCGCCTGCAATGCTCCTTGTACTGACTGGACCAAACAGATCCATGTGAAGAAGTTCAAGAGGAAGTTCTATTGAATGAACTTTCTTTTCCTTATGAGACTTCTTTGTCTTTTGCCTTTCTTGCAAGCTACACAAAAGTCAGGAAGTTGGAAGTTCTTGACATTTACTCCTCTCACTAAATCCTTCTGAATCAAATGATTCATCTTCCTTTGACTAATGTGTCCCATTCTCCTATGCCAGGAGATTGAGTCCTTCTCAGTAGCTTTAGATAGAAAGCACTGAACCTCATGATCCGTTGTAGCAGCTGTTGACAGATCCAAGACATAAAGGTCTTTATATCTTGAAGCAGTCATCAGAACTTGGTCCTCAGGGATCATGTAGTCTTTCTTCAGCACGTAACACTTCTTGTTGTCGAAGATGACTTTAAATCCTTTATCGCAGATTTGGGAAACAGAAAGTAAGTTATTCTGAAGTTGTTGAACGTAGTTCACCTTATCAAACTTAACTTTCTGATTTCCCACTTCTCCCTGTGCTGTGATGTATCCTCCCTTGTTTCCTGCAAAGGAAACATGCCCTCCTTTTATTTGTTTGACGTTTGATAAAAGGGCTCTATTTCCTGTCATGTGCCTGGATGCTCCGCTGTCTATAATCCACGTGTTAGTCTCAGCGCTATATCGAACACCCTGCACATATCAAGTAAATGTATTAGTTTAGGTTAGGAACCCAAGCCTTTACTGTCTTGGGTTTCCCAGAGGCATCACACATCATAAACTCTACCCATTGACCCTTAGAGGGTGAGGGTAGCTCAGATTCCTTCTTGTCATCAGTATCAGACACACAGGATGACTTCTCTTTCCATAAGCCAGATTTGTGCAATGCCTGTTTATGATAAACAGTCGTCTGGCTTACAGGTTGGACTTTAGGTTCACTAGATCTTCTAGGTGGAGTTAGAGAACTCCTCTTAGAAGACCTAGGTCTAGAGTCCTGAAGATCAATCTTCTTCCTAGGTGTCTGATAGAAAGGACAATAGGAAGCAATGTGTCCACATTCTCCACAGTTGTAGCATGATCTGCTATCAACTTTATGAGTAGACTTTCTTTGTGGAGAAATGCGTGACACTTAGTAACATCAATCACTTTAGGTTTTGACTCTTGCATGTTTGATGTTTTCTCTGGTTTAACAAATTTAACTGTTTTAACCTGTTTAACGTGTTCCACTTTTTGGTTAACTGGTTTTTGACTTGTAGCATGTGAAAAATTAACGTTTGAAGTCTTTTTAGGTTCTGATTTGACTCTGTTTGACCCTGACTTTAAGTTAACTTTTTCAAATTCATTTTCCAGATTAACACAAGGCAATTTACCCTTTGCCTTTGAAGTGGCCTCCTTTTGTTTCTGTCCAGATTCAGTAGATGAACATGATGTGTCTGGATCAGTAACAAGAGGAGTGGTCACCACATGATCCTTGATGGGGTTGTTGTTTACTGGTTTAGACTTGGTGTTCATCAAGGTCTCAGGTGGTGGTGGAACCACTTTGTAGCCTAATCCCTCCCCGTTATTCCTTTCTCTCACTAAGTGTTGAACTATGTGTGAAGAACTAGTCCAACTATGCAGTTTCTGTTTTAAAATTAACTTCTACTTCTAGAACTGCCTTTTGCTTCTTAGTGTCCTCTAGGGAGTTTAGATAGTACCTAATGTCATTTGCTTGGTTAAAGGCAACTACTTCGGTTTCCCTAAGCTGTTTAGTCAATAGGTCTATCTTTTCTTTATAACTATGCTCATTTTGTTTTAGAACTCTATTGGCCTCAGTGCATAGTTGTAAATCTTTTACTAAGTTATCATTGTGATCTAATAACCTAGCAAATTTTTCATCATGCTATTCCTAAACATATCACAGTTAGAACAAGCATGATTATTAAACATTGGTCAGTTGTACTTACCTGTGTGTTCAGAAGAGTTAGCCATCAACGCAGCATCAGACGTCTCTGGTTCTGGTGATTCTGACTTTTCTGTTTCTGACGTGGAAGTCTCCTCCTTTGGCTTGTAACTGACCTCAGCTGCAGTTGTTTCTTCACTGTGTGACATCGCTATCTCAACTGCTAGATCACCTTCACTCGCAGAATCATCATCAATATCTTCAACACTGGCAATGTTAGATTCTGGTGAGACAAAAATAAAAAAACTCCATCCTGTCCTTCATCATCATGAGCAGTCAAGGCTTTTGGGTCCTTGTTTGATGGAAGTAGAACTGGAAGCTTGCTTGTCTTGGCGAGTAAAGGATGAGAACGGGTTCCCATTACCCGTCTTCTTTGGCTTGACACATTCTCTCTTGAAGTGCCCCTTCTCTCCACAGTTGAAGCAGGTCACTTTGCTCTTGTCAAAGCCAAATGTGTGTATCCTTAGTAGCTATCAAGTTCTGTCCTGTCTTCTTAACAAACTTCTTCGCCCTTCGGACAGCGCTAGCTAAGGCCCACATTATATCCATTCTTTCAAGCTCCATTTCATCTACCTGCTCGTAGTCCTCATCTGCCAGATGGCAGTTTCCAATCTTCCCAGCAACAAGTCCATCATATGAATGAACACTGCGGCTAGAAGATCCATATGCTCTCGTGCTACTTCTACGGTCACATTACCGAGGTTCTCGGTCTTCAATTTGGTAGCACTTGCTTCTGATCCAATATAGTGGGTACATGACGACCCTGACGTGTCTGATCCAGAAGGAGAAGCATGTGAAGGACCTGACGAGCTAGACACAAATGCTGTCTGGAGAGGTGCTCCAGATGTCTTAGCTTGAGGCGTGGCGTTGTATAAAGCTGGGTTTGTGTGTACGAAGACTTCTGAGCTCTATACTTCATCCTAAGTGCTTCTTCACGCAACTTGAGAATGAAGTCATTTATATCCAGCTTTATAAGCATTCATTCTGTCTAAGGTTAGACACGAATGAAGCCCACTTATCAGGCAATCCGTCTGCGAAGTTGCTTACTTTCTCTTCCATAGTCGTTTCCACTCCATGTAGTATCAACTCGCTCATCAAGTGGTAGAATCTGTCTATGACTTCATCTAAACTCTCGTTACCAATCGATGAGAAGTTATCGAATTCCTTCTTTAACTCCTTTGCCTTGATTGCCTTTCTGATGCATTCCCATCATATCTCTTCTCTAGCTCATCCCACAGTTTCTTGGAATGCTTTTGTTCTCTGAGTACTGGTGGAATATGTCTTTGGGGATTAGACTGAGTGATCAATGCATAAACCCTTTCTTGCATTGTACTTTACTTTTGTGCGTCGGTCATCCCGCTTAACGTTAACTTAACTCCATCAGCTCCCACCGGTGTACTATAACCAACCTCGATAGCTTCCCATAGATTAGGATCTACTCCATTGAGGTAGATCTCAAAACGTTGTTTCCAATGGGGAAACTCATCTAAAGTCAAGAGCTTTGGTGGTTTATTGTGATTACCCACCTCACTCTCAAGCAACAGCAGGTTCTGAATCCTTGAGTCCTTCCCAGCACTAAAGGCTGACATCTGATCTTCCATGGCTAATAGACTTAGTATCTAATCAAATAAACTTTAACTGATGCGACTGAAGGATGCGAATGGTCTAATCGTGCGTATGAACTCTGCGATTGGTTCAACCGTGCGACTGAATAGGGCGAATGGTTCAGTCGTGCGAATGAATCAGATGCGAATGAGCTGTACGAACGAACGGTTCAGTCGGCCGAATGAAGGTGCGACTAGGTCCAGTCGTGCGAATGAGCAGTGCGAATGGAGTCCAGTCGTGCGAATGGGTCACTCGTGCGACTGAAGCTGCTGTTTTGCGAAAATTTCTAGGTTTGACGGGTTTCAGCCGTAAAAATTCGAAATTTCACAAGTCCTAATCGCCTAGGTCCGTAGAAACTGAACTTCGATGAGCAGGGAACGTCCAAGATCACTTTTGATGCCAAAGATTGCGTTTTTCGTGCAAAAACACAAACTTTTATGCAATCTTGATTGAATCAACACGAAATCAAGAGCCAAAGCTCTGATACCACTTGTTAGGACCTGGTATTTGAACGAAATACCTAGTGATTGCGTGTTAAACCAACTCAAATAGTGCGGAATCCTATTTGATTGGCGATCCAATCAGTGAGAACACACGATGAATCAATCAAGAATTGAAATCAACGTCAGAAATCGATTAGGAACCGATCTGATGTGTTCTGTGAACTTGGAGAACGATTTGGGAGGCTTCTGGACGGCTAGGGTACGTCTGGAATCGTAATGGGATGAATGCTTACGTTTTCCCACGAATTGGGTCTATTTATAGGTTAGTATTGTTCAATCGTGCGACTGGGCCATAAGTATGGTTCATTCGTGCGATTGAACCATGCGGTTGATTCATCCGCACGACTGAGTGTTCAGTCGTGCGATTGAGTCAATCTTATGTGTCAATCATACGACTGATCCAGTCTCCTGTTTCAATCGTGCGATTGAGTCAATCGTATGAAGTTATTCATGCGTGTGGTCCATTCGCATGGGCCATTCGCATGAGAACTTCATTTAGTTAAGTTTGAATGTTTTAATTAATATAACATAATGTGCACTCATTCAAACATTCATAAACCCAATCAATTTAATCACAACTTATTAATGAAATATTAAACATCACAAGTAACAACCAATTCATTTCATTTCATTAATTGATACAATTACATTATAATCAGACAGACAAGATTTATTACATTACAGCTCATGATCTAGGGACATACATGCATCAACATTTATCTTCAAAACCAGGAGGTTGACAAACATAGTTTTCTCTTTCATTTGCACGTACAAACATAGTTTTCTCTTTCATTTCCACTAAACCGTCTCTCTTCACACTTTCTGCACAAAGGTTAACATCAATGAGTTTAATTTCTGTTTTTTTTAATGGGTCAATAGTCAAAGGAGTGTTGACTAAAGGTTTCAAGTCATAATTTGGTTGAAATCCAAACCATAATTCATATCTTCATCAGTTTTGGTAATTGATGAAGGTAAGCCTGTATAATCAAGGTAAGAATGTATAATAATGATTAGTTGGTGGTGCAAGTTTGAAACCAATACCACACTTACCACTATTAATCTTTCGCGTCATTTGGGATTTAAGTATAACTTCACCCATATTTGAAGAAAGTTCAAATTTCTCAACCGTGAGTTTGGCAGATAAGAGACTATTAAGTTTGTTTATTTCCAAAGCTAGATAATTATTACGTTTTGTCAAATCATTATTTGTACATTTTTATCATGAAGATTTAGCTATAATTGATAAATTGATTTGTTTAATCGTTCTAGTTTTTCTTTGAATATCTTTTCATTAGATTTATATTTTCGAGCGTGATGTTAAACTTTATCAACTTCTAAGATCAAGTGCTCATTATTAACTTTGTATCTTTGAACTTTTGCATCACAAGACTTAGTACAAAAATAAATTATATACCTCATCTGTGACTTTCGACTTTGCATCATCTTCAGGCACTCCTTTCACCATGATTGCTTTTGGAACCACCTTTCTTTCACCCATTTCTTCTCTTGCTGATGTTGTTGGAGTAATCTCGATAGCTTTATCATCTTAAGTATAAGCAGGTGTTGGAGTCTTCTCAATAACAATGGAGGTTAAATCTTCCTTTTGTGTAGCTACATTCTTTTCAATAGCTTTTTCTTTAGTGTTAATCTTAACATCCTTAATCTTCTCATTTGGTGATGGAGTAATCTCAATAGCATTCTCAAGAGTAACACTTTCATCATCCTTATTTATCTAAGCTTTAGCAAAAACTCCTTCAAGCAGATCACTTGACACAAAATTTGCAAATATATTTTCTATAGTCTCTTATTCATTAATGGTTTTGATTTCGGCCAATAATGATATAGATAATTTGTTATCTAGTATTTCCATCTAATCAGACTAGTCATATTCTCTATTGGTCAAAGAGACAAGAGCTTTATTGCCGGAAGTACTAGCTTTATCACTCTTGGCATCAACTTCAACTGTCACCATTTTATTACCACCTTTGTTTTGATTAATCTTTGGTTATATGCATTCACTAGAAATATGCCTAGGTTTGTCATAGTTATAGCATCTCAAGCTAGACATGTCAAACCCAATTTTAATAGAATTGTTCACTTTGAACATTTTTTGACCCGTTCTTCTTGCAAAGTTATTTGCCTTGTATACCACTATTGTCATTTGGTTTTAATGTCATTCTATTCAACATCATTTATGTTAACTTGCTGCCAGTCATCAACCAGTATGCTTGGAGCACTTAATCTTCCAACCATGAATGCTTCGTAGCTAGACATTAAGGTTGTGAACAATTCAGCAACTTCTATGGTTTGTTTTGATGGGTTGGAGTTAGCAACAAAAGCTTGTTTAATTTGATGTGGAGGCTAAATAGATGAGTATGAGTGGGCTTGAGGTTGAGAGAACATGTATTGAGATTGCATGGGAGTGAATTGATGTGGATTAGGAACTTAGAAATGAGGTATAGATATTTCTTGGATAGTAGGAACGAAAGGGCTTCCAGAATGTTGTTGCTATACAATTATGAATAGCTCAAATAGTAATTATGATTACTTGTCGTCTTTGGATACATAGCAGTTACTTCAGCTCCTATTGAGTTCAAGTAATTTGTAGCTCTTTGTTTATCATCCATTTCATAGGATTTGATGGTATAAATCAGATAACTGATTAATAAGGTAAATAGATTTTTGTTCTTTTAATGGAAGTGCAGTTGTTGTTCCAACTGTATGGCAATGAACTTAATGGCTTTTTGTTGACAAATATGTTTTCCAAAGTGATACCAACATTCTTCATCTTGGTGATCAACTTCACGACTCTTGACATTTGTGTCTCCAACATCTCTCCAATAACATAATTAAACAGGTTAAATTCTTGATTAAGCATATCTTTCCTACTTGTAAGGATTCCTATAAGTCTGATGTAGCCAAAACATCCATAGTCTCTCTGCAAGCATGCACTAAAGAACAGAAGTAGAAATGCTTCGAAAGTTTTACACCATGCACTAGAAATATTCTAAGTGTAAAATCTTCCGAAGCCAAGACCAATCTCTTCCAACGCCAAAAGTGAAGTCTTCTGAAGCTTCATAGACAAAGTCTTCCCAAGCCAAAGAGTGAAGACAGATTTCTTCCGAAGACTTTTAGAGATATGCCTTTATCTGATGTACTTTACCATAAAGCTGGACCACCTTTCCGCTGCAACTCTGTAAAGTCACCAACTTACATGAGTTGGTGAAAGGTCCATGCTTTTGGTAACTGTACATTGAGGTCTTGAGTCCATGCTTTCTACTTTATATACTTTTATCCTTTGGTAACTGTACATTCAGGTCTTGAGTTTGAGCTTTCTAGTTTATGTACTTTTATCCTTTTTGTAATATATTAGGATGTGACCTATGGCATGTCATAGTCACTAGTCAAAAAGGAATCTGCCTTTTGACTCTACATTTGATTTTGAAGTTGTCTAGTCTTATGTAACCAGCTGGCCTTCAAAGTATGGCCGGCTGTAGGATGTAGTATAAAGTATCTCAAATACTTGTAACTTTCTTTCTATGGTTTTTAACACTTGTAAAAGAACTTGAGGAGCAATATACATCATTCTTGAAAACCATACACTTGTGTTGTTTGCTATCCTGTTCTGTCTTATATTTTACTTGTGTTCTTAGTATCTTACTTATAAGTTACCAGTTCCCTATTTGATCTGTTAAGTATTCTAAAGAACTCTCCTTATTGTGTTGTTGTGTTATAAGTGCATACCCTAAAACGGTCCTGCATTTGGTATCAGAGCATTCTAGTCTCTTGATTATAAGATCTGACCATCTTAAGATCCCTCACACACACAAAATACTTAACAACTCAAATAGCAGCTATTACTAAAGCTGATATGGAAACTGGAACTATGACAAAGTCTCCACTGATTACTCCTGAAGACTTTGATACTTGGTGTCAAATAATGGAAGGCTTTCTTAAGTCTCAAGACTCCAGGATGTGGGACTCTATTGTTCAAGGACCTTACAAACCAAGCACCCCTTTAGCTGCTGGTGGTGGTATGATTCCAAAGGCTGTAGCTGACTATTCTAGTGAAGACAGAAAAAGAATAGAGGTTGATCAGAAAGCCATGACAACCCTTTAACTTCTCTTCCAAACTCCCTATATAGAGGCTTCAAGAAGTGCAAAACTGCCAAGCAACTATTGGAAGCACTGAAGCTTATGTATGAGGGGTCCAATGAAGATAAGGAGAATAAGAACGATCTCCAGAAGCAGCTATTTGAAAACTTCACCTTCAAGGTAGGTGAAACCATGACTCAACAATACTTCAGGTATGTTGAATTATGGATACTCTAATGGATGTTGGAGTAACTCTTGAGAACAGGAACATTGTGAGGAAGTTCATGTCCTCTCTTCCTAGACAATGGACACATTATTATGTTGTTATCAAGAGGACTGAAAGACTCTTACTCTTACAGAGTTGTATGGTATTCTCAGTAGATACCAGATGGAGATGAACATGCAAAACTCATCTGGTAACTCCAGCAATCAACTGAGTTCAGCTCTCCATGTGGTTGAAAGGGAAAGCATTGAACCTCAATATTATCTTATATGCTACCCTGACAACTCACAAAAAGGTCCGTTCATCACCTTCCTAGAGACTCCAAGAGAAAGCTACACTCGAGGAAGTCCATTCCAAGAGACAAGCTCTTCTCATGCTTTTGTCTCTACTAATGAGTGCATAGGGCACTTTCTCTTCACCCTTAAAGACCAAGACTGTATCCATCCAGATGATCTGGAGTACATGGAGATAGTTCAGCAAATGGCTCTTCTCACTCGCAGAGCTAGGAAGTTCTACAAGAGGACAGGGAGGAAGTTTCCAAGCAATACAAGCAGTGGAAAGTTTGGGCTGGATAAAAGAAAAGTGAAGTCTTACAACTGTAACTAGATGGGACACTTTGCAAGGGAGTGTAAGGCACCAAGGACAAATGGTGGCCAAACACAAGCCAAACCCAACTACACTGATAGAGCTTCCTAGAATGAGAAGCCAAAGCAGCAAGCTGCAAATGCTGTTAATGAAGGAGGCTTTGACTGGAGCTTTCAGGTGGAAGATGCATCTCCAAACAAAGCACTCATGGCAGACCATGATGAAGCCAAGGTATTGGAACATCTTTGCACTCCTGAATGCATTGCTAAAGTAAATAGATACAGGTCCTATAACTTAGAGATGAGATCTAATATTGAGTCCTTAAATATCTTAAAAGCTGATTTTAAAAGAGCTGAAAATGATTATAAACTAAAGATAGAGGACTTAGAGAAAACCATTTCAACTCTTAAACATGAGCACACCAACTATAGGACTCAGATCAAAGACCTCATAACTAAGTTGACTGAATGCCACGCGGAGCTTGTTATCAGCAAAGCCATGGCAGAAAAATGTGTTCTTTAAGAAGAGACCTTCAAGAACATAATATCCTTATCCTTGCATGCAAAAGTTTGTTATCAAAATAAGAAGGGACTGTGATCTACTGAGATAGCTCGTCCACACACGATCTTATCAGTAAGATCTCCTAGGTGTGAAACTTGTGAAGATGAGCTTCCCCTCATAGACCCCTTGACTGAAGAGGATGAAGAGGAGATGGTAAAGAATGGCTTTGAGAAGAGTGAAGAAGAGCATTCTAAGAAGGGTCACCATCCCTCTGAGGAGAGTAAAGCTGTTGGGATGACCAAGTCTAAGAGAATGAACTTGATTAGGAAGGCCAAAAGAAAGTCCAAGAAGACTCAAGAGATCAAGGCCACCTTCAACTCTGCACAGAAACAAGTCTTCATCTCTGCAGGATTTGAGGTGGTTAAGGTTGAGGACACAAACTTGAACTTCAATAACAAGAGTTCTAGTTCATCTCCAAATCATCCCATCATCAAGAAAAAGGCTGATCAGTTGTGCATCACTGCTATACAACCTAAACAATCCAACTCCAAAGGTAGTTCTATGCCCACAAGAATTGCCACAACATCTGCAAAGATGAAGATGGAGAAGAAAAGTGATCAAGTTAAGCCTTGTTCACAAAAGAAGACTACTAGAAGGAAGAAAATGGATTGTGTCATGTGTGAGAGTACTTCTCATCTTGCTAAAGATTGTGTTTACAATCCAAAGAGTATTCTCCACATGACCAAGAAAGAAACTTCTAAGAGTTTGGAGAAGAAGAAGCAAGCTTCGGAAGGAAAATTGTTTTCCTTCGAAAGCTCCAAAATGAAGAAGAAGACAAGTGGAAACTTGTCTTCGGAAGAAACTTTGGTCTTGGAAGAAAGGAATACTTCTGAAGCACTGAAGCTTGCAGCAGTGAAAGCAAGATCTTCCGAAGGTCCAGTCATCAAAACTTCTGAAGTCAACAAAACTTCTGAAGTATTGAAGGTCAAGTCTAAGCTTCAAAGGTGGTGTGGAAGACAAAGAAAGACCAAGCACCACTTCTGCTACTGGTGGTGGTATGATTCCTAAGGCTGTGGCTGATTACTCCGAAAGCAGATAGAAAGAGAATAGAGATTGATCAAAAAGCCATGACAGCTCTTCAAACTGCTCTTCCAAACTCCATCTACAGAGGCTTCAAGAAGTGCAAAACTGCCAAGCAACTATGGGAGGCACAAAAGCTAATGTATGAGGGGTCTACTAAAGCAAAGGAGAACAAGAATAATCTCCTGAAGCAGCAGTTTGAAACCTTCACCTTCAAGGCAGGTGAAACCATGACTCAACAATACTTCAGGTATGTTGAGATTGTGGATACTCTAATGGATGTTGGAGTAACTCTTGAGAACAGGGACATTGTAAGGAAGTTTATATCCTCTCTTCCTAGACAATGGACACATTATTGTGTTGTTATCAAGAGGACTGAGAACCTTAAGACTTTTACTCTCACAGAGTTTTATGGTATTCTTAGTGGCTACCAGATGGAGATGAATATGCAAAACTCATCTGGGAACTCCAACAATCAACTAAGTTCAGCCCTCCATGTGGTTGAAAGGAAAAGCATTGAACCACAACATCATCTTATATGCTTCCCTGACAACTCACAAAAGGGCCCTTTCATCACCTTCTCAGAGACTCCAAAGGAAAGTGAAGATCATGCATAGGTTGGACTCACCTTAGATTAGAATGTTTAGTTTTGCTTGTAATAGGTCTTATGTTAGTTTCCTTTATGTATGTTTTTAGCTTTATATAGTTTTACAGTCCAGCGAAACTGTGAGCGAAACTATAGTTTCACTCACAGTTAGCTGTTTAGTTCACCGGGCGAAACTGCTGTTTCTGCTGGGCGAAACTATAGTTTCGGCAGAATAGTTTCGCTGACAGCGAAACTGTCTGCGAAACTAAGACTGCTATATATACTTATGTTCATTTTCATTGTTGGGTAAGCTTGCAAAACCCTAATCGTGAATCATTGTTGCAAGTTACCTTTTCAAAGCATTTATTACACAAAAATATCATTGTGGTTGAAGTTATTGATTGTTATGATGTTCATTGTCTTATATTGAATGAGTTCTTATTGTGATCAATCTTCTTTGGTCATGTTGTTTATTGTGTTTGTTGGATATTGAACGATTCTTCATATCATTTGCACTGTAATACGATCAAATGGACCAACAATATGGTATCAGAGCCTTAGTGCTCTTGATTTGTTGAGTTTTTGGTGGTTTTAGTTAAATATGTAGTTTCAATCAATTTTTAGTGCATTATCAGGTGTTTTTGACATGGAAATTGATTGAGTTCTGCTAGTTTTTGGTTGTAGAAGATCTTCTAATCATCAGATCTCAAATTCATTGAGTATTTAATGATTTCAGATTGATTTTGGGTTGAAAAAGGGTTTTGGGATCGATCAGCGAAACTACAGTTCTTACAGCGAAACTGTTAATCTTCTTCCAGCGAAACTATGGGTTATATTGCTATTGAAATCGTTCTCTAGTTGTTCTGCAAAACTAGTCTTTTTGAATGAAAGTTCATCAGTGATTGTGAAGGGTTAACAAGCGAAATTGCTGCAGAAATTGTTTTTGAACGAAAGTTCAAGCTTGTTTCGTGCGAATTTACAAGCGAAACTAAGCCTGTTGTGACATTTGGCTAGCGAATGTGCTGCCGAAATTGTCAGCGAAATTAGCTTCCACTGCGAAAGTATCAGCGAAAGTAGTTTTTCAGCGAAATTGTCTACGAAGTTACCTCTTTCTGCGAAAGTGTCAGCGAAATTATCTTCTCTCTTGCTGAAACTACATCAATCTCTGCGAAACTACCATGTCTAAGTTAACATCACTCACACTTGCTGATCTTGAAAGTGTTGCTCCCAATAGGCCTCCGAGACTCATTAACGGAGACAATTTTGAAGATTGGAAGAGATGTCTTAAAGCCTTCTTCTTCTACACTGAACACAAGCAATGGGAATCGATTACTTCTGGTCCTCACATACCAACGGTTACTGTTGGTGATGTTTTCTCTCAAAATAAGGACCCATCTTCCTATACTGAAAAGGATCTGAAGTTGATCAACCATGACCAAAAGGCTTTTGGTGCTTTAACTCTTTGTCTGGCACTAGACATTTACAATCGTTTTGCAGAGCATAAAAATGCTAAATTTCTTTACGATGTCCTATGTGAGTTTTATGATGGTAATGCAGATTTGGTAAAGGATAAGAGCATTCAAGCTGCAAAGGAATTCAATTCTTTTGTTGGATACAAGAACGAGAGTCTGATAGATCTCACCAATCGTTTCTTAACTGTTTCAAGCACCTTAAAGAAATATGATGAAAGGCTTTCCAACAGTGAACAAGTTAACAAGCTTCTAGATTCTCTTCCACCTCAGTGGAGTCTTCAGGTGAGGATGCTTAAACAAGAAAGAGGGTTCACAGACTACAAGCTGATGGATATTATCAATAAGCTGAAATCCTTTGAGTTGGACATAAAGAGACGGGAATTTAACCAGACTATGATGCCCACATCTGGTTTTTCACAAAATGCTGCTTTATTGTCATCCGCTGCAAATTCTCAAATACAGAATTCAATTCAAGGAGGAATTAATACAAGTACTTTCTCAGGTGGAAACAGTAGTGTTGGAAGAGATCTGGGTAGTTCTAAGGCCAATGTTGAAACTTCAATCCCATCAGAAACAATGGCTCTTTTTGGAATGTTCGTTCAAAGCTATGAAGTACTTGTAGCTGGAGAGTTGAAAGGGAAGGAAATGACTATGGAAGACATGTATCAGGTGAATCCTGATGATCTTGAAGAAACTGATATTCAATGGCAGATGGCTATGTTGACCCTTAGAATTCGAAGATTTATGGAAAGAACTGGACGAAAGAGCTTTGGTGGTCAAACATCTAATTCAAAACTGGGATTTGATAAGTCCAAATTGAGATGCTTTAACTGTAAACAATTGGGACACTTCAAACATGAATGTCCATTACCAATTGTCACCGATTCCAGTAATTCGGGAGTTCCAAGGCTGACAGCTGAGAAAGAGAAGGAAGATGTGAATCACAAAAAGGAGACTCATTGATTTCTAACTTTGATTGGAGTGCTGAGGTTGAGGAAACAAGAACTGAGATAAATCATGCTTTAGTTACTGAGCTTGTTGAAAGGAATGAGAAGGAAGATGGTAAAGATGGATTTGACCTTTTCAAGGAATTCAAAAGACAAGATGTGTCATCTGTGAATGAGAAAGAAGAAAAAGATGCTGGAATTGGGGAAGATAAAACTACATGTTTAAGGGAGGAAGGAAGTTCATGCGCTGGCTTAAGAAAGGATTATGATGATGATGCTACTACCGTTGAGGAAAAGAAGTCAAGTACTCCGGTGTGCCAATGTGAAAAAGCCTTAGCTGCTGAAAGGATGGTGATGGGACTTCCATATGAGGTAATTCAAGATATGTGCTCATCTGCTTGTAATATTAGATTATTTGGGGTTTATAAAGCTAATCGTTTATTAATTGATAATGAAAAGGATTTAAAGCGAATCAGTGATGAACTTAAAATCAATGAATCAAAATACTTTGTTAAGTTAAATAAGGTTTTAAAAGAAAATGATCATTTAAAACAAACTGTTTTGGAAAGAAATGTTGAGATTAACACTTTGACTGAAAGAGTTGCCCTTGCTGAATTTGAAGCAAGCAAACTTCAGTCAAAGTTAGACAAATGGACCATATCAGGAATGAAACATGATGATCTATGTAAATTTCAACGGGGAGCTAGGATTAAAACGGGATTGGGTTATGAAAACGTAAAGGTCTATCCTCCGCCTAGTACATGCTGTTATTCTCCTATGCCTATTCCTCATCCTTCTAATGATTTAATCAAAACAGATACTGACAGTATGTGTGCAGGTTTAGAGGGTGTTAACTCTAAGCACGTTCGTGAAGACTACGACTATGGACCAACTAGTGGGCTTGGATGCACTAGTCTAGTTTAAATTCTGTTTTTGTTTATAGTTCTACTGTAACAGACTCTGTTGTCTCATGTTCTCATGACGGTTCTATTTCATCTTTTAATTCAGTTCATTGTAGTGATGTCTTTTGTTCTGGTGATGATTATGATGCAACTGATCTTTCTACAAAATCAACCGAGCAAATTAAAACTAATTGTTTTGAAAAATTCTGTTCTCATCCCATTCCATCTTTCACTCCATCAAATATGTTTTTATCTGATGAAAGAATTACCTCTTCATCTGAAACTAGTACCAGTGGAACTAGTTCTACTGGTACGTCGGACGATCATTCATCTATTTTTGTAAATAATAATTCTTGTTCAAATAAACTTCGACCTCGTGGCATGTATGAGACATTTAGTGACATTGATTCTGGTATATCTGAATGTGATGAGGAAATTATCATTGATCATATTCTTACCCCATCACATCACAGACCTAGACACAAACCTCATTGTTTCAGGTGTGGTCAAGAGGACCATCTTGTCAAGAATTGACCTACATTGCTTCATGATCATCTTAATAGGAACTGCTTTGGAAATAAATTAACAAAATTGGTTAATAATTTCTTTTGTAAAAAATCTGCTTCATCTAAAGATAAAGTTGTTCAATCTTGGGTTCCTATTACACCTGGTTAACTGGTTCATTAATTCATTTCAGTAGTCATCCACTAAGATTGTAAACAGCTTGTGGCATATAGATAGTGGTCGGTCCAAACATATGACAGGGTTGAAAGACTTGCTGACAAATTATCGGATTTTTGATCGAGGATATGTTGCTTTTGCTGGTGACAAAAAGGGTGGAAAGATGATTGGGCAGAGAGAAGTTACCAATGGTTCTTTAACCTTGGAAAAAGTCAACTATGTTCCTGAGATGGCATTTAATCTTCTGAGTGTTTCTCAAATTTGCGATAAAGACATTCCAGTCCTGTTTAAATCTGATGAATGTCTATTTTTAAAATCAGAGATTGATATTCCAGATGATTTGATTCTTATGCGTGCTCCAAGAAAACATGACACATATCTTCTTGATATGAACTCCAGCGAGTCAAAGTCTACTGCAACTTGTCTTCTTTCTAAAGCTTCAACCTTTGAGTCTCTTTTATGGCATCGTCGATTAGGCCATGTTAATTTTAAAATAATAAACAAATTAGTAAAAAATAAACTCGCTAGAGGACTCCCTTCAAAAGATTTTTCTGTTAACGAAAAATGTATGGCATGTGCCAAGGGCAAACAACACAAGAAACCACATAAGCCCAAACTTGAAAATAGCATATCTAGTCCTCTCGAGTTGTTACATACTGATTTGTTTGGCCCAATTAGCGTTAAATCTATTGCTAAAAAATCATTTTGTCTTGTTGTTACAGATGATTTCTCCAGATATTCATGGGTGAGATTTCTTGCACACAAAGGAGAGGTTGCTGAAGAATTGCAGAAATTAATTCTTTCTATCGAAACAATCAACAAGAGAAAGGTTATGAGTCTGAGAAGTGACAACGGCACTGAATTCAAAAATCAGATTCTTGACTCATTCTGTGCCCAAAAGGGGATTGTGAGAAAATTTAGTGCTGCAAGGACACCTCAACAGAATGGTATAGCGGAACGAAAGAATCACACTCTCATTGAAGCTGCACGTACAATGCTGATAGAATCTTCGTTACCAATTATCTTTTGGGCTGAAGCTGTAAACTGCGCTTCATATGTTCTAAACCGAGTGTTGATTGTGAAGGACAAAATGAAGACTCCTTATGAACTTTTTCATAAAAGGAAACCTCTAATTGACTTCTTTCGGCCATTCGATTGCTCTTGCACTCTTCTGAATACTCAATCTCAAAAGATAAAGTTCGGTGCTGTATATGAAGTGTTACTTTGTTGGTTACTCTTCTTTTCAAAAGGCATATCGGGTTTATAACAAGAGAACACGTATTGTTCAAGAGTCGTTCTATGTTGATTGGCAGGAGTCTAACTCTTCTGATGTTCGATCTGAACCAGCATGGTTCTTTGACTCTGATACTGTGTTTAATTCTTTCAAACTTCCAGTTTTCAACGATGATGCGTCCACTCAAAATGCTCAAACCAATATTATCTCCTCCACTCCATCACCTGTCCATTCCAACTCGTCAGCAAATGATGCCATTTTAGCTGATGTTAGTTCATCTTCTCCATTGCTTGATCTGGCACCAACACTTGATTTTTCTTCACCAACATCTCTTCCAACATCTCTTCCTTCATCACCTACATCTACCCCTTCACAACCTATTCCATCTCTCTCTCCCTCATCTAATCTTTCACAATCTGTGAGCGAAACTTCTCCAAACAGCTTCCCTTCAGACACCGACTATAAAACTTTGAAAGATCATCTTCTTCATAATGTTATTGGATCTATCACTAATGGTGTTCGGACGTGGTGTCAATCTGGTTTGATTAATATCTGCCTCTTCTCTTGCTTCATCACTCAAACTGTCCTGAAAAATGTGCATGCTGTTCTACTGGATCCATGCTGGGTGGAGTCAATGCAATTAGAGCTTCAACAATTTAGAAAGCTTAAAGTTTGGACCTTGGTTGACTTGCCTCCCAACAAATGCCCAATTGGTACAAAATGGGTGTTTAAGAACAAACCGGATGATCGTGGTGTGGTGGTGCGTAACAAGTCTAGACTAGTTGTGCAAGGTTTTGCTCAAGAAGAAGGGATTGACTATACTGAAGTCTTTGCTCCAGTCGCCCGTCTTGAAGCAATCAGGATTTTTCTTGCTCATGCTGCTCATAAACAGTTCAAGGTCTATCAGATGGATGTCAAGTGTGCTTTTCTCTACGGAGACATTGATGAGGAGATATATGTGTGTCAACCACCAGGTTTTGAGGATCCTGACTTTCCCGATAAAGTTTTTAAGCTTGACAAGTCTCTGTATGGTCTTCATCAAGCACCTAGGATCTGGTATGAGACCCTAACACAGTATCTCTTAAGCAATGGTTTCTCTCGCGGTACCATCGATATGACTCTCTTCAAAAAGGAAGTGAATGGTGAAATGCTTTTTGTCCAGGTTTATGTTGACGATATCATTTTTGGATCTACCAATTCACTATTATGTCGGGAGTTCGAAGAAGTGATGCGTCAACGGTTTGAAATGAGTATGATGGGAGAAATGTGCTTCTTTATTGGTTTTCAAGTTGAACAAAAGCAAGAACGAATTCTTATTCATCAAGAGAAGTATATTAAACAAATCTTGAAGAAATTAAAGATGGACGACGCCTCTCCTGAGATGACTCCCTTTACTGCTAAGACTTGTCTCACTCTTGATGAGAACGGGAAACCAGTTGATCCTCATCTCTATAGATCTATGATCGGTTCCCTCATGTATCTTACAACAAGTCGTCCAGATATCACTTTTGCTGTCGGATACTGTGCTCGATATCAGTCGGCCCCAAAAGAGTCCCATGATAAAGCTATCAAGAGAATATTTTGTTATCTCAAAGGCTCATCCCGTTTAGGTCTATGGTATCCATATGGAGGGAATTTTGATTTACATGCTTATTCTGACAGTGAATCTAATGGTTGCAGGTTAAACAGAAAATCGGTGTCCGGAGGGTGTCAATACCTGGAAAACTATCTGGTGTCATGGCAAAGCAAGAAATAGACCACTGTCTCTCTTTCTACAGGAGAGGCAGAATACATTGCTGCCTCTAGCTGTTGTTCCCAAGTTCTTTGGATACAACACCAAATGATTGACTACGGAATTAACTTCCTCCACACGCCGTTGTTTTGCGACAACGAAGCAGCCATTGGGATTGCAAAAAATCCTATTCATCATTCCCGAACCAAGCATATCGAAACACAGATCATGCAATTGTGATGCTCAAGAAAAGGGTTTTATCGATATTATACCCATTGACACAAAAAATCAAAAGGCAGATCTTTTCACAAAAACTTTTGATAAATCCCGTTTTTATGAATTGATCTCTATGTTCGGGTTAATATCCTTTTAAACCTCCATTCAAAAAAAAAGGAATACAAAAAAAAAATATAAAAAAAAAATTCTTTTAAAATAGAATAATAGCAATAATCCTTTTAATAATATTATCATTTTAAAAGAAAATTTTGGGGGAGTAACTAAATAACCTGAGTGTTGGATTTGAAATGACGAGAAATGATTGTATATCTTCTGGATATGTTCTTTATGCATGACTGGTACTTAAATAAGAAATGATAGTAACTGATGCTGGTCTCTTTATTACATCTTATTTTTTATTAAATTTCCAAGAAAACAAATAGATTCTTTAAACGATATGCTTGGTAGGCTCTGCCTTAAGAATAAAGTATACAGCAACAATATGGTTTAAATTAAAATCCCTGCTTAAGGATGTCTGGTTTTACGCGATCATTTTGGCCTGCACGAAAACTGAGTCCTAGCAAAAAGTGGATTGAGAATTGATCTTTGGCTCTTGTCCTTTACATTTGTGTCTTGTACTTGTGCTAATCTCCTCTGCTGTATGGAAGTACTGATTTGGAGTGATGATCTCCTTTGCTGTACGATAATACTGACCTGGAGCTCTCATCGGCACATGATTAAATGGTCATCTCCTTTGTTATACGTGAGTATAGACGTGGAGCTCTCACCATTTTGCTCTAAGTTGTGTCAAATCATATAAATGATGAATTCATCACAAAAGGCGATTCTCTGTCAATAACTACTTGCACACTAATACACAAGCCTTGCTCAATAAAGATCTTAGCAAAATTCAAGAAATCCTGAGGTTGGGTGAGGGTTTTTTGCCAAATGATTGTGGGGTCCTAACATTCTAAAGCATCTAATCAAACCTTAAAAAATCATAAGTTGTTTGTTGAAAAAGGATAAGGCATGGGTTTAAGTGGACAAATATATCAGCAATCGTTATTGATCTGTTTCTGAATTTCAACAGTTCCTTTGCAGATTGTGATCAGATTCAGCTATTAGTATGATCTCATTGCCGGTCGATGATTAAAGTCATCTTTGTGTTAATCATATCTCGAGGATGTGATCTCTGATTGATTTAGATCTCACTGCTTGAAGTTAATAAAAAAAAGAGAGAGGGACGAAACTATACTTTCGCTCTTTGTTTCGCTAGACGAAATTGCAATTTCGCTTAGCTCGCTCATTCTGTGTATCACTTGGCGAAATTGCAGCTTCGCTTGGCGAAACTGTAAATTCGTCAAGCGAATCTATAGTTTCGCTAGCTGCGAAACTATATGCTATATAAGTATTTTTGCGAAATTATTTTCTCATTTTCGCACAATCGACCGGTGATGTCCCTTAGGGTTTCTCTGTGAACTTTTTAGGCGATTTCGTGATTCTGTGTTTAATCTTTCTGATTGATTGTTGATTCAACTTCGCCAGTGAGTTTCGAACTTAGGACCATCCTTTAATCTTGTTAATATCATCTCATTGTGGGTATTTTTAATCGCGACTCTTCGGTAGCATCGCTGTTCTTCCAGCGAAACTACCGATAATCCAGCGAAACTAAACGAAAGTTCTTGCATCCTCAGCGAAACTGTAAGGTTGCTGTCCAAACGAACTTAACAGTTTCGCTGGCTATTTTTCAGTTTCGCTGTGCCGAAACTATAGTTTCGGCTTGTCGAATCTACTTTACTGTTTGAGCGAAACTAATGTGATTTTGCTGGCAAAACTAGACTTTCGGTCGCTGAAACTATATATCATTCTGCGAAACAATAGTTTCGGCCAACGAATTTATTTTAGTTATTGTTTATTCTTTATTCTTTTCTTATTTTTTAATTATTTTAGTACTTAATTCTTTGTTCTAATGTATTTCATTTGTATTTCAGTTATAAATGGCAAACTTAAAGTTCGATGAGAGGAATAATATCACTGCTATTCTGGATGATACACATCCTAAAGCTGCTGGGTTTAGAGACTATATTAGATGGCTGCAAAGATGACCCATAGCTTATGTAGTATCTCATTCGACCACCATTTATGATCTTCATATCAGAGATTTCTGGAGAGCTGCTGAGTACGATACCCGAGGAAATACACAAAGAATTACAGCTAAAGTCTTAGATCACAAAATGACCATTACTGCTGAGATTGTTTCGAGGATTTTGAGGCTAGAGGAGGATTCAGGAGAAGAGGCCTCTATGTCTGATTCAGAGGTGTTCGAGGCATTTAGAAGCATAGGCTATGAGGGGCCAGCTTTTGGTTCACGAAAGGAATTCAAGAAGTCATTTCTTTCCAAGGAATGGAGATTTATTGCACACGTATTCATCATGTGTCTTGATCATCGTAAAGGTGGATCAGACGGACTAAACATTGACTGGTCAAAAGCGATGGTGTTGTGTTACAGAGGAGAGAATGCCAACATTGCTAAATTGATATTCGCCTGCATGGCTGAGAATGTGATGGCCTTAAAGAAGGATAAATGGCTGTTGTACCCTCGTTTTCTTCAAATGATCTTTGACGACCTCATACCAAATGTACCAAGACATGGAGAGGTGAAGAGGCTGGTACAAATGAACCCTCGCATTTTTGCTGACTACTGTGCAATTCGCCACGATTTTAGTGGAAAGATCACCCATCTTTGGGAAAATATGTATCCTCCAGAGAGATGGAATTATATTAGACGGGTGGATGAATCTGAGAACAAAAGAGCTGAAGAAACCAGAGTACAACGATCTGAAGCAACCAAGAAAAGAAAGAGATATGCTAAGGAGAAAGATTATGACTTTGAGGAAGATATAATTGAAAAACCTGAAGAGATAAGAATAGAGAAGGAAAGAAGATCAAAGAAGAAAGTCGATACTTCAGAAACTGAGCGGCGTACTAAACATAGACATGAAGGATTCACTGAAAGAAGGGAGGAAAGAGGAAACCTTGATGAAGATATGATTCGCAATCTTAATAGTTCTCTGGCAAACGAGCTGAGCATGATCAAGACTAAATTTACCAACGAAGAGATTCGAGAAAATCAAAAAGATGAGGTGATAGAAGGCATGAAGAAGATGCTTGTTGATCAACACTGCCTCCTGAGAAGTTATTTGAGGAGATTGCACATCTGAAAGCTGCAGCCGGCCTGCCTGATCAACTAACTCAATCTGAGTTAGATGATCTGACTGACACTTCAAAGTATCCATTCCTGAATGTTGGTACTTCATCCATGGCAGGAGAGGGCACATCTGGTGCAACAACCACTGATGCTGGAGATTGTGAAGCTAGAGCTGAGGATGTTGGAAGAGAGAATGAAGAAGAAATTATTGAAGCTGGGATTGTCAATATGCAGTTTGACTTTAAGAAGGATTTAGTGGGTGAAGAAGTGATAATAAAAAAACTGCTAAAGAAGCTGCTGAAAAAGGATAGGGACTAGTTGATGAAGAAGAGGATGATGAACAACTTGTAGACTATGATTCTGAACCGGAGTTCTATGAAGTTGATGAGAGACCGTCAATCTATGTGGCAAAAAAGGGTGAGGATGCTGCAGATGTGTTTGAGATGGATAGAGCTGAATGGTTTGTAAAAGAGAAGGAGCCAGAAGAAATCACTCCCCTTTTCCAACATACGAAAGGGTTGAGTAAGCAGGAGGCTGACAAGAAGATTATAAGCTGGTGCTATAACCTCGGCCTAAAAATGTTCATGATAAAGAGGAGGGGGGTAGTATTAGCTACATGCTTAAGAGGAAGGCTTTTAAGACCTTGCCTAAATGGGATCCTAGGCGGTTGGCAGCTCTACCACTTCTGAATGCACATCTGAGCGAAAGAGCCACTCTTCTGGAGAAAGAGATACAGAACGGGCTTAGTGACAACTTGAGTCATTTGGTTACATGAAGGCAGAAAGGAGGAGGTCAAAGAAAGACAAGATTGGGAAACGAAAAAGGGAAGAATTGTTCTGAGGGTTAAACTGCCAAAGACAGTGAACAGAGTGAGATTGGCTGATCCCCTTCCCCGACAATTATAGAATTTCGAGAAATGGTTTTATGATAATAACACTGGGGAAGCTGTGATTAGGGTGAAGAATGGCAAAGATTTTAAAGTTTTTGATCCTATGGAGTTATTCAGTTTCTACGATGAAGATTTATTAGTATTGTGTGAGAATCACATAAAGGCTGGGGCTGGGGAAGAGACTCGGAGAGAAGCTAGTCTCTTTATGAATGTAGCAAAAAAGATCAGAGGGGTGAGGGCAGAGGTGAAGAAATTAGCCGAGAGGGTAAGGGCCCAAGATGGCCTTAACATGGATATTCAAGATTTGGCCAAGCAGTTTGAGATGGCTAGTGGTCATCCCGAAGGAGCTCTTAAAGCAGGAGGAGACAATGGAGAATCATGTGCCGAAGCCTCTGAGGAAGTCGTTGCAGGAGGTGTAGAAGACAAATCAGATGCAGCAGAGGAAACTGGAGCTGACAAGATAAATCAAGATGAGTGAAGGCGGTGAGGTCCAACCTAAGGGGAGTATTGAAGATCATGCATAGGTTGGACTCACCTTAGATTAGAATGTTTATTTTTGCTTGTAATAGGTCTTATGTTAGTTTCCTTTATGTATGTTTTTAGCTTTATATAGTTGTACAGTCCAGCAAAACTATGAGCGAAACTATAGTTTTGCTCACAGTTAGCTGTTTAGTTCGCCGGGCGAAACTGCTGTTTCTGCCGGGTGAAACTATAGTTTCGGCAGAACAGTTTCGCTGACAGCACAGCGAAACTAAGACTGCTATATATACTTATGTTCATTTTCATTGTTGGGTAAGCTTGCAAAACCCTAATCGTGAATCATTGTTGCAAGTTACCTTTTCAAAGCAGTTATTACACATATATATCATTGTGCTTGAAGTTATTGATTGTTATGATGTTCATTGTCTTATATTGAATGAGTTCTTATTGTGATCAATCTTCTTTGGTCATGTTGTTTATTGTGTTTGTTGGATATTGAACGATTCTTCATATCATTTGCACTGTAATACAATCAAATGTACCAATAGAAAGCTACACTCAAGGAAGTCCTTTCCAAGAGACAAGTTCTTCTCATGCCTTTCAGGCAACTTTCTCTTCACTCTTGAAGATTTGGACTGTATCCATCTAGATGATCTGGAGTACATGGAGATAGTCCAGTAGATGGCTCTTCTCACTCATAGAGTCAAGAAGTTCTATAAGAGGACAGGGAGAAAGTTTTCAAGCAATGCACTGGACAAAAGCAAAGTAAAGTGTTACAACTATAACTAGATGGGACACTTTGCAAGAGAGTGTAAGGCACCAAGGACAAATGGTGGCCAAGCACAAACCAGACCAAACTACGACGAGAAAGCCCCCCAGAATGAGAAGCCAAAGCAATAAGCTGCAGTTGCTGTTGAAGAATGAGGCTTTGACTAGAGCTTTCAAGTAGAAGATGTATCTCCAAACCAAGCACTCATGGTAGACCATGATGAAGCCAAGGTATTGGAACATCTTTGTACTCCTGAATGCATTGCTAAAGTTAATAGATACAGTTCCTATAATTTAGAAATAAGATCTGATCTTGAGTCCTTAATTATTTTAAAAGCTGATTTTAAAAGAGCTGAAAATGATTATAAACTAAAGATAGAGGACTTAGAGAAAACCATTTCAACTCTTAAACATGAGCATACAAACTACAGGACTCTGATCAAAGATCTCATTACTAATTAACTGAATGCCAGGCAGAGCTTGTGATCAGTAAAGCCAACGCAGAAAAATGTGTTCTTGAAGAAGAGACCTTTAAGAACATAATATCCTCATCCTTACATGCAAAAGTTTGTTATCAAAATAAGCAGGGACTAGGATCTTGTGAGATAGCTCCTCCATACACAATCTTGTCTGTAAGATCTCCTAGGTGTGGAACTTGTGAAGATGAGCTTCCACTCATAGATCCTGTGACTGAAGAGGATGGAGAGGAGATGGTGGAGAATGGCTCTGAGAAGAGTGAAGAAGAGCATTCAAAGAAGGGTCACCATCCCTCTGAGGAGAGCAAAGCTGCTGGGATGACCAAGTCAAGAAGGAAGAACTTGATCAGGAAGGCCAAAAGAAATTCCAAAAAGGCTCAAGAGATCAAGGCTACCTTCAATTCTGCGCAGAAACAAGTCTTCATCTCTGCAGGATTTGAAGTAGTAAAGGCTGAAGAAACAAACTTGAACTCCATCAACAAGAGTTCTAGTTCATGTCCAAATCATCCCATCATCATGAAGAAGGCTGATCAGTTGTGCATTGCTACTGTCAACCTGAACTATCCTGCTCCAAAGGTAGTTCTAACCCCACAAGAATTGCCACAACATCTTCAAAGGTGAAGATGGAGAAGGAAAGCGTCAAGTTCAGCCTTGTTCACAAAGAAGAACTCCTAGAAGGAAGAAAATGGATTGTGTTATGTATGGGAGTACCTCTTATCTTGCTAAAGATTGTGTTTACAATCCAAGGAGTACTCTCCACATGACCAAGAAAGAAACTTCTAAGAGTTTAGAGAAGAAGAAGCAAGCTTCAGAAGGAAAATTTGTTTCCTTCGGAAGCTCCAAAATGAAGAAGAAGACAAGTGGAAACTTGCCTTCGGAAGAAAATTTGGTCTCGAAAGAAAGGAATACTTCCGAAGCACTGAAGCCTGCTGCAGTGAAAGCAAGATCTTCCGAAGGGCCAGTTATCAAAACTTCCAAAGTCATCAAAACTTCTGATGTATTGAAGGTCAAGTCTATGCTTTCAAAGGTGGTATGGAAGTCAAAGAAAGACCAAGCGGCTGAAAGTTCTTCATCAACATCAGCAAATGATCCCTCTAGCATGACTATAGGATCAATTGCTGTTGCATTGTCTTCAACTTCCTTTGATGAGCCCAATACCAATGAGGCTTGGGTTTCCAAATGTAACTAATCATCTCTTTTGTGCAGGGACAGCTCAAGACAAACAGAAATGTATGGATCATTGATAGTGGGTGTTCCAGACACATGACAGGAAACAGGTCACTACTCCAAAAGTTTGAAAGAATTAATGGAGGACCAGTTGCTTTTGGAGGAGATGCAAGAGGTTACATTACTAGAAGGGGCAAGGTCACAAATGGTAAGCTCAGCATTAAGAAGGTAAACTTTGTCAAGGAGCTTGGGTACAATCTTCTGAGCGTATCCCAATTTTGTGATGAGTGTCATAACATGCTCTTTACTGAACATTAGTGCATTGTTCTCAGGCCCGGGGTGGTCATTCCTCATGAGCACATCTTGCTCAGAGCCCCCAGGAAAGGGAACATGTACAAGATGGACTTGCAAGAAACTTTTCCCTCAGGAGAAATTTCCTGCTTTCTATCTAAAGCAAATAATGATGAATCTTTCCTCTGGCATAAAAGAATGTGCCATGTAAACTTTTAAAACATGAATAAATTAATTAAGAATGATTTGGTAACTGGAATACCAAAGAAATAGTTTACAAGTGATGACCACTGTGTTGCATGCCTAAAAGGGAAGCAACACAAGGTATCTCACAAGCCAAAGGAAAGAAACTCCATCATTTAATCCCCTACACTTATTACATATGGATCTCTTTGGCCCCATGAGTCTAGGAAGGACCTCTTATTGTTTGGTGATCACAGATGATTTTACAAGATTTACTTGGGTCTTTGCAGGACCGTTTAAGGGCTTAAGCACAAGTACAACACAACAACACAATGAGGAGATTAACTAAGCTCTAATCAAACAGTGAACTGGGTAACCAAAGGTGATACAAAGAACACAAGTAAAGCAAGAGACAGAACAAGAGAATATGGGTTTCAAGGAGGCAGTATATTGCTTTCTCAAGTTCTTTTACAAGTGTTACAAAGCATAAAGAAAAGATACAAGAACTTGAAATACTTATACTACAACCTACAGCCGGCTATACTTTGAAAGCCAGCTGGATACAATTGACTAGACACTAACAAAATCAATTGTAGGATCAAAAGGCATATCTGCCTTTTGACCTTGTGACTATGACATGCCATAGCTCACATCCTTATACAATACAAAAAGGATAAAGTACATAAAGTGGAAAGTTGAAGACTCAAGACCTCAATGTACAGTTACCAAAAGCAAGACCCTTTTCACCAACTCATGTAAGTTGGTGACATTACAGAGATGCAGCGGAAAAGGTGCTTTATGGAACAGTACATCAGATAAAGCATGTGTACTAAAAGTCTTCGGAAGAAATCTGTCTTCATAGGTTGAAGCTTCGGAAGACTTTGTCTCTGAAGCTTCGGAAGACTTCATGTTTGGCTTCGGAAGATATTGGTCTTGGCTTCGAAAGATTTTACACTTAGAGTATTTTCTAATGCTTTGTGTAAATCTTCCGAAGCATTCTTCACTTCAGTACTTAGTGCATGTTGCTGAGACACTTAGGCTGTTTTGGGTTGCATCAGACTTCAGGAATCCTTACAAACTCCCCCTAGGCTGATGCTACCAAAACACTTGGAAGATCTTCAAATGTTGGTAGTCTTCAGTACAATCAGGACCATTCCTTTCTTCATGAGATGGTCAGGATCATCAAGACTTTCATAGTATCTTCTCATCTCAAAGAGATCATGCAGAGGTAAGTTGATTATGTCTTGCCATGAGTAGACATTCTCAACACCTTGATCTCTGATAACAGTCCATCTCTCTGGATTGGTAGAGTAAGTCCAGGACAAGATGGGTGTCTCACTAGTTAGAGGAGCCACTTGAATAGGAGTTGATTGGGCTGCCTCATCATGCACTTCCTCAGGTTGATCTGATTCAGCCTGAGGTGCAGAGGTAGATGACTTTGGCTTCTTCTTCTTAGTCTTTGGTTTAGAAGCCATCCTCTTCTTCCTCTTGGATGTCTTTAACTGAGAAGACTGGTCTGCAGCACCATGTTGATCATCAGTGTCTTTCTCAGTTGGGTGTTCCTCCCTCACAGGTTCAGAAGGAGAGGGAGTTTGACCCTGCCTAGGATCAGAAGATGAAGCTTGCTGAGGCTCAGCTGGAGGTGCTGGTTGAGGTGTCTCTGGTTGTTCAAACTTGACCTCCACTTCAGGTGGGACTTGACTTGGAAGAGAGTGCAAGTCAATGAGTTCTCCACTTTTAATCTTCTGCTTGATCACCCTAATATGCTCATCCATGGTGGATAGAGACATGGGGCCAAGTCTCCTTCCGGAGAATCCATACAGCTTCAAGAAGCTCACCATTCTTTGTCTGTCAGCAGACTTCTTTGCATTCTTTTGAATGATGGCCCTTGACTTTGCAGCTTCTTCCCTTAGTTTCCTTTTGGTTGTCTTTCTTTCCTTGACTAACTCAAGCTCAAGTTGCTTTAAATACTCGAACTCAATGAAGTCATAGGACAAAGGGAGAAGTGCATCTGCCTGATAGAAGCCTGTGGCACTCAGGTAGTTGATCATCCTGATCCTATCTTCCTCTTTATCTACCTGAGGTTCTTGTGGAGCCACATCTTCCTGTGCTGGACTTTCTTGAACTGGTGAGAGAGTAGGAGCATGCTTGTAAAGTCTTTTCTGTCTCTTCTCCTCTTTGAGTTGGAGAAGTATCATTGCATCCTCTTTCTCCTTCAACTCTCTTGACACTTCTCTGTCAGCCAGTTCATTTAGTTCTTCTAAGGGGAGGGAGATGATCTCATCAATGTCATAGTTCCTGGTCTGTAAGTAGGTAATCCTGACTGCCCTTAACTCATCATCTTGAGTATTTGGTCTGGGAGCAGCCCTGATTGCAGCTTGCATGAAGCTAGATGACCCAGTGGAACTTTCTCCCCTTAGTCTCCTTTTCCTCTCTCTCTCTCTTCCTCCTCAATTTCCTTAGGAGTCATTATCCTTTTCCCTTTGTCACCAATAGACCTTTGTGACTCAGGGTGGATTGAAGCTTGGCCTTCATTGCTTGGAGTAGCTTCCATGCTCTGGCCAGAGAGAGGCTGAGAAACACCTTCACCAGCAGGTGTCTCAGATGGAGTTTGGACCTCTGCAGCAGTTGTTGATGATGAGACAGGGGTCTCAGGTTCTGCCACTGGGCCTTCAGTCAAGGTTTCCCCTATGAAACTAATCTTAGGGTCCACCTCAACATCCAGTTGACCGATGACATTGCCTGATTGCCTAAGTCTCCTTCTTAGAGAGAACTCTGCAAGGATCCTGTCTTGGATTCTTTGAGCCAGCCTGTCAGCTTGTCTTGAATTGCTTGGATTGACAAGTGGCAAGTTGACTAAATCCAGTCTTTCATAAAAGCTCAGGCTTTGGAATTGAAAAACTTCTTGTTGGCCTTGAACTCTTTGAAGTATGAGGGCTCTCCTGTCATCATCATACCTCCACCTTATGATGTGATTGCCAGTTCCTAGTGGTGGAGATGAGACAGCCCTTGGTATACCTTCCTCAAAGAGACTCCTGATGAGAGAGTCTATAGAGTCCACATTAATGTGAACTTGAGGAAGTTGCTGAGAATGCACAACAGCAAGTGAGGATGGTGAGTCCTCTATGTCCATTCTCTCTGAAGAACTCCCAGGTTCTGTGGTTGTAACAACTTTCTCCCCCTTTTTGGTAGCATCACCCACTTGCATAGGTGAGCTGGAGGATAAGTCAATCACTTCCACAGGTTCTTGTGTTCCTGGTTGAGCTCTCCTTAAAGGTCTCCCAGCTAGTTTTTCCTGCAGATATGAAATCTGGAGTTGCTGATCATTGACCCTGTTTTGCAGGGTAGTCACCTGAGATTCCAAGTGACTAACCTTAGAGACTAAGTAGGTGCATGTTTTTGACAGTTTTTGCACCTGTAGTCTCAAATTCCCCTCATCTTCATCAGAAGATTCATTGGGGGATGAGATGATTGGACCAAAGTCTCTCTCTCACCACCAGCTTGAGTTTCTTGGCTGCTGGTTTTCCTCTGCTCACTGGCAGCCTCAGTTGAGATGCCAATGGGCTGAGTTGCCATGGTTGAGGTCTTAATGATGTAATCACTTTCAAAAGTGAGAGCCTCTTCCATATGGACATCCTGAACAGGTTCAGAAGTGTCCACCTCAGTAATAGGTGACTGATGGGGGATAGACTGAGGAGAGTCAGAGGTACTCATCTCTCTTTGAGTAGGGGAGGAGAAGAGAGACTCATGGTACTCACTGAATCCTAAGTCTTCATCAGTGTAAAAGGATAGGTTGGGAATTGGTTGGTTGAGATCCAAAGGCTGGGGATGGTAGCTGTCCCCTGAAGGTTGTCCACTTGAGTGTTGAGACTCAGAGTGAAGGCTTAAGGTTGTTGGGCTATTGAGCTCATCAGGGTGAGCTTGAGGAACCTCAGCCCTGATAGGTGAAGTAATAGGAGTGGTTTGCTCCTCAGGAGAAGTGGGAGCTCTAGTGTCCACTTCTTCCTGTAAGGTTGAGTATTTGGGGGCCTGCACAGACTCAATAGCCTGAGCAGGGGTTCGTTTGGATTTTCTTTGGTAGGTGAGGGTGATTTCTGGTCTTTTTAATGGTAAGGACAAAAGAGGTGTGGGTTCAACACTAGCTTGTGTTGCTAGGTTGTCACCTTGAGCAATGAGCTCTAACATTTTTGGGACTAGGGCTGTTTCTACCCCAGAGAAGCCTACAGTTGGCTTCTTCATTATTTTAAAGATGCCGGGCTTCATCTGTCCCAATTTAAGAATATTACCTGTTTCCCTCAACTGTGAGCCCAGTTCACAGTTGAGAATGTGTTGAACATATCTAGGAAACATGTAATACTCTAAGGAGTCTAAGTTTGCAAGTAAATTAGTATAAACAAATTGTGAATACCTGAACTTGACCCCTGAACCATTCCATGAACTATAAAGGAGAGATCCTCAGGAATCTGGTCCCATCCACCATGCTTGTTTGACAAGCTGTGGATAACCACATGGAGCAGGAATTTCCATTGGGATGAGACCTTCCCTTTCCTAAAGGTCTTTACAGAGAAATCTCCCTCATAGCCCATCTGCTCAAAAGAATGATTAACAGCTTCTTTTGGGAAGGACACCTCACCTTCTTCATCATCCAGCTGTAGATGTTGGTTAATGATGGCCGGAGTGATGAAGATTGTCCTCCCTTGCACTGTGGCAGACAGTGCCTTCTCCCCATCCATAATGACCTCTTGGCAGGTCTTCCAGAATTCAAGCAAATGATCCTCATATAGAGTAGGATCAATGGTTAGGGAGGTGAAATAATTTGACAGAGTCAAGAATTGGCAAATCTCTGAGAAACTTGCATCTTTCTCAGAGCTTAACAGAGCAACTTGATTATGTTGCCTGTGTAGTTGCATGGAGAAATCAGGGTTGTTTCTGCGGTTAAGGTTGGCCATTTCAGAAGCTTAAGGGTGAAGAAAGGTAGAAAGCAAAGGCGGTTTAGAGAATTAGGTTAGAGAAACAGTAGAATTGAGGAAGATAGTGGGAAAGAGGGGGAACCGTTGGGTATTTATATGAAAAGGGATTTGAACCAAAGTTAATGAAAGAGGATAAACTTTGAAATCCGAAAGTCGGTCCCACCTCTGAAAAGGTAGTTTACTTTTGCTCAAAAAGTAGTTTTCTTGGAATTCGAAAAGCTTCCGAAGTTTATTTGTCTTCGGAAGTTTTGATTTAAAAAGCTTCCGAAGCTAAAATGGCTTCGGAAGATTTTCCTGAGAGTCTTGATAATTTATGCTTCGGAAGAGAAATAAACCCTTGAATGCTTTGTATAGAAATAAACAAAGCTTCCGAAGGTTAATTTTGCTTCGGAAGGAAAAGGTTCTTGAAAATAAATAAGTGTCTGAGATAAGAATTTTAAGCTTCGGAAGATGAATTTGACTTCTTCCGAAGGTAAAATCTCTTAGACAGTTATTTATTTTGAAGACATGTTTTTCTTCCGAAGATAAAATTTTATCTTCCGAAGTATCAAAAATTTTCAAGAATCTAAGGAAAGTCTTCAAAAAGATTTTACATCCAAAGAAAACATGAGCTTATGAAAGTGATGAACTAGACAACTTAGGACACACATATTTTAAGAAGAAATAATTAGAATTAGTTTTAATAAAAAGTCTACTCAAAGTTAATCATCCCAATAGCTGATATCAGATACTTAAATCTCTGTTCATCAAAAGCTTTGGTGAACAGATCAGCATATTGTTCATCTGTATGAACTTTGACTAGTTTAATTAATCCTTTTTCATAGTTATCTCTTATTAAATGATACCTGATGTTGATGTGTTTGGTCCTTGAGTGCTGCACAGGGTTCTCAGTGATAGAGATAGCACTATTGTTGTCTATGTGGATAGGAGTCTCTTTGAAGTTAAATCCATAGTCCAGCATCTGATTTTGAATCCAAAGCACTTGAGCACAGCAGCTTGCAGCAGCAATGTATTCAGCCTCAGCAGTTGATGCAGACACACAGGATTGTTTCTTGCATTGCCATGAGACCACCCTTCCACCAAGGAATTGACATCCCCCAGATGTAGACTTTGCAGTCATATTGCAACCACCATAATCACTATCTGTATAGGCATACAGATTGAAATTTGGATTCTTTGGATACCATAGACCAAGTGTTGAAGCACCTTTGAGGTATCTTAAAATCCTTTTCACAGTGATTAAGTGAGACATCTTAGGGTTGGCTTGATATCTTGCACAAATACATGTAGCAAACATGATATCAGGCCTGCTAGCTGTAAGATACATAAGAGACCCAATCATAGCCCTGTATAAGTGCTCATCTACACACTCCCCCTCAAGATCTGGACCAAGGGAGTGGTTTCTGGCTATGGGTGTCTTAGCAATCTTACAATCAGTCATATTGAACCTCTTGAGTATGTCTTGAACATACTTTGACTGACTTATGAAGATGCCATCTTCAACCTGCTTCACTTGAATTCCCAGAAAGAAGTTGAGTTCTCCCATTGAACTCATCTCAAATCTGTCTTTCATCAGCTTCTCAAAGTCTTTGCAGAGCTTTGGATTAGTTGAACCAAAGATGATGTCATCAACATATACTTGAACCAGCAATAAGTCATTTCCCTGTCCTTTGATGAAGAGAGTTCCATCTATAGTACCTCTTCTGTATCCATGCTTACAGAGATACTCAGATAGTGTCTCATACCACTTCCTGGGTGCCTGATGCAGCCCATAAAGAGCTTTGTCAAGCTTGCAGACATAATCAGGATGATCAGGGTCTACAAAACCAGGTGGCTGTTTGACATAAACCTCCTCATCAATCACTCCATATAAGAAAGCACACTTTACATCAAGTTGGTAGACCTTGAAGTTCTTGGATGCAGCAAATGCCAGGAATATCCTAACAGCTTCTAGTCTTGCTACAGGAGCAAAGACATCAGTGTAGTCAATCCCTTCTTCTTGTGTGTATCCTTGAACAACTAGTCTTGCCTTGTTCTTGATGATGATTCCTCTATCATCCTTCTTGTTTCTAAAAACCCATTTGGTTCCAATGGTAGTCTTCCCATGAGGAAGAGGACAAAGGTTCCAAACTTTCTGCCTTTTGAATTGAAGCAGCTCTTGTTGCATAGCTTCAACCCAACTTCCATCCTTTAGAGCTTCATCAACTTTCTTGGGCTCTATCTGAGATAAGAAACAAGAGTGAAGACAAACATTTGCTTCATGGGTTTGTCCTCTTGTTCTTACCCCTGTGACAACATCTCCAATGATGTTTGTGGTGGGGTGAGACTTGTGGATCCTTAGCTGAGGGATCACAGCAAGTTGTTGAGAAAGATCTAAATTTGAGAAATTTAAATCTGGTCTTGAAGATTCACCCTCCACATTATCACACTTATCAAGATTAACTTGATCCAATGAGTGTGAGACATCATTGATGTTGTCATCTATGGTATGGTTATTAGCATCAAGAAATTCCTGATCACTATCACCATCACCATTGTTGTCTTCTACAAGTGAGGTGTCTTTATCTGGTTGAGAGGCCTCTGAGCTGGAATTTGAAGGCATGCCAGATGTATCAGCTGAATTTGTCATTGTTGTGCTGATAGAAACCTCATTTGCTGAAGTAGTTCCAACTGGAGCTGAAGATGTATGAGTTGAAGGTCTTCCTAGCTCAAATCTTGGATCAGGATCACCTGTATTTAGATTTTCTGCAGATCCTGAAACATGCTCACAAGATTTGTTAAAACAGTTGGTAACTAAATCAAGATCAAACAGCCAATCCGGACCAGAACCAGCCACACAAGGAGTGTGCTCATTGAAAGTCACATTGGCTGACTCCTCAACAATTCTAGTTCTGAGATTGTATACTCTATAAGCTTTAGCTTGAGAAGAGTATCCAATGAAATGTCCATCATCTGATTTCTCAGCAAACTTGGCAATTTGATCTTTGGTATTCAAGATGGTGCAGGGACATCCAAATGACCTGAGAAAACCAATGAAAGGTTTCCTCTTGTGCCAAAGTTCATAAGGAGTCTTACCATGTGTCTTAACTACTAAAACTCTGTTTTGCACATAGCAAGCAGTATTGACTGCCTCTGCCCAGAAGGTGATAGGCAGTTTAGAGTCAGACAACATAGTTCTTGCAGCTTCAATAAGTGTCCTGTTTCTCCTCTCAGCAACTCCATTTTGCTGAGGAGTCCTGGGAGCACTATATTGTCTTGTAATACCCTTTTCATCACAAAATGCATCAAGGATTTGGTTCTTGAATTCAGTTCCCTGATCACATCTTATGGTTTTGACCTTGTGATCACATTGATTCTCAACTTTTAAGATGAAATTCTTCAGAATCTCAGGGGTTTCATCCTTAGTTCTAAGGAAGAAGACCCAAGTGAATCTTGTAAAATCATCTGTGATCACCAGACAGTAAGAGGTCCTTCCTAAACTCATTACACTGGTGGGGCCAAAGAGATCCATATGTAACAAGTGTAGGGGAGTAGTGATGGAGTTCTTTTCCTTAGGCTTGTGAGATACCTTGTGTTGCTTCCCTTTCAGGCATGCAACACAATGATCATCACTAGTAAACTCTTTCTTTGGCATTCCAGTTACCAGATCATGTTTAATTAATTTATTCATGTTCTTAAAGTTTACATGGCACATTCTTTTATGCCATAGGAAAGACTCATCACTATTTGCTTTAGATAGAAAGCATGAAACTTCTCCTGAGGGAGATGTTTCTTGCAAATCCATCTTGTACATGTTCCCTTTCCTGGGGGCTCTGAGCAGGATATGCTCATGAGGAATGACCACACCAGGTTTGAGAACAATGCACTCATGCTCAGTAAAGAGCATGTTATGACTCTGATCACAAAATTGGGATACACTCAGAAGATTGTACCCAAGCTCCTTAACAAAGTTTACCTTCTCAATGCTGAGCTTACCATTTGTGACCTTGCCCCTTCCAGAAATGTAACCACCTTCATCTCCTCCAAAAGCAACTGGTCCTCCATCAATTCTCTCAAAATTATGGAGTAGAGACCTATTGCCTGTCATGTGCCTGGAACAGCCACTGTCAATTATCCAGACATTCCTGTTGGTCTTGAGCTGTTCCTGCACAGAGAAAATGATTAGTTACATTTGGAAACCCAAGCCTTACTTGTCTTGGGCTCATTAATAGTAATAGAAGGTAATGCAACAGTAATAGATCCTATGGTTGTACTATGGGGATCTTCAGCTGTTGTTGATGGAGAAACCTCAGTCATTTGGTCTTTCTTAGACTTCCACACCACCTTTGGAGTCTTGGACTTGACCTTCAAAACCTTAGAAGCTTTTGGAACTTCACAAGTTTTGATGACTGATCCTTCGGAAGAATCTACAGTCACTGCAGCAGACTTTAGTGCTTCGGAAGAACTCCTTTCTTCCGAGACCAACTTTGCTTCCGAAGGTAATTTTCCACTTACCTTCTTCTTTGATTTGGAGCTTCCGAAGGAAACAGACTTTCCTTCCGAAGCTTGAGACTTCTTGAGACTCTTTGAAGTCTTTGTTTTAGTCATGTGGACAGTACTTTTAGGATTGTATGGGCAATCCTTAGCAATGTGAGAAGTACTTTCACACATAACACATAACATTTTCTTCTTCAAAGAAGTCTCCCTTTGAGAGCAAGACTGGCTTTGGTCACATCCCTTCTCCACCTTCATCTTGGTAGATGCTGAGACAGTTCCTTTGGGCTGTGAACTGTTCTTGGAGTTTGATGGTCCAGGCTGTGCAGCAGTGGTACACAGCAGCTCAGTCTTCTTCTTGGCACTGAGATGATTTGAACAAGAACCATGACTCTTAGCTGAGGAGTCTTGGTTGATGTCTTCAGTCCTTACTACTTTGAAACCTGCAGAGATAAAAACTTGTTTCTGCTTAGCATCAAAAGTAGCCTTGATTTCTTGAGCCTTCTTTGCCTTCCTTTTGCTCTTTCTGATCAAGTTCTTTCTTTTGGACTTGGTCATCACAGTTGATTTCTTCTCCTCAGAAGGATAGTGGCCCTTGGAAGAATCCTCTTCTTCACTCTTCTCAGAGGAATTCTTCACTATCACTTCTTCATCATCCTCACTTACAGGATCTATGAGAGGAAGCTCATCTTCACAAGTTCCACACCTAGGAGATCTTACAGACAAGATTGTGTGTGGAGGAGCTATCTCATTTGATCCCAGTCCCTGTCTATTTTGATAACAAACCTTGTTGTGCAGGGATGAGGATATCATGTTCTTGAAGGTCTCTTCTTCAAGAACACTCTTCTCTGCCTTGGCTTTGCTGATCACAAGCTCAGCCTGGCACTCAGTTAACTTAGTGATGAGATCTTGGATCTGAGTTCTGAAATCTGTATGTTCATGTTTTAGTACTGAAATGGTTTTCTCCAAGTCCTCTATCTTTAACTTGTAATCATTTTCAGACTTTCTAAAATCAGATTTTAATATGTTTAATGACTCAAGATCAGATCTCATCTCTAGGTTATAGGACCTGTATCTATTTACTTTAGCAATGCATTCAGGGGAGCAAAGATGTTCCAATACCTTGGCTTCATCATGGTCAGCCATCAGTGCTTGGTTTGGAGAAGCATCCTCCACCTGAAAACTCCAGTCAAAGCCTCCTTCTTCAACAGCAACAGCAGCATGTTGCTTTGTCTTCTCAGCTTGAGGAGCTTTGTCAGTAAAGTTTGGTCTGGGTTGTGTTTGGCCCCCATTTGCTTTAGGTGCCTTACACTCCCTGGCAAAGTGACCCATAAGGTTACAGTTGTAACACTTAACTTTGCTTTTATCCAGCCCAAACTTACTGCTGGTAGCATTGCTTGGAAATCTTCTTCCTGTCCTCTTGTAGAACTTCTTGGCTCTGTGAGTGAGGAGAGCCATCTGCTGAACTATCTCCATGTATTCCAGGTCATCTGGATGGATACAGTCCAGGTCTTCAAGAGTGAAGAGATAATTCCCACAGCTTTCATCTGCAGACACAAAGGCTTGAGAAGAACTTGTCTCTTGGAATGGGCTTCCTTGAGTAAAGTTCTCCCTTGGTGTCTCCGGGAAGGTGATGAAAGGACCCTTTTGTGAGTTGTCAGGGTAGCATAAGAGATGATGCTGAGGTTCTATGCTGTCCCTTTCAACCACATGAAGGGCTGAACCCATTTGATTGTTGGAGTTGCCAGATGAACCTTGCATGTTCATCTCCATCTGGTATCCACTGAGAATCCCATACAACTCTGTAAGAGTAAGAGTCTTAAGGTTCTCAGTCCTCTTGATCACCACACAATAGTGTGTCCATTGCCTAGGAAGTGAGGACATGAACTTCCTTACAATGTCCCTGTTCTCAAGAGGAACTCCTCCATCCACTAGGGTATCCACAATCTCAACATACCTGAAGTATTGTTGGGTCATGGTCTCACCTGCTTTGAAGGTGAAATTTTCAAACTGCTGCTTCAGAAGATCTTTCTTGTTCTCCTTGGCTTCAGAGGAGCCTTCATACATCAGCTTCAGTGCATCCCACAGCTGTTTGGCTGTCTTGCACTTCTTAAAGCCTCTGTATACAGAGTTTGGGAGAGCAGTCTGAAGAGCAGTCATGGCCTTCCTGTCAATCTCTACTCTTTTTCTATCTTCATCTGAGTAGTTGGCCACATCTTTAGGAATCATACCAGCACCAGTAGCAGAGGGGGTGCTGGGTATGAAAGGTCCATTCTCAACAGATTCCCACATTCTTGAATCAAGAGACCTGATGAAGCCTTCCATCCTCATGCACCAGGTGTCAAAATCATCAAGAGTGATCAGTGGGGATTTGTTCATGGTTCCAGTCTCCATATCAGTCTTAGAGATGGCAGCCATTTGAAGAGTTTAGCTTTTGTGTGTGTGAGGGATCTTAAGATGGTTAGATCTTATATCAAGAGCCTGGAATGCTCTGATACCAATTGCAGGACCGTTTAAGGGCTTAAGCACAATTACAACACAACAACACAATGAGGAGATTAACTAAGCTCTAATCAAACAGTGAACTGGGTAACCAAAGGTGATACAAAGAACACAAGTAAAGCAAGAGACAGAACAAGAGAATATGGGTTTCAAGGAGGCAGTATATTGCTTTCTCAAGTTCTTTTACAAGTGTTACAAAGCATAAAGAAAAGATACAAGAACTTGAAATACTTATACTACAACCTACAGCCGGCTATACTTTGAAAGCCAGCTGGATACAATTGACTAGACACTAACAAAATCAATTGTAGGATCAAAAGGCATATCTGCCTTTTGACCTTGTGACTATGACATGCCATAGCTCACATCCTTATACAATACAAAAAGGATAAAGTACATAAAGTGGAAAGTTGAAGACTCAAGACCTCAATGTACAGTTACCAAAAGCAAGACCCTTTTCACCAACTCATGTAAGTTGGTGACATTACAGAGATGCAGCGGAAAAGGTGCTTTATGGAACAGTACATCAGATAAAGCATGTGTACTAAAAGTCTTCGGAAGAAATCTGTCTTCATAGGTTGAAGCTTCGGAAGACTTTGTCTCTGAAGCTTCGGAAGACTTCATGTTTGGCTTCGGAAGATATTGGTCTTGGCTTCGGAAGATTTTACACTTAGAGTATTTTCTAATGCTTTGTGTAAATCTTCCGAAGCATTCTTCACTTCAGTACTTAGTGCATGTTGCTGAGACACTTAGGCTGTTTTGGGTTGCATCAGACTTCAGGAATCCTTACAGTCTTCTTTCTTAGAACTAAGGATGAGACTCCGGAGATTCTGAAGAATTTCATCTTAAAGATTGAGAATCAATGTGATCAAAAGGTCAATACCATAAGATGTGATCAAGGAACTGAATTCAAGAATCAAATTCTTGATACATTTTGTGATGAAAAAGTATTACAAGACAATATAGTGCTCCCAGGACTCCTCAGCAAAATGGTGTTGCTGAGAGGAGAAACAGGACACTAATTGAAGCTGCAAGAACTATGTTGTCTGACTCTAAACTGTCCATCACCTTCTAGGCAGAGGCAGTGAACACTGCTTGCTATGTGCAAAACAGAGTTTTAGTGGTTAAGACACATGGTAAGACTCCTTATGAACTTTGGCACAAGAGAAAACCCTTCATTGGTTTTCTCAGGTCATTTGGATGTCCTTGCACCATCTTGAATACCAAGGATCAAATTGCCAAGTTTGCTGAGAAATCAGATGATGGACACTTTATTGGATACTCTTCTCAAGCTAAAGCTTATAGAGTATACAATCTCAGAACTAGAGTAGTTGAGGAGTCAGCCAATGTGACTTTCTATGAGCACACTCCCAGTGTGAAAAGTCCTGGTCCAAATTGGCTATTTGATCTTGATTTAGTTACCAACTGTTTTAACAAATCTTGTGAGACTGTTTCAGGATCTACAGATATATTACCAACAGGTGATCCTGACCCAAGATTTGAGCTAAGAAGACCCTCAGGTTACACATCTTCAGCTCCAGTGGTAACTATTCCTGCAAATGAAGCTTCTACCAGCACATCAATGATAAATCCTGCTGATGATTCTAGGATGCCTTCAAATTCCAGCTTAGAGGCACAAAACTCAGAAGAAGGAGCTTCAAATGTTGAAGAAAATGGTGGTGGTGAAAGTGACCAAGAATTTCTTGATGCTAATAACCACTGCATTGAAGACAACATCAATGATGTCACACACTCATTGGATCAAGTCAATCTTGATAAGTGTGGTGATGTGGAGGGTGAATCTTTGCCAGATCAAAATTTTTCAAATCTAGATCTGTCTAAGCAACTTGCTGTGATCCCTCAGCTAATGATCCACAAGTCTCATCCTACCACAAACATCATTGGAGATGTTGATTCAGGGGTGAGAATAAGAGGACAAACCCATGAAGCAAATGTTTGTCTTCACTCTTGTTTCTTGTCCCAGATAGAGCCAAAGAAAATTGATGAGGCTCTAAAGGATGGAAGTTGGGTTGAAGCTATGCAAGAGGAGCTGCTTCAATTCAAAAGGCAAAAGGTTTGGAACCTATGTCCTCTTCCTCAAGGGAAGACTATCATAGGAACCAAATGGGTTTTTAGGAACAAGAAGGATGATAGAGGACTTGTCATCAAAAACAAGGCAAGACTAGTTATTTAAGGATATACTCAAGAAGAAGGAATTGACTATACAGATGTTTTTGCTCCTGTGGCAAGACTTGAAGCTGTTAGAATATTCCTAGCTTTTGCTGCATCCAAGAATTTCAAGCTCTACCAACTTGATGTCAAGTGTGCTTTTCTTTATAGGGTGATTGATGAAGAGGTGTATGTCAGACAACCACCTGGGTTTGCAGATCCTGATCATCCTGATTATGTCTGCAGGCTTGATAAAGCTCTATATGGGCTGCACCAAGCACCAAGAAAGTGGTATGAGACTCTATCTCAGTATCTCTGTCAACATGGCTACAAAAGAGGTACTATAGATGGAACTCTCTTCATCAAAGGAACAGGAAATGACATAATGCTAGTTCAAGCATATGTAGATTTACATTATCTTTGGGTCAATTAATCCAAAACTCTGCAAAGACTTTGAGAAGCTGATGAAGGATAGGTTTGAAATGAGTGCCATGGGGGAACTCAATTTCTTTCTAGGAATTCAAGTGAAGCAAGTTGACAATGGCATCTTCATAAGTCAGTCAAAGTATGTATAGGACATACTTAAAAGGTTTAACATGACTGATTGTAAGATTGCTAAGACACCCATAGCCTGAAATCACTCCCTTGGACCCGATCTTGAAGGAGAGTGTGTTGATGAACACCTTTATAGGGCAATGATGGGGTCACTTATGTACCTCACAGCTAGCAAGCCAGATATCATGTTTGCTACATGCATTTGGGCAAGATATCAAGCCAACCCCAAGATGTCACATCTGGTCACTATCAAAAGAATTTTAATATATCTCAAAGGTGCTCCATCACTTGGCCTTTGGTATCCAAAAAATTCTTACTTTAATCTGTATGCTTATACAGATAGTGACTATGGTGGTTGCAACATGACTGCAAAGTCTACATCAGGGGGATGTCAATTTCTTGGTGGAAGAGTAGTCTCTTGGCAATGCAAGAAACAATCATGTGTGTCTGCATCAACTGCTGAGGCTGAATACATTGCTGCTCCATGTTGCTGTGCTCAGATGCTGGATTATGGATTTAACTTTAAAGAGACTCCCATCTACATAGACAACAATAGTGCTATCTCTATCACAGCGAATCCTGTGCAGCACTCAAGGACAAAGCACATTAATATCAGGTATCATTTGATTAGAGATAACTTTGAAAAGGGATTAATCAAACTAGTCAAAGTTAACACAAATGAACAATATGCTGATCTGTTCACCAAAGCTTTTGATGAGCAGATATTTAAATATCTTGTATCAGCTATTGGGATGATTAACTTTGAATAGCTTTTCTTAAAACTTAATCAGATCTATTTCTAAAACCTGTGTGTCCTAAGTTGTCTATTATATCACCTTCATATGCCCTTGTTTTCTTTGGAAGAAAAATCTTTTCAAAAGAATTTTCTTAGATTTTTTAAAATCTTGATCTCTTCAGAAGATTCAAAATTACATTCGGAAGTAGTTTATGTCTTAGTAAACAAATAATTGCTTCAGTGATTTTACCTTCGGAAGAAATTTCTGAAATATCTTCCGAAGCTTAAAATCAACTTAAGTACTTTATGTGTTTTCAAAGAACAAGTTTCTTCCGAAAGCAATTTACCTTCGGAAGTATTTATTCTTCTTAGTATAAAAATCTCTGAGTGTAAAACTCTCTTCCGAAGCAAAATTCTCAAAAACCTTTGAAATCTCTTTCGAAGTCAATTTGCCTTCGGAAGCTTTTTCTTCAGAACTTCCAAAGCAAATAACATTCGGAAGATGTCTCGACTTCCAAGAAAACTACTTTTTGGGCAAAAGTAAACTACTTTTCAGAGGTGGGACCGACATCCGGATTTCAAAGTTTATCATCTTTTATTAACTTTGTCTCAAATCCTTTTCATTATAAATGCCCAACGGTTCCCCCCTCTTTCACTATCTTCCTCAATTACACTATTCCTTAAACCTAAATTCTCCCAAACCACCTTTTGTTCTTCATCTTTCTTCATCCTTAAGCTTCTAAAATGGCCAACCTAAATATCAGAAACAACCCAGATTTCTCCATGCAAGTTCACAGGCAACATAACCAAGTTGCTCTGTTAAGCTCTGAGAAAGATGAAAGTTTCTCAGAGATTTGCCGTTTTTTAGTTCTATCAAATTACTCCACCTCCCTAACCATTGATCCTACTCTCTATGAGGATCATCTGCTTGAATTTTAGAAGACCTGCCAAGAGGTCATTATGGATGGGGAGAAGGCACTGTCTGCCACAGTGCAAGGGAGGACAATCTTCATCACTCCGGCCATCATAAACACTCATTTGCAGCTGGATGATGAAGAAGGTGAGTTGTCCTTCCCAAAGGAAGCTGTAAATCATTCCTTTGAGCAGATGGGCTATAAGAGAGATTTCTCTATAATGACGTTCAGGAAAGGGAAGGTCTCATCCCAGTGGAAATACCTGCTTCATGTGGTTATCCACAGCTTGTCAAACAAGCATGGAGGGTGGGATTAGATTCCTGAGGGTCTCTCCTTCATAGTACATGGAATGGTTCAAGGGGTCAAGTTCAGGTACTCTTAATTTTTTTATACAAATTTGCTTGCTAACTTGGACTCCTTAGAGTATTATATGTTTCCTAGATATGTTTAACACATTCTGAACTGTGAACTGGGCTCATAGTTGAGGGAAACAGATAATATTCTTAAATTGGGACAGATGAAGCCCGACATCTTTAAAATTATGAAGAAGCCAACTGTAGGCTTCTTAGGGGTAGAAACAGCCCTAGTCCCAAAAATGTTAGAGCTCATTGCTCAAGGTGACAACCTAGCAACACAATCTAGTGTTGAACCCACACCTTCTACCTCTCAACCACTAAAAAGGCCCCAAGTTACCCTCAACTACCAATGAAAATCCAAACAAACCCCTGCTCAAGCTATTGAGTCTGTGCAGGCCCCCATATACTCACCCATACAGGAGGAAGTTGACACTAGAGCTCCCATTTCCCCTGAGGAGCAAACCACTCCCATCTCTTTAACAATCAGGGCTGAGGTTCCTCATGCTCACCCTGATGAGCTCACCAACCCAACTGCCTTAAGCCTTCACTCTAAGTCTCAACACTCAAGTGAACAACCTTCAGGGGACATTTACCATCCCCACCCATTAGACCAAAATCAACCCATTCCCAACCTCTCATTCTATACTGATGAAGACTTAGGCTTCAGTGGGTACCATGAGTCTCTCTACTCTTCCCCTACTCAAAGAGAGATGAGTACTCCTGAGTCTCCTTTGTCTAGCCCATATCAGTCACCCATAACTGAGGTGGATACTTCTGAACCTGTTCAGGATATCCATATGGAAGAGGCTCTTACTTCTACAAGTGATTACATCATTAAGACCTCAACCATGGCAACTCAGCCCATTGACACCTCAACTGAGGATGTCAATACGCAGAGGAAATCCAGCAGCCAAGAACCTGAGGCTGGTGCTGAGAGAGAGGACTTTGGTCCAATCATCTCATCCCCCAATGATTCTTCTGATGAAAAAGAGGGGAATCTGAGACTAAAGGTGCAAAAACTGTCAAAAACATGCTCCTATTTAGTCTCTAAGGTTAGTCACCTTGAATCTCTGGTGACTACATTGCATAATAAGGTTAATGATCAGCAACTTGAGATATATTATCTCAGAGAAAAACTAGCTGGGAGACCTTTAAGAAGAGCTCAACCAGGAACACAAGAACCTGTGAATGTGGTTGACCTAACCTCTAGCTCACCTATGCAAGAGGGTGATGCTACCAAAAAGGGGGAGAAAGTCATTACAGTCACAGAACCTGGGAGTTCTTCAGGGAGTATATACATTGAGGATTCACCATCCTCACTTGCAACTGTGCATACTCAGCAACTTCCTCAAGTTCATATTAATGTGGACATAATTGATTATGTCATTAGGAGTCTCTTTGAGGAAGGCATTCCAAGGGCTGTGTCATCTCCACCTCAAGGAACTTCAAACTACATTATTGGGTGGAGGTATGATGCTGATAGAAGAGCCCTCATTCTTCACAGAGGTCAAGGGCAGTAAGAAGTGTTCAATTTTCAGACTTTGGACTACTATGAAGGTCTTGACCTGATCAACATGCCACTTGTCAACCCAAGCAAATCAAGACAAGCTAACAGGTTAGCACTCAGGATTCAAGACAAAATTACTGAAGAGTTCAGCCTTAGAAGGAGACAAAGGCAATCAGGTAATGTCATTGGTCAATTGGATGTTGAGGCAGACCTTGAGATTAGCTTCAAAGGGAAAACCTTGGCTGAAGGCCCAGTGATAGAGCCTGAGAGCCCTGTCACACCAATAACTGCTTCAGAAATTCATTCCCTCAGTGAAATACCTGCTGGTGAAGGTGTCTCACAACCTCTCTCTGGCCAGAGCTTGGATGCTACACCAAGCAATGAAGGCCAAACCTCTATCCACCCTGAGTCACAAAGGTCTGTGGGTGACAAAGGGAAAAGGATTTTGACTCCTGAGGAGATTGAGGAGGAGGAGAGAGATAGGAAGAGGAAGCTAAGGGCAGAAAGTTCCTTTGGGTCTTCAGGATTTATGCAAGCTGCAATCAGGGCTGCCCCCAGACCAAACACTCAAGAAGATGAGTTGAGGGCAGTCAGGATTACTTACCTGCAAACCAGGAACTATGACATATATGAGATTATATCTCTCCCCTTGGAGCAATTAAATGAACTAGCTGATATGGAAGTGTCAAGAGAGATGACGGAAAAAGAGGATGCAAGATTACTTCTCCAATTCAAAGAAGAGAAGAGACAAAAAAGATTATACAAGCATGCTCCAACTCTCTCCCCAGTTCAGGAAAGTCCTGTGTAGGAGGATGTGTCTGCTACACAAGAACCTCAGGTAGACAAGGAAACAGATTGGCAAAACATGATCAACTACCTGAGTGCCACAGGTCTATATCAGGCATCTGCACTTCTTCCCTTGTCCTTTGAGTACATTGAGTTTGAGTATCTCAAACAGATTGAACTTCAAGTGCTCAAAGAACAAAAGGCAACAAAGAGAAAGATGAGGGAAGATGCTACAAAGTCAAGAGCTATAATCCAAAAGAGTATAAAAAATCTGCTGACAGACAAAGGATGATGAGCTTCTTGAAGCTGTATGGATTCTTCGGAATGAGACTTGGCCCTATGTCTCTATCCATAATGGATGAGCATATCAGGGTAATCAAGCAGAAGATCAAGAGTGGAGAGCTGATTGACTTATTCTCTCCTCCAAGTCAAATCCCACCTGAAGTGGAGATTAAGGTTAAACAACCTGAGACAACACAACCTAGATCTCCTGCTTAGCCTTAGCAAGCTTCATCTTCTGATCCCAGCAGGGTCAAACTCCCTCTCCTTCTGAACATGTGAGGGAGGAACACCCAACTCGGAAAGACAAGGATGACCAACAAGGTGCTGTAGACAAGTCTTCTCAGTTAAAGTATTCTAAGAGGAAGAAGAGGATGGCTTCTAAACCAAAGTCTAAGAAGAAGAAGCCTGAATCATCCACCTCTACACCTCAGGCTGAGTCAGATCAACCTGAGGAAGTGCATGAAGATGCAGCCCAATCAACTCCTATTCAAGTGGCTCCTCTTACAGCTGAGACACCCATCTTATCCTGGACCTTCACTACTAATCCAGAGAGATGGCATATGATCAGAGATCAAGGTGTTGAGAATGTCTATACATGGAAAGACATAATCAACTTACCTTTGCATGATCTCTTTGTGATGAGAAGATATTATGAGAGTCTGAATGATCTTGACCATCTAATGAAGAAGGGTATAGTCATCATTGTGCTGAAGACTACAAACATTTGAAGATCTTCTAAATGTTTTGGTAGCATCAGCCTAGGGGGAGTTTTTAAGGATTCCTATAAGTCTGATGCAGCCAAAACATCCAAAGTCTCTCTGCAAGCATGCACTAAAGAACAGAAGTAGAAATGCTTCGGAAGTTTTACACCATGCACTAGAAATATTCTAAGTGTAAAATCGTCCGAAGCCAAGACCAATATCTTCCGAAGCCAAAAGTGAAGTCTTCCGAAGCTTCAAAGACAAAGTCTTCCGAAGCCAAAGAGTGAAGACAGATTTCTTCCGAAGACTTTTTGAGATATGCCTTTATCTGATGTACTTTACCATAAAGCTGGACCACCTTTCCGCTGCAACTCTGTAAAGTCTCCAACTTATATGAGTTGGTGAAAGGTCCATGCTTTTGGTAACTGTACATTGAGGTCTTGAGTCCATGCTTTCTACTTTATGTACTTTTATCCTTTTTGTAATATATTAGGATGTGAGCTATGGCATGTCATAGTCACAAGTCAAAATACAGATATGCCTTTTGACTCTACATTTGATTTTGTAGTTGTATAGTCAATTGTATCCAGCTGGCCTTTAAAGTATGGCCGGCTGTAGGATGTAGTATAAAGTATCTCAAGTACTTGTAACTTTCTAATCGATGCTTTGTAACTTGTAATAGAACTTTAGAAGCAATATACAACATTCTTGAAAACCAATTACTTGTGTGGTTTGCAATCTTGTTCTGTCTCACTTTTACTTGTGTTTTTAGCATCTTTCATTAACAAGTTAACCAGTTCCCTATTTGATCTGTTAAGTGTTCTAAGCAACTCTCCTCATTGTGTTGTTGTGTTGTAAGTGCATACCCTTCACCGGTCCTGCACTACTCTCTCTCATATCCTTGTTTCCCATTATCTAAGTTTCCATAGCATTCCCTAACACTTTGGCTTGTTTAACTTCCTTGAATTTCTGAGCGATTTCAGTGGTCAAAGCCATAGTAATTGCAGTATAAGCTTTATGATCAAGTTCAAGCTTGTAAGGATTCCTATACGTCTGATGCAGCCAAAACATCCAAAGTCTCTCTACATGCATGCACTGAAGTACAGAAGTAGAAATGCTTTGGAAGTTTTACACCATGCACTATAAAATATTCTAAGTGTAAAATCTTCCGAAGCCAAGACCAACATCTTTCGAAGCCAAAAGTGAAGTCTTCCGAAGCTTCAAAGACAAAGTCTTCCAAAGCCAAAGTGTGAAGACAGATTTCTTCCGAAGACTTTTACGCACATGCTTATATCTGATGTACTTTACCCTAAAACTGGACCTCCTTTCCGCTGCAACTATGTTCAGTCACCAACTTACATGAGTTGGTGAAAAGATCCATGCTTTTGGTAACTATACATTCAGGTCTTGAGTTTGAGATTTCTACTTTATGTACTTTTATCCTTTTTGTAATATATTAGGATGTGAGCTATGGCATGTCATAGTCACTAGTCAAAAGGGAATCTGCCTTTTGACTCTACATTTGATTTTGTAGTTGTCTAGTCTTATGTATCCAGTTGGCCTTCAAAGTATGGCCGACTGTAGGATGTAGTATAAAGTATCGCAAGTACTTATAACTTTCTTTCTATGCTTTTTAACACTTGTAAAAGAACTTGAGGAGCAAAATACAACATTCTTGAAAACCATACACTTGTGTTGTTTGCTATCCTATTCTGTCTCACATTTTACTTGTGTTCTTAGTATCTTACTTATAAGTTACCAGTTCCCTATTTTATCTGTTAAGTGTTCTAAAGAACTCTCCTTATTGTGTTGTTGTGTTGTAAGTGCATACCCTAAAACGGTCCTGTATTTGGTATCAGAGCATTCCAGTCTCTTGATTATAAGATCTCACCATCTTAAGATCCCTCACACACACAAAATACTTAACAACTCAAATGGCAGCTATTACTAAAGCTGATATGGAAACTAGAACTATGACAAAGTTTCCACGGATCACTCCTGAAGACTTTGATACTTGGTGTCAAAGAATGGAAGGCTTTATTAAGTCTCAAGACTCCAGGATGTGGGACTCTATTGTTCAAGGACCTTACAAACCAAGCACCCCTTCAGCTAGTGGTGGTGGTATGATTCCAAAGGCTGTAGCTGACTATTCTAATGAAGACAGAAAAAGAATACAGGTTGATCAGAAAGCCATGACAACCCTTCAAACTGCTCTTCCAAACTCCATCTATAGAGGCTTCAAGAAGTGCAAAACTTTCAAGCAACTACGGGAAGCACTGAAGCTTATGTATGAGGGGTCCAATGAAGCTAAGGAGAATAAGAACGATCTCCAGAAGCAGCTGTTTGAAAACTTCACCTTCAAGGTAGGTGAAACCATGACTCAACAATACTTCAGGTATGTTGAAATTATGGATACTCTAATGGATGTTGGAGTAACTCTTGAGAACAGGGACATTGTGAGGAAGTTCATGTCCTCTCTTCCTAGACAATGGACACATTATTATATTGTTATCAAGAGGACTGACAGACTCTTACTCTTACAGAGTTGTATGGTATTCTCAGTAGATACCAGATGGAGATGAACATGCAAAACTCATCTGGTAACTCCAGCAGTCAACTGAGTTCAGCCCTCCATATGGTTGAAAGGGAAAGCATTGAACCTCAATATCATCTTATATGCTACCCAGAGAACTCACAAAATGGTCCGTTCATCACCTTCCTAGAGACTCCAAGAGAAAGCTACACTCAAGGAAGTCCATTCTAAGAGACAAGCTCTTCTCATGCTTTTATCTCTACTAATGAGTGCACAGGCCACTTTCTCTTCACCCTTAAAGACCAAGACTGTATCCATCCAGATGATCTGGAGTACATGGAGATAGTTTAGCAAATGGCTCTTCTCACTCACAGAGCTAAGAAGTTCTACAAGAGGACAGGGAGGAAGTTTCCAAGCAATGCAAGCACTGGAAAGTTTGGGCTGGATAAAAGCAAAGTGAAATGTTACAAATGTAACCAGATGGGACACTTTGCAAGGGAGTGTAAGGCACCAAGGACAAATGGTGGCCAAACACAAGCCAAACCCAACTACACTGATAGAGCTTTGTTGGAGCTGTAAAAGATAGTCTATATTATCAACACAGTGAAAGTCAACCAAAGTCACCGTTACGGTCAAAGTCAACAAAAGTCAAACGCGACTCGTTCGAGACGAGGAACTGAGACGAGATGTTGAAGATTTAAATGACTAGGAGTTTTATTGTAATAAATATATTTTGTGTGAACAAAATATATTTTATCTTGATTTTAGTCATTTTTATGCTTAATATGTAATTTTGTATTAATTAGCCTAAGTCTAGGGGGTTAAGTGCATTTAGTGAATATTAGTCTAGACTATAAATAGGTTAATTGTCATTAGTGTTGGAATATGGTTGAATGACCAATTGATTGAGGGATTTACTTCTAAAAAATATTATTAGCAATCAATAGAGATCAAAGGGGTTTTGATTGTGATTATCATATTTTGATCTAATTCTTCATGATTTGATTCAAGTTTGATGTTCCTGGAGTTACAATTTGGTATCAGAGCCATTTTGGATCAAATTCACTGAATATTTGAAGATTTTTAGAGAGAGAAGTTGAGGTTTTGGTAGTTTTTGTTCAATATCATGTTTTCATCAATTTCGGATCAAATTTGAGTGTTACTGGTATGGAAATTGATTGAAGTTTGCTTGTTATTGGTTGGGAAAGCTCTGTTAATCATCAGGTATCAAATCCATTGAGATTTGGGCGTTTTTAGATTGGTTTCGTGTTGAAAAAGTTTTTCAGCTTCGTTCAGCAAAATTACCAGTTCATCCAGCGAAACTACGAGTTCTTCCAGCGAAACTACATCGGTTATCCTCATTAAAGTTGTTTTCTGCTGTCCTGCGAAACTAGTTTCATTGAACGAAAGTTCAACAGTGCTTGTGTGCATATTACAAGCGAAATTGCTGTCGAAAGTATCTTTGAACGAAAGTTCAAGCTTGTTTTGTGCGAAATTGTCGACGAAACTAAGCAATCTAAAGCATTTGGGTAGCGAAACTGCTGCCGAAATTGCCAGCGAAAGTACTGTCGGCTCAGCGAAACTATATTTTTCTGCGAAACTAGCTCTGCGAAACTATAATTTCGGCGAAACTATCATTTATTCAGCTAAATTCGAATGTTAAAGATGACTTTTTCCCCCTAGTTGGGATTAATTGAGTTCATCCCGATAAAGAAATTTTCATCGATTTTGCAAGATTTATAAAAATATATAGTTTAGAAAGAATATATTTTTCCCGGGGGAGAATTATTTTAAATTTTTTGGGAAAAATATTTTTAGGGCGTTTAATTGTTTAAACAAAATAAAAATAAAAATGGCTTTTGCAGAACTGATTAAATCTTTCGAATCAGATGATCTCACAATTACACAATGTCGGTTTGATAATTTTGCAGCTTTAAAGAATGAAACGATGTCTGATTTTGTTGATCGTTTTCTGTTGGTGGCAAGTAATCTGAAGAAGTTTGATGCCCAATTGGGAAATCATGAACAAGTTCTAAGATTGCTTGATTCCCTTCCATCAGAATGGAGCTCACACGGCAAGTCGATTAAAAGAGATAGAGGTTTTCGGGATTACAAACTAAAGGAGGTGATCAACAAACTGAAAGAAATGGAGTTGGATATCAAACGTCGTGAGTACTATGAAGCAACATATCTAACTCCAAAGATCACTTCAAACTCCAAAGAGAAAACAAAAGAGAGATCTGATTCTGGCACTAATTCCGACGGTTTACCGAAACCTAGAACTGAAGAGGTACAAGAGGAGCTTAAGCAGACTTCAATGGGTGAAGGTGGAGCTGAGTTGAATGCTGAAGTTTGTGATGCTGAGAAGGAAGAGGAACGGAAGCAAAATATCAGAGTTTGCAACTGTGAGAAGGCTCTTACTGCTGAAAGAGTCATCCTGGATCTTCCATACGAGACAGTTCAGGATATGTGTTCTTCTGCTTGCAAAATTCGTTTATTTGGTGTGTATAAAGCTAATAGGTTACTTTTATAAAACCAAAAGGAGTTAACCACCATAAATGCAGAACTTAAAAAGAATGAAGCCAAGTATTTCATAAAATTAAATGAAGCTTTAAAAGAAAATGATCATTTAAAACGAACTCTTCTTGAAAGAAATGTTGAAATTAATCTTTTAAACGAAAGAGTCACTTTGGCTGAATTTGAAACAAGCAAGCTTAAAACAAAGCTTGATAGATGGACCATATCCGGAATGAAACATGAAGAGCTATTGTGTAAACAAAGGGGAGCTAGGATTAAAACGAGAGTGGGTTGTGGTGAAAATCCATGCGTCTATCCTCCTCCTAGCACCCATTGTTACTCTCCTATGCCTCAACCTCATCCATCTAATGATTTGATTGAAGCTGCAGAAACTAGTAGTTTGCATGCAGGTTTGAGCGGTGTGAATCTTAAAGAGGTGCGAGATGATTATGATTCTACAACTGGTATGGGATACAATAAATCGAATGCTGACAGTCAAGCTAACGATTGTTCAGTCCCGGTTGTTTGTAAATCTATATCTTCTATTTCTTCTAACTTCTTTGATAAGTTTAAAGCAGGTGAAATTCCTACTTTTGAGCCTGTCAGGGTTGTGAAAGAAGAGATAAATCCGAAATCACCCAATCATCAAGTTCCAACAACAACACATCCTATTCCTGTCAATCAAGATCCATTGAAAGCAGATCTGTGTATACGAGACTGTACAAGCTCAGATGATGAATCAATCACAGAGGTGCGTGTTGGTTCCTCACAGATCAAGATGTCTCCTAACATTGTCAAGTCACAAAAGCTTCCAAAAGCTGAATCAAGACCAATACGGATGTCTTCTCCAGTTGCAAAAGCAACCCAGTCAATCAGTGAAGATCTCATTCCCTGTTCAGCAAAGAAAATGCCAAAACAAGCAAGAATCTGCTACAAGCTCAAAGCAATCCTCATCCCCACCTGCATCACACGGCTCAGTCAAGCATCAAAAGCCATTCAAGGCTTGTTTTGAGTGTGGAAAAGAAGGTCATGTGGTAAAGATATGTCCTCAAAGGCTTGCTACGAATGGTAAAGGCAAAACAAATTGCTTATCCGAATGTAAGTCTAAAAAGAATGTTCCAGACGGTAAAGGCAACACGGGTTGCTTCTCTGGATCAAGAGGTAAACAACACACATCTTTGAATGGTTGGATGAAAAACCCTCAATCCAAACCTTTTCATGTGAAGCCGGTTTCACATGATACAAAGATGAAAATGACCAAAGCTTCAAAACCAAATTCTTTTCCTTCTGGTCTTAAACAGAAAATGATTTCCAAATTTAATTCATTCAAATCCAAGTTAATTGAACCGAAACAAATTTGGCAAATTAAAAAGAAGGATACAGCAATCCCCGATTGTTTAAACGGTTGTGTGCAGAAGCTTGTTACTTATCTTGATGAAAAAGGAACTTCCAGGACTACGATGGCCTGGGTTTCCCTTTCAAACTAATCTGTTTATGAGTGCAGGAACAATTTAGGAGGACTGTTAGTAATCCGGTTTACTGACAGGGATTGTTCCTAATTCAAATTTGAGGCGGAACAAACTGGTTAAGGTCATGGTATTATATCCACAATCTGGATTTTTATCTGCATTATCACAGTTCTCACTTCACAATCACTGCATATTTTTTGAGAATTCATTTCTTATTTTCATATCAGTTTAATTTGGAAGACCTTCTTTGATAAATTTTTATTTTTGTACAGTTTAAAAAACAATAAAAAAAACTAAAAAAAATATAAAAAATATAAAAAAAATATATATAAAATAATAAAAAATATAAAATAAAAAAAAGTATGCAAAAATAAAAATTTAGGGTGAGAGTATAAGTAAATAAAAATGAAAAGAGAACTGGGAACTTGATTTGATTTGAGATGATTGAGAAGTGATTGTATATCTTCTTGAAATGCTTGTTTTTGCATGACTTGCGTTTTAAAAATGAGAAATGATAGTAACTGATGCTGTTATCTGATTTACATCTTATTTTTAATTGAAAATAATAGAAAAACAAACAGATTCTTTATTGATATGCTTGGTAGACTCAGCCTGAAGAATAAAGTAGACAACAACATAATGATTTAAATTAAAACATCATGCTTAAGGATGTCTTGATTTACTCAATCATTTTGGCCTACACAAAAACTGAGTCCCGACAAAAATTGGATTGAGAATTGATCTTTTACCCACCATGATATAAATCATATATGTCATATCTTTGAGCCATGTCTGGTGTATTTATGTGTCTTGTGTTTGTGCTAATCTCCTCTGCTGTACGGAAGTACTGACCTGGAGTGATGATCTCCTCTGCTGTACGATGGTACTGACCTGGAGCTCTCATCAGCGCATGATTAAATGGTCATCTCCTTTGTTATACGTGAGTATAGACCTGGAGCTCTCACCATTTTGGTCTAAGTAGTGTCAAATCATCTAAACGATGAATTCAACACAGAATGCAATATTCTGTCGATAATCACTTGCACACTAATGCACAAGCCTTACTCTGTAAAGATCGTTACAAAATTCAAGAAATCCTGAGGTTGGGTGAGGGTTTTTGCCAAATGATTGTGGGGTCCTAGCATTCTAAAGCATTTAATCGAACCTTAACGAATCATTTACTGCTTGTTGAAAAAGATAGGGCATGAGTTTAAGTGGACATACATATCAGCAATCATTATTGATCTATTTGAGAATTTCAATATCATTTAAAGACTGTGATTAGATTCAGTTATCAGTGTGATCTCATTGCTTGTCGATGATTAAATTCATCTTTGTGCTAAAGTATATCTTGACGATATGATCTCATGATCGATTCAGTTCTCCGTTTAAAAAAAAACAAGTAAAAAAAAAACAACAAAAAAAACAAAAAACAAACAAAAACAAAAAAATATATATATATAGATAAAAAAAATGATATAATAAATGTATATAATATAAAAAATATATAATAAAATTTCTTTTCAAATTGTTTCTTAGGTCTTCCGTATTATGCTGTTACAATTTTATCATTTTCATGCATTTCACAGAAATTGCGTAGAACCGAACACGGGTTCGCTTGTTTTCAAACACAAATAAACACGAGTTTATTTTGTTAAAATGAAATGATCTAATTAGAAATGTCGAGATTGTGTTTGTGAATTTGTTTCAGATTTTTGCTTTAAGTGATGGCCGATCATCAGTTGAGCAGTGTACCTGATCAGAGAACCTGTTCCTCAAGTTTGCAGAAGATAACGAGCTAGGAATCCTCCTCCTACATCTTCTAAAGCACTCAAGATTAGAGATTTGGGAAACCTGTTCTAATATCCTTGTAAAGTTTGCACTCGAAAAGGGGGAGCATATAAATAGGGGGAGCTTATGAGATGAAAAATCTTTCTTATCAGATTCAGAAAGATTCAAATTGAAGATCTTTCTATTGTTGACTTCTCGATGCTGATTTCGTTTGAAGACGTTGATAATGATAGACTAAGGGGGAGTATTGTTGGAGCTGTAAAAGATAGTCTATATTATCAACACAGTGAAAGTCAACCAAAGTCAACGTTACGGTCAAAGTCAACAAAAGTCAAACGCGACTCGTTCGAGACGAGGAACTGAGACGAGATGTTGAAGATTTAAATGACTAGGAGTTTTATTGTAATAAATATATTTTGTGTGAACAAAATATATTTTATCTTGATTTTAGTCATTTTTATGCTTAATATGTAATTTTGTATTAATTAGCCTAAGTCTAGGGGGTTAAGTGCAATTAGTGAATATTAGTCTAGCCTATAAATAGGTTAATTGTCATTAGTGTTGGAATATGGTTGAATGACCAATTGATTGAGGGATTTACTTCTAAACAATATTATTAGCAATCAATAGAGATCAAAGGGGTTTTGATTGTGATTATCATATTTTGATCTAATTCTTCATGATTTGATTCAAGTTTGATGTTCCTGGAGTTACAAGCTTCCCAGAACGAGAAGCCAAAGCAGCAAGCTGCAAATGCTGTTGAAGAAGGAGGCTTTGACTGGTGCTTTCAGGTGGAAGATGCATCTCCAAACCAAGCACTCATGGCAGACCACGATGAAGCCAAGGTATTGAAACATCTTTGTACTCCTAAATGCATTGCTAAAGTAAATAGATACAGGTCCTATAACTTAGAGATGAGATCTAATCTTGAGTCCTTAAATATCTTAAAAGCTGATTTTAAAAGAGCTGAAAATGATTATAAACTAAAGATAAAGGACTTAGAGAAAACCATTTCAACTCTTAAACATGAGCACACTAACTATAGGACTCAGATCAAAGACCTCATAACTAAGTTGACTAAATGGCATGCGGAGCTTGTAATCAGCAAAGCCAGGGCAGAAAAATGTGTTCTTGAAGAAGAGACCTTAAAGAACATAATATCCTCATCCTTGTATGCAAAAGTTTGTTATCAAAATAAATAGGGACTGGGATCTACTGAGATAGCTCCTCCACACACAATCTTGTCAGTAAAATCTCCTAGGTGTGGAACTTGTGAAGATGAGCTTCCCCTCATAGACCCCTTGACTGAAGAGGATGAAGAGGAGATGGTAAAGAATGGCTTTAAGAAGAGTGAGGAAGAGCATTCTAAGAAGGGTCACCATCCCTCTGAGGAGAGTAAAGTTGTTGGGATGACCAAGTCTAAGAGAATGAACTTGATTAGGAAAGCCAAAAGAAAGTCCAAGAAGACTCAAGAGATCAAGGCCACCTTCAACTCTGCGCATAAACAAGTCTTCATCTCTGCAGGATTTGAGGTGGTTAAGGCTGAGGACACAAACTTGAACTCCAATAACAAGAGTTCTAGTTCATCTCCAAATCATCCCATCATCAAGAAGAAGGTTGATCAGTTATGCACCACTGCTATACAACCTGAACCATCCAACTCCAAAGGTAGTTCTATCCCTACAAGAATTGCCACAGCATCTGCAAAGATGAAGATGGAGAAGGAAAGTGATCAAGTTCAGCCTTGTTCACAAGAGAAGACTCCTAGAAGGAAGAAAACGGATTGTGTCATGTGTGAGAGTACTTCTCATCTTGCTAAAGATTGTTTTTACAATCCAAAGAGTAGTCTCCATATGACCAAGAAAGAAACTTCTAAGAGTTTGGAGAAGAAGAAGCAAGCTTCGGAAGGAAAATTGTTTTCCTTCGAAAGCTTCAAAATGAAGAAGAAGACAAGTGGAAACTTGTCTATGGAAGAAACTTTGGTCTTGGAAGAAAGGAATACTTCCGAAGCACTGAAGCTTGCAGCAATGAAAGCAAGATCTTCCGAAGGTCCAGTCATCAAAACTTCTGAAGTCAACAAAACTTCCGAAGTATTGAAGGTCAAGTCTAAGCTTCAAAGGTGGTGTGGAAGACAAAGAAAGACCAAGTGGCTGAAAGTTATTCATCAACATCAGTAAATGATCCTCAAAACATGACTATAGGATCAATTAGTGTTGTATTGTCTTCAACTTCTTTTGATGAGCCCAAGACCAATGAGGCTTGTTTCCAAATGTAACTAACCATCTCTTTTGTGCAGGAACAGCTCAAGACAAACAGAAATGTATGGATCATTGACTCTAAAAATTTGAAAGAATTGATGGTGGACCGGTTGCTTTTGGAGGAGATGTAGGAGGTTACCTTACAGGAAGGGGCAGGGTCACAAATGGTAGGCTCAGCATTGAGAAGGTAAACTCTGTCAAGGAGCTTGGGTACAATCTTTTTAGTGTATCCCAATTTTGTGATCAGAGTCATAACATGCTCTTTACTGAGCATGAGTGCATTGTTCTCAGGCCCGGGGTGGTCATTCTTCATGAGCATATCCTGCTTAGAGCCCCCAGGAAAGGGAACATGTACAAGATGGATTTGCAAGAAGCATCTCCCTCAGGAGAAGTTTCATGTTTTCTATCTAAAGCAAATAGTGATGAGAGTTTCCTCTGGCATAATGCCATGTAAACTTTAAAAACATGAATAAATTAATTAAGAATTATTTGGTAACTGGAATGCCAAAGAGAGAGTTTACAAGTGATGACCATTGTCTTGCATGCCTCAAGGGGAAGCAATACAAGGTATCTCACAAGCCAAAGGAAAGAAACTCCATTACTACTCCCCTACACTTATTACATATGAATCTCTATGGCCCCACCAGTGTAATGAGTCTAGTAAGGACATCTTATTGTTTGGTGATCACAGATGACTTTACAAGATTCACTTGGGTCTTCTTTCTTAGAACTAAGGATGAGACTCCTGAGATTCTGAAGAATTTCATCTTATAGATTGAGAATCAATGTGATCACAAGGTCAAAACCATAAGATGTGATCAAGGAACTGAATTTAAGAACCGAATCCTTGATACATTTTGTGATGAAAAAGGTATTACAAGAAAATATAGTGCTCCGAGGACTCCTCAGCAAAATGGTGTTGCTGAAAGGAGAAACATGACACTAATTGAAGCTTCAAAAACTATGTTGTCTGACTCTAAACTGTCCTTCACCTTCTGGGTAGAGGCAGTGAACACTGCTTGCTATGTGCAAAACATAGTTTTAGTAGTTTAGACACATGGTAACACTCCTTATGAACTTTCGCACAAGAAGAAACCTTTCATTGGTTTTCTCAGGTCATTTGGATGTCCATGCACCATCTTGAATACCAAAGATCAAATTGCCAAGTTTGCTGAGAAATCAGATCATGGACATTTTATTGGATACTCCTCTCAAGCTAAGGCTTATAGAGTATATAATCTTAGAACTAGAGTAGTTGATGAGTCAGCCAATGTGACTTTCAATGAGCACACTCCCATTGTGAAAGATTCTGGTCCTGATTGGCTATTTGATCTTGATTTAGTTACCAACTGTTTTAACAAATCTTGTGAGCATGTTTCAGGATCCACAGATATACTACCTACAGGTGATCCTGACCCAAGATTTGAGCTGAGAAGACATTCAAGCTACACAACTTCAGCTATAGTGGTAAATAATCTTGCAAATGAACTTTCTACCAGCACATCAATGACAAATCTTGCAGATACTTCCGGGGTGCCTTCAAATTCCAGCTTAGAAGCATAAAACTCAGATGAAGGAGCTTTAAATGTAGGAGAAAATGGTGGTGGTAAAAGTGATCAAGAATTCCTTGATGTTGACAACCACTCATTGAAGATAACATCAATGATATCACACCCTCATTGGATCAAGTCAATCTTGATAAGTGTGCTGATATGGAGGGGAATCCTCATTGCCAGATCAGAATTTCTCTAATTTAGATCTGCCTAAGCAACTTGCTGTGATCCCTCAGCTAAGGATCCACAAGTCTCACCCTACCATAAACATCATTGGAGATGTTGATTCAGGGGTAAGAACAAGAGAACAAACCCATGATGCAAATGATGTCTTCACTCTTGTTTCTTGTCCCATATAGAGCCAAAGAAGATTGATGAGGCTCTAAAGGATGGAAGTTGAGTTGACTTTATGCAAGAGGAGCTTCTTTAATTCAAAAGGCAAAAGGTTTGAAACCTATGTCTGATAGGATCGGATCTAGTTTGATCAATTAGATTTGAATTTTGCAGCGGAATATAACAGAAATAAGATCGAATTCAAGCAAGAAAAGTATGAATATGCAATCACACAATAACGATTATAGAGAGAGAGAACTTTTCTGTTTAAAGGAATATTTTCATTCACGCATAATGCTTCGGTTACAAAACAACTAGGTCAACATTCCTTTTTTAGAGGAATGTGACGTCTGCTGATGTCACTTGATAGTGACATCTAACAGAATTATACAAACAACTGAAACTATGCAAACTACTGAAATGTTCTCAACAACTGATCACATCTCAGAGAATGCTAACTACAAGAACATAAAACTACTGACCTAAAACTACTGAAACAATAAACTACTGAAAGGGAAATTACAAGTACTGAAAAGGAAAAACCATCACAACTACTGAAGTTAATAACTTCAGCTGTTGTGACAACTACTAATCACTCTGGTCTTCAGTCTTTGTCTTCAGTACTTCACTTTCAGACTTTGTCTTCAGTTCTTTACTTTCAAACTTTGTCTTCAGACCTTGTAATCAGCTGATGTCTTTAGCTGTTATGATCTTCTTCAGCAGTTGTAATGTCTGTGGGACTTAGAGGTTTTTCTGATCAGGCTCATTGGTTCTTTTGGTCCAACAAACTCCCCCTGAACCAATGCAGCCAAAACCTCTAAGTTTATTGATGATCCCACTTATTCTTTGGCAGAAACACTCTCTTGATCAGCTTCAGAGGTAATCATATGAGCATAGGCCGGAAAAAGGTTTCTAATCTTTTGATTGGCTAAGTATGGAAGGGAACTCTGTCTTGGGGAAACTGGACACAGAGTCTTGTCCCAACCATGAAACCTATTTCCCATTGATGAGTCTGTAAGACTCTCTTGCATAAGCCTCGAGGAGAACAACTTGTTCCTCCTTGGTGAGTTCTTCTGCTTCTCCCTCAAAGAAGAACTCAGGGCCATAATATTCAGACAGATATCTTACTGTCTTCCCATTCTTCAATTCAACAGTTGTGATCTCTCTGTATGCAAATTCATCTGGATGAGAGCCTTCTAGCAGCAACTGGAGTTCACTCTTTTGAAGATCTTCAAGTCTCTTGTATAACAGCCCCTTCTTGATCATTTTGTTCTCAAGTATAGATAGAGGGGTTGATTTTGAGGTGTGTGCTCTCTTGAATTCTTCTATGATCTCCCAGGGTGAGACTACCATGGCCAACATAATTGCAGCATTTAAAGTCTTTTTCACTTGGCCATGATATCTACTTGGTATGTTTTTCTCGTGTATTCTTGAACTTACCCTGGGGTCTGGCCAAATCCTCACTCTTTCTCTTTGATGTTGAAATGTATGCCTAAGAGTGTACAGCCTCAGAGCTTGTTTCTTCATTGCTTCAATGGATGAGGACTGAGGGAAGTCCTTGTCAACCATTTTGAGAAATTGCTCATCATGCTGCTTCTGCTGTTCTTCTTCTTCAATCTTAACGTTAACCATTTGCCTTTGAGTTTCAGGAGTTATTGTTTTTGATTGACTCCTAGGCTCAGGTTTCTTCATTTTGATCACAGCAGAGATTGGCAAACTATCCTCTTCATCATCTTCTTCTTCTTCTTCCATCCTCAACACCCTTCTCTTTCTTTTAGGTGCATCACTGGTGGTAGATTGAGTGGGTTTCTTAGGTAAAGGGGTTGGTTTAGAGGGTTGTGAGGTTGGTTGTTTTGAGGATTGTGAGGGTAATTGTTTGGAGGTTGTGAGGTTGATTTTGAAGGTTGTTTTGGTAAGGGAGAATGTAAAGGCTGCTCTATCATTTTGTTTGTGAGGGTGGCTTTGGATAACTTAGCCATGTCAGATCTTTTCCCAGCACCAGCTTCATCCAGAGCTTCTATGATCAGACCTTTGTTGAAGCTTTCAGAAGAGCATATTTTGGTGGTTATCTCCAAAATGCTATCTCTAGACCATGACTTGACTTCAATGATAGGTCTTCCCAAGTGTTTGGATAGAAATCTGATCATAGCCTCCAATCTTTCCCTTTCTTCTTCATTGCAGCCTGCCCATCGATTTTTAATCTCCTGAATCTCAAGCCTTCTGATCTCTGAGTCAAGTTTGGCAGTATCAAAGCCTTGCCTGAAGAGCTGATCAATAATTCTGTCCATGGATCTGCTGTGTTGCTCATCAGCTTCTTTGATCATCTCCTCCAACTTCTTCTCATCCTCAGTTTGTTCACCAGCACTCTTCTTTCTTTTGTAAGTAATAATCTCTTTTCCTTTATTCTCCTTGGCTTCTTCCTCTTCAATTCTTTTTCTTTTCTCATCTTTCACTGACTTAGACTCCCCCTTTTTGGTTGCATTGGGTTCAGGGGTTTGAATGTCAGAAAGTTTCTTTGACACAGCATCATCCACAAGGGTTTGAAGATTTGAGGAAATCCTCTCATCAATGGTTTGATGAACAATAGTAGTGATGATGGGAGTGATGAGAGGTAAGGAAGATTTGAAAGAAGCAGCCATATGCTCAGAGGGGTTCTCTCCCTGAGAAATGGTGCCTGAAACAGAGGCTGGTGGCTTATTTGATTTGAGTGGCTCAGTGTTTGGGAGAGCTTCAACAGAAGCTGCCATCTGTGGGTTAATTGGGGTAGACGGACTTGATTCCTGAGACATTTTGACAAGCAGGTCTTGTAATCTGCAAACCTCAGCCTCAAGAATGGTGTTTTGGGCTAGAACTTCAAAGAAAAAGCCCAGGTCATCATCAGTGTAAGCTGAATCAGCTGACCTCCTGAGTGAATCAGGATGAACATGTGCTGAGTGTAGATCAGTAATCACATGTGCCCCTTTGTCTTGGAACTGGGGACTTCCTGCCTCAGGATTAAGTCCTTCATTGGCAGTTGCCTCTGGTGAGGTCTTAGAGATGATACCTGCTTCATCCTGTTCATGTGTTGAAACAGGGGAAGAGGTAGCCTCACCAGATGTTCTAGTCTCCTCATCTACACTGGGTGATTGAACTTTATAATCCCTATGCTGTGGGTTGTCAACTACATTATGATCCTCTCCCTCAACTGTTGAGGTTTTCCCAGGGATAATAGGTTTCTGGGGAGGGGTAGAGGAATGTAGTTGAGTCAGCACTTGTGCAATAACTGCAGTTGGGCTTGTAGGGGTGGTATCAGTGGGAGATGGAGGTGAAAAGGATTGCACTCGGGGAGAATGGTGCTCTTCAATGGCAATCTTCTCAAGTGAGAGAGATTCCAGTAATGTGGCTTCCCCAATGTTGGTTGCATCAGGATCCTGTTGAGAGGATACCTGAGCGGTTTCAGCTGGTGGAGTCATTGAAACTACAAGGGGATTAAGACTTGTAGTTTCATCCTGCGTTTGTGCTGCAGGGGCATCATCAGGGGACTTAACTCCCTGAATAGCCTTTTTGGTTTTCTTGGATTTTGGTTTGGAGGGGACTTTGGATCTGGAGGTGGAGGCTGTGGGTTCCCTCTGCTTGGGTTTTAGCAGTTTGGCAGCCTCTTTGAGTTGTGGATTGGAGTTGTGCCTGGAGTATACCTCTGGCAAAACTACCAGAGCAGGGACTCCAAGGCCAACAAGGCCATCAGATTTTAATTGATTTAGAATTATGGCCATAAGAAACCTTGGATATAATATCCATCTATTAGCCACAGGTTTCATTGCCAAATCTTTTAATTCCAAAAAGATTATTTCAGAAAAATTTAGGCTTTGATGTTCGAGGATAGAATACAATACCTGTTGCCACCTGGATGACATTTGATCCCATGAAGATGTTTTGGGGGCAAGACAGACATTGATCATATGGAAAATGAGTCGCTCAGCATCATGGAAGTGCTTCTTCAGAATAGTAGTAGCACTTAGGTCACCCTCATAACCATGATTAGCAAAGGATAGATCAATGGTGCCTTTAGGGTATCTGGTGACATAGGTGGCATCATTCAGGTCTAGGGTTTGACGAATGATCTCAGAAGTGATGACCACCTGTTTCTGGTTGACAGACGACTGGAGAGTGATGGAGTCATCATTCTCAGCAGTATGAACAGTGACGTTTGTCCAGAATTGGCAAAGGGTATCGGGATAGATGGTAGGATTCAAGAGAAAGGCTGTGCGATATTGGGAATCAACCATCAAATCAATAGCAGCATCAAACTTGTTCCAAAAGGGTGATTTGGTAAGGTAAGCGACACAGTTGTGTCGAGGTTTGATTTGCATGGTCGCCATTAATGGAAGATGAACGTTTGGAAAGTGGGTTATGGAAAGTTTGAAGTTAGGGTTAGGTATATATAGGTTATGAAACGGCTGAAAGAAAACAACTAAAAGTGTTGGTGTGAGTCATCAGTTGTTAGAAAACAACTGAAGACATGGTTGTAACTTTCAGATGTTGTAAACAACTGAAGACTTGGTGTTGATCATCAGTAGTTGTAAACTACTGAAGACTTGGTTTTGGCTTCAGTTGTTTTGAAATGAAACAGTAGTTGTTGTCGTCAATTCACAAAGTTCAGCTGTTTCAATGACCTTAACATTTACTCATCAGATCATCTGATTTTCAGATGTTTCATTGGTCATCAGTACTTATCTATTATAAAAGACATCAGTAGTCTGAACTACATCAGTACTTTCCAACAAATGAAGTACTTCAGTACTGTTAAGTAGTTTAGTCTTCAGTAGTTATAAAAACTGCTGAAGGTAAAATGACTTATCAGCACTTATTTTTGACAGAAATATACTAATGCTCATCAGTATTTATTGAGTAAGAGCATCAGTAGTTGTCAAATTATTCTAGTTGCAGCATACCAAGCCTGAGTACAAGATTATGAAAAGTTGCACTATCCAAAGGCTTAGTAAATATATCTGCAAGCTCATCAGCACTAGGCACAAACTTTGGATCAATCAGACCTTTTTCATAACAATCCCTGATAAAATGATGTCTGATCTCAATATGTTTGGTCCTAGAATGCTGGACAGGATTCTTAACAATACAAAGAGCTGAAGCACTATCCATTAGTAAAGGAGTCTTAGTCTCTGTAATGTCATAATTCAATAATTGATTTTGAAGCCAGAGTACCTGAGATGTACAGCTTGCAACTGCAATATACTCTGCTTCAGCTGTGGATGTAGCAACTAAAGTTTGTTTCTTACTCTGCCAAGAAACTAAACATTTGCCTAGAAATTGGCATCCACCAGAAGTTGATTTTCTGGTTAACTTACACCCTGCATAGTCACTATCAGAGAAAGCAACTAATTTACAAGAGTGCCCAGTGGAATACCAAAGTCCTAGAGATTGAGTTCCTTACAAATATCTTAAGATCCTCTTGACTGCAATCATATGGGAATCCTTAGGAGCAGCCTGAAATCTAGCACAGACACAAGTTGCAAACATAATATCTGGTCTAGAAGCTGTAAGGTACATCAAGGAACCAATCATACATCTGTAAAGAGTTTCATCAACTGCTTTACCTTTTTGATCAACATCCAGTTGTGTGTTGCTGCATATGGGAGTAGAACAAGGCTTACAGTTTTGTAAATCAAACTTGGTTAACAAATCTTTTGTGTATTTTGACTGATGAATGAAAGTTCCATCAGTCAATTGTTTGATTTGCAAACCCAGAAAGCACTGTAATTCTCCCATGGCACTCATTTCAAACTTTTGTTGCATCAATTTAATAAATGCATCACACAATTGTGGATCAGAGGATGCAAAAATAATGTCATCAACATAAATTTGAACAAGGAGCTTATGCATGCCTGCTTTCTTTATGAACAAAGTTTTATCTATGGAGCCTCTAGTGAAATTATTTTGAAGAAGAAAGTTAGATAATGTTTCATACCAGGCTCTGGGTGCTTGTTTCAACCCATAAAGAGCCTTATCAAGTTTATACACCCAATCAGGATGTTTATGATCTTCAAAACCTGGTGGTTGACACACATAAACCTCTTCTTTTATTTTACCATATAAAAATACACTTTTGACATCCATTTGAAAAACTTTAAGGTTATGGAAAGCAGCATAAGCTAAAAACAATCTGATTGCCTCCAGTCTGGCTACAGGGGCAAAGGTTTCATCATAATCAATACCTTTTTCTTGTGAAAACCCCTGTACAACCAGTCTGGCTTTGTTCTTGACAATTTGGCCTTTTTCATCAGTTTTATTCCTAAACACCCATTTAGTGCCTATTGCACACTTACCTTGGGGTAGAGGAACCAGTTCCCACACTTGCTGTTTTTGAAATTGAAGAAGCTCAAGCTGCATGGCTTCAACCCATCCATTGTCCCTTAATGCCACATGATAATTCTTTGGCTCTTGCTGACTGATGAAGAGAGCATAGAGACAGAAATTGGACAATTGACTTCTTGTTGAAACTCCAGCATTAATGTCACCAATGATCTGGGACATGGGATGATTCTTCAATTCTTGATACTCAATAATATCTGTGCAAGTGTTTGTAGGAGATTCAGCAGCAACAGATGTTGATTCAGACTCTTGAAACCTAGACTGAGATGGCAGTTCAAATGAAGTAGAGGATTCAGATATTTCATCAGCATTTGTTGTGGATGCAACTGCTGAAGCTACAGGAACATCAAGTGTAGTAGATACAAGCAGATGATCACTACAACTTGCATTTGTACCATCAGATGGAGAGGATGGAACTTCAGAAACAATAACAGGTGGAGACTGATATGGAACATATTGCAGTATGTCCAAATCAAACAACTCAACAGGGTTTTGAGGAATTTTGTCTTTTGGAGATTCATTAAACTTGACATGCAAAGTTTCTTCAACAATCTTTGTTCTGCAATTGAAAACTCTGTATGCCTTGCAAGTAGATGAATACCCAACAAAATACCCTGCATCCACCTTGGATTCAAACTTTTGAAGTGGATTCTTTGTATTAAGAATATAACAGGGACACCCAAATGCTCTAAAGAATGAAATCAGAGGAGCCAAATGATGTAATAGCTCATAAGGAGTCTTCATCAACCTCTGATTCACTAATACCCTATTCTGAACATAGCAAGCTGTGTTGACGGCTTCAGCCCAAAAGGTTAGTGGCAAACCTGAGTCAGCCAACATTATCCTTGCGGCTTCAATAAGGGTCCTGTTCTTTCTCTCCACCACTCCATTTTGCTCAGGAGTTCTTTGAATACTATATTGTCTTTTGATTCCCTTAGACAAATAGAATTCATCAAGAGTGTGATTCCTAAACTCTGTGCCATTATCACTTCTCACACATTTGAATGGAAGTGAATGCTTCTTTTCCACATGCAACACAAAATAAATGATACTTTGAGCAGCCTCATCCTTGGAATGCAAGAAGAAAGTCCATACATATCTGGAATAATCATCCACAATTACCAGACAGTACTTTTTCTTTGCCATACTCATTACTCTCACAGGACCAAAGAGATCCATATGCAGTAATTGCAAGCAGGCAGTGGACTTAGGTTCTTCTATAGGAAGGAATGAAGCTTTGTGTTGCTTCCCTTTTAAGCAAGCTGGACAGTTATCATCATATTTGAACTCCTTCAATGGCAAACCTCTCACTAAACCATGATGAATGAGCTGATTCATGTTCTTAAGATTCACATGACCAAGCCTTCTATGCCATAGTTCAGATTCTTGAGGAGAGGCTTTGGAGAATAGACATGGATGACCTTTAAGATCGATTTTCTTTGATAAATCTAAGGCATATACTCTTCCAATCCTGTTGGCCTTCAGGACAGTATATTCATCCAATATCTTGTCAATCTTGTGCAAAACTTTGGAAGACAGAATCCTACAGTTTTGACTTGTGAAAAGTGCAACATGCCCTTTATCACACATTTGACTGACACTCAAAAGATTGTATTTGAGGATCTCCACATGGTTAACATCATCAAATCTTATCTCCCCATTTGAGACAAATCCTTTCCCTATGATGTAACCCTTGGCATCATTTCCAAAAAAAACAAATCCCTTCTTCCCTTGAGAATAATCATGAAGAAGAGAGCTGCTCCCTGTCATATGCATGGATCCTCCATTGTCTACATACCAGATGCTTCTTTGGCATGCTGAAGAACCCTGCATTTCTTACAAACATTAGTTAGCCTTTGAGACCCAAACCTTTTTGGTTTTGGGTCTGTTTTCATCAACAGATGTTAAACTAACAGATTTTGCATGATTAACAGCCTTTGAAGATGTAGATGGTGCTGAAAAGGATTCCTTTGATTTTGGCTTGGGTGTCCTTTTCAGTGGTTTAATCACAAAAACATCTAATTGGTTAACTCTCCCCAATAGATGTTGAACCATCATCACAAGTTGTGTCTGATTGGTTGTCAAAGTTTTCAACTCAGTTGACACATCAGTACTTGTTGATGATTTGTTCTTGTGATTCACTACATTCTTCTTTTGAAGAGACACAGACTTAGTCTGAGTTTTTAATATTCCATGAGGAATATTTACAGCTGTTGTGTGACAAACCCCTTCCTTCTTTGTGACTTTTTGGAAATGCTTTGGTTTATCAGATTGAGATGATTGTGGTACAAACTTGGTTTGAAAATCATCTTTCATTTTATGCATTTGCTTCTTAATGATTTTCTCTTTGTTAAATTTTAAACCCTTGTTATACCAGCATTCATCAGTAAGATGATTAAACAAACCACATATTTCACATGGCTTTCTTTTCATCTTTTGTTGATCAACTGCTGAAGATGATGAAACTACTGAAGATTTGTTCTTCAGTACTTTCTTCCTTTCAGTACTTTTGGGAATTACTGAAGGATTTTCAACAACTGAAGATTTGTTCTCCAGAAGTTTTCTATCAGTACTTTTGAGAATCCTGATAGATTTTTCAGCAGTTGTCAAGCAATGCTTGTTTTCCTCTAATTTGAAATGCTTTTCAGGTGTTGTGTTTTACCCTTCAGTACTTTGAGTACCTTGTGGAACAACACCTGAATTACTCAGTCTCTTCTTGATCATGTGTTTCGAAGCAGTGGGACCATCAGCAATTTGATTAACTGAGGTACTCACACTGACTTCATCCTCTGATTTTGAATTATCATTTGAGGATGAGACACCTGATGATGTGGTTTGGGAATGACAATCATCCTCAGATTTTACTTCTAACTTGGGAGTAAAATCTGTAGGAGGTATGGTATGATTATACCCAATCCCAAACTTCACATTAGAAGCTGTTTGCTTACTGAGAAGCATTTCATATCCCTTGCATGATGTTACCCAACGTTCACAATTAACTTGGGTAGCTGCAAGTGTTTCTTTGAGATTCTTGTGATTTTCCAGAATGACCTCTACCTTTGCTTTTTCATCAGTGATTTGACACTTTAGTTTATAAATCTCCTCATCCTTCTCTTTTAAAACAGACTCAAACTCAGCTTTTCTTTTGGAAATTGCTTTTTCTAGGTCAAGGTTTTGATTAATTAAAGCTACATTTGCTTCCCTAATTGAAACAAAAGCAGCTATGCATGACTCAGAACATAACTTGGCCTTAGCCTCAGAAGATACCTGTGGTACCTGTGTTGATGAAGAATTTTCATCAGTAGACTCCAGGGCCATTAGAGCAAGATTTCCAAAAGGGTTTTCACCACCATGTTGACCAGCACCAGCAAATAGTTGTTCAGAATAACCAGAGATATCATCTGGTAAGCTGCTCCAGTCAACAACCTCAGGGGTGAAAAAGCTCTGATGAGATTGAGATTGAGATTGTTGATTTGTTTGAGATGGTTGAGGATCAGGTAGAGCATGTGGTTGTTGAGCCATGGGTACAGGAACCTGACTAGACTAAGGCATGTAAAAACATGGAGACCAGGGAATTTTCTACCTGTTCTTTTGTAAAACTTTTGAGATCTGATATTGATCAATGCCATTTGGCTCAAAATATCCATCTCTTCCAGATCATCATCAGCAATTCCTTTCAAATCATCCATCAGAAAACACAAGTTATCAACACTAAAACCTGAGTTACCCTCAACTCCAACAAAAGCATGATTTCCACTGTTTGAAGAGAAATCAATATGCTCATCATATGAACTTTCAGATGAAGCATATTCAGACTCATGACCAACCAGAGCAGTGTTTCCTGGTACAAAGTCATCAGTGAGCTTTCCAGATGAAGATAGTTTCCTTTTCTGTTCTATCTCTCTCTCTCAAATGTTAAGAGTTTCCCATGAAGTTGGGTGAGAGATAGAGTATCCAGATTTGCACTGGAGCATAGGACAATGGTATAGGTGTCCCATCTCTCAGGCAGGGATCTGAGGAATCTGTTATTCATCTGGTTGTTTGTATATTCATATTGAACCATTTTTAGCTCAGATATCAAACATGAAAATCGCTCAAACTGTTGAGTCAATGTCTCACCCTTCCTATGAGAGAATGTCTCATATTGCTGGGCAAGGATTTCTCTGTTGTTTGCTAAGACCTCATCAGTTCCTGCAAATTGTTCCTTCAGAGCAACCCAGAGATCATGAGCAGTTTCATGATGCATAAGCCCAGAGTAGATTTCATTAGGCAGTGCCATGGCCAGAATTCCATGGGCTTTAGCATCAATCTCAAACAGCTTTAAATCCTCATCAGAATATTGTTCCTTCTTCTTTGGAACCATCTCATTGGTTTCAGGATTACTCACCATAGGCTTGTATGGTCCATGAACCACTGACTTCCAACAACCTGAACTGTTAACAGACAGGTGATGGAGCATTCGGCGTTGCCATATGTTATACTCACTCCTAACAAGCATCGGAGGCTTAGTTGAGAAGCCAGTATTGTGAGGATCATTGATTGAAGTAGTCATTTTCACCAATTCAATCAAATTCAATGAGATTAAAATCAGTCTAGTTTAAAAACTCAACAACACAATTTGAATCTCAATTAATTAACCGGAAGTGACAGAAAAACAAACTCTATAATCAATTCTTGCAAATTTGCTAATTCGATCAAACTTAGCTATCAAAAGAGCAGTTTCAATGATCAATTGTTAAATCGATCAATGATTAACCAGCTCTGATACCATTTGATAGGATCGGATCTAGTTTGATCAATTAGATTTGAATTTTGCAGCGGAATATAACATAAATAAGATCGAATTCAAGCAAGAAAAGTATGAATATGCAATCACACAATGACGATTATAGAGAGAGAGAACTTTTCTGTTTAAAGGAATATTTTCATTCACGCATAATGCTTCGGTTACAAAACAACTAGGTCAACATTCCTTTTATAGAGGAATGTGACGTCTGCTGATGTCACTTGATAGTGACATCTAACAGAATTATACAAACAACTGAAACTATGCAAACTACTGAAATGTTCTCAACAACTGATCACATCTCAGGGAATGCTAAGTACAAGAACATAAAACTACTGACCTAAAACTACTGAAACAATAAACTACTGAAAGGTAAATTACAAGTACTGAAAAGGAAAAACCATCACAACTACTGAAGTTAATAACTTCAGCTGTTGTGACAACTACTGATCACTCTGGTCTTCAGTCTTTGTCTTCAGTACTTCACTTTCAGACTTTGTCTTCAGTTCTTTACTTTCAGACTTTGTCTTCAGACCTTGTAATCAGCTGATGTCTTCAGCTGTTGTGATCTTCTTCAGCAGTTGTAATGTCTGTGGGACTTAGAGGTTTTTCTGATCAGGCTCATTGGTTCTTTTGGTCCAACAATGTCCTATTCCGAAAGGGAATACTACCATAGGAACCAAATGGGTGTTCAAGAATAAGAAGGATGATAGAGGGACTTGTCATCAAGAACAAGGCAAGACTAGTTGTTCAAGGGTATACTTAAGCAGAAGGAATTGACTACACAAATGTTTTTGCTCCTGTAGCAAGACTTGAAGCTGTAAGGATATTCCTAGGTTTTGCTGCATCCAAGAATTTCAAGGTCTACAAACTTGATCTCAAGTGTGCTTTTCTCTATGGGGTGATTGATGAAGAGGTGTATGTTGGACAACCACCTGGGTTTGCAGATCCTGATCATCCAGATTATGTCTGCAGGCTTGATAAAGCTCTTTATGGGCTGCACCAAGCACCAAGGAAGTGGTATGAGACTCTATCTTAGTATCTGTGTCAGCATGGCTACAAAAGGGGTACTATTGATGGAACTCTCTTCATCAAAGGAACAGGAAATGACATATTGCTAGTTCAAGTATATGTAGATGACATTATCTTTGGGTCAACTAATCCAAAGCTCTACAAAGACTTTGAGAAGCTAATGAAGGATAGATTTGAAATGAGTGCCAGGGGAACTCAATTTCTTTCTAGGAATTCAAGTGAAGCAAGTTGAAAATGACATCTTCATAAGTAAGTCAAAGTATGTACAAGACATACTTAAAAGATTCAACATGACTGATTGTAAGGCTGCTAAGACCCCCATAGCCAGAAACCACTCCCTTGGACCTGATCTTGAGGGGGAGTGTGTTGATGAACATCTCTACAAGGCAATGATTGGGTCTTTTATGTACCTCACAGCTAGCAGGCATGATATCATGTTTGATACATGTATTTGTGCAAGATATCAAGCCAACCCCAATATTTCACACCTAATCACTGTAGAGAAGGTGCTCCATCACTTGGCCTTTGGTATCCAAAGAATTCTGACTTCAATCTGAATGCTTATACATATAGTGACTATGGTGTTGCAACATGAATGCAAAGTTTACATCTGGGGGATGTCAATTTTTTGGTTGAAGGATAGTCTTTTGGCATTGCAAGAAACAATATAGTGTGTCTGCATCAACTGCTGAAGCTGAATACATTGATGCTCCAAGCTGCTGTGCTCAAGTGCTTTGGAATGAGAATCAGATGCTGGACTATGGATTCAATTTCACGGATACTCCCATCCACATAGACAACAATAGTGCTATCTCAATCACAAAGAATCCTGTGCAACACTCAAGGACAAAACACATCAACATCAGGTATCATTTAATTAGAGATTACTTTGAAAAGAGATTTATCAAACTAATCAAAATTAACAAAAATGAACAATATGTTGATCTGTTCACCAAAGCTTTTGATGAACGGATATTCAAATATCTTGTATCAGCTATTGGGATGATTAACTTTGAGTAGCGTTTCTTAAAACTTAATCATATTTTTTCTAAAACTTGTGTGTCTTAAGTTGTCTATTTTATCACCTTCATAAGCCCTTGTTCTCTTTGGAAGATAAATCTTTTTAAAAGACATTTCTTAGATTTTCGAAAATTTTGATCTTTTTATCCTTCAGAAGATTTATAATTAACTTCGGGAGAAACTTATGTCTTAGAAAACAAATAACTACTTTAGTAGATTTACCTTCGGAAGAAATTTCTGAAATATCTTTCGAAGCTTAAAAATTAGCTTCTGTAATTATATGTTTTCAAAGAACAATTTTCTTCCGAAAGTAATTTACCTTTGGAAGTTTTCATTCTTCTTAGAATAAAAACTCTGAGTAATAAATCTCTTCCGAAGCAAAATTCTCAAAAACCTTTGGAATATCTTCCGAAGCCAATTGCCTTCGGAAGCTTTTCTTTAGAATTTCCAAAGCAAAATAACCTTCGGAAGATTTCTTGACTTCCAAGAAAACTACTTTTTGGGCAAAAGTAAACTACATTTTGAAAGGTGGGACCGATATCCAGATTTCAAAGTTTATCCTCTTTCATTAACTTTGTCTTAAATCCATTTCATATATATACCCAACGGTTCCCCCTTCTTTCACTATCTTTTTTATCTACACTATTCCTCTAACCTAAATTCACTCAAACCGCCTTTGTTCTTCACCTTCATTCACCCTTAAGCTTCTCAAAATGGCCAACCTAAACCGCAGAAACCAGGTTGCTCTGTTGAACTTTGAAAAAGATGATAGTTTCTTAGAGGTTTGCCATTTTCTAGCTTTATCCAACTACTTCACCTCCCTAACCATTGATCCTACTCTCTATGAGGATCATCTGCTTGAATTTTGGAAGACCTGTCAAGAGGTCATCATGGATGGGGAGAAGGCATTGTCTGCCACAGTGCAAGGGAGGACAATCTTTATCACTTCGGCCATCATCAATACACATCTTCAGCTGGATGATGAAGAAGGTGAGTTGTCCTTTCCGAAGGAAGCTGTTAATCATTCATTTCAGTAGATGGGCTATGAGGGAGATTTCTCTGTAAAGACCTTCAAGAAAGGGAAGGTCTCATCCCAGTGGAAGTAGGACCAGATTCCTGAGGATCTCTCCTTCATAGTGCATGGAATGGTCATGGGGTCATGTTTAGGTACTCTCAGTTTGTTTATACAAATTTGCTTGCAAACTTGGACTCCTTAGAGTATTACATTTTCCTAGATATGTTCAATACATTCTCAACTTTGAACTGGGCTCACAATTGAAGGAAATAGGTAATATTCTTAAATTAGGACAGATGAAGCCCGACATCTTTAAAATCATGAAGAAGCCAACTGTAGGCTTCTCAGGGGTAGAAACAGCCCTTGTCACCAAAATCTTAGAGTTCACTGCTCAAGGTGACAACCTAGCCACACAAGCTAGTGTTGAACCAACACCTTCTACCTCTCAACCACTAAAAAGCCACAAATCACCCTCACCTTCCAAAGAAAGTCCAAACGAACCCCTGCTCAAGCTATTGAGCTTGTGTAGGCCCCAATATACTCACCTATGTAAGAGAAGTGGACACTAAAGCTCCATTTCTCCTAAGGAACAAACCACTCCCATTTCTTCAAGGATCAGTGTTGAGGTTCCTTATGCTCAACCTGATGAACTCACTAGCCCAACTGCCTTAAGCCTTCACTCTGAGTCTCAGCACTTAAGTGAACAACCTTCAGGAAATAGTTACCATCCCCAGCCTTTAGACTTAAACCAACCCTTTCCTAACCTTGAATTCTATACTGATGAAGACTTAGGTTTCAGTGAGTACCATGAGTCTCTCTACTATTCCCCTACTCAAAGAGAGATGAGTGCTCCTGTGTCTCCTATGTCTAGGTTTCAGGTGGACCTCTCTGAACCTGTTCAGGAGATCCATATGGAAGAGGCTCTCACTTCTGCAAGTGATTAAATTATTATATTGGTCCATTTGATTGATTTGCAGTACAAATGAGATGTTGAATCGTTCAATATCAAATACAAACAATAGAGAAAAAAGATGAAGAAGATTGAGAACAATCACAAATGTATCAAAGTAAGAACAATGATGATCAATACAATCAATAATAACAAAGCACAAATATATTTCTGAGATAATACTACTTACAAAGGTTACTTGCAACAATAATAAACGATTAGGGTTTTGCAAGGATGCCCAACAATAAAAATAATCAAATCTATATATAGCAGTCTTAGTTTCGCTGCCAGCGAAACTGTACTGCCAAAACTATAGTTTCGCCCGACAAAAACAATAGTTTCGCCAAGTGAACTACAACAGGTGACTATGAGCGAAACTCTAGTTTCGCTCATAGTTTCGCTGGACTACAAAACTAAAAAAAATGAACTACATTCAAAAGTAACAAATATTAAACCTATTACAAAGTAATATAAACATAATCTAATCTAAACTAAGGTGAGTCCAACCTATAAATGATCTTCAATACTCCCCCTAGATTGGATCTCACCGCCTTCAGTTGTCTTGATTTGTCGCGTCTGCTCCAGTCTCTTTCGCTGCATCTGATGTATCTTTATCTGTTCCTGTAGCTTCTTCCCCGTGGGCTTTGAGACATAGATTCTCCCTGGTCACCTTCAGTCTCCCCCGCTGCCTCTGATATGTCTTCTTCAGCTCCTGCAGCAACCTCCTTAGGAGCTTCAGCAACTGATTCACTCTAGTCACCTTTAGCTTCATTAGCTCCCTCGGGATGAGCACTAGCTTACTCAAACCGTCTTGCCAAATCCCGGACATCCATGTTTAGATCATCTTCAGCTCTCACTTTCTCAACTATCTCTTTCACTTCTGCTCTCACTCCTCTTACTTTATTGGCCACAATCATAAATAGACTGGCTTCCTTTCTCGTCTCATCACCTGCCCCTACTTAAATATGATTTTTCAAAGAACTAGCATGTCTTCATCACAGATACTAAATAGCTCCATAGGATCAAACACTCTAAGCTCACCCCATTCTTTACCCTGATCATCACCTCCCCCGTATTGTTATCGTAGAACCACTTCTCAATGTTTTGTAGTTGCTGGGGAGGGGATCTGCCAGTCTAATCATGTTAACTATCTTTGGGGCTTTCACCCTTAGCATAATCTTTCCTTTTCCCATTTCCCAGTCTTTATCCTTCTTGGATCTTCTCCTCTCAGCCTTCATAAACCCGAATGACTCAAAGTTGTCATTCAGTCCATTCTTTATCTCCTTTTCCAGCAACGAGGCTCTTTCGCTTAGATGAGCGTTTAGTAATGGCAACACTGCCAGCCTCCTCAAATCCCATTAGGGTAAGGTCTTGAAAGCCTACCTCTTGTGCATATAGGTTATGCCTCCCCCTCTCCTCTTGATCATAAACATTTTGAGGCCGGGGTTATAACACCAACTGATAATCCTCTTGTCTGCTTCCTTCTTGCTCAACCCTTCCATGTTTTGGAACAAGGGAGTCAGCTCTTCAGGCTCTTTCTCTTTGACAAACCATTCTTCTTTAGCCATTTCAAACACATCTCCAACATTGTCTCCCTTCTTTGCAACATAGGTTAGGGGTCTCTCATCAACCTCATAATATTCTGGTTCTGAATCATAATCCACCAGTTGCTCATCATCTTCTTCTTCATCAATCAGCCCCTTCCCCTTCTCAACATTATTTTCCGTATGTTCTATAGATTTCTCTCTCACCACCTCCTCACCAACCAAATCTTTATCAATGTCGAATCCCATGTTAACAAAACCAGCCTCAAATATCTCCTCGACATTCTCCATATTTTCAGTCTCCATCCTCACACCAGAACCTCCCACTTCTTCAGCTGCTGCACCAGATGTGTCCTCTCCTGCCTAGGAAGATGTACCCACATTTAGAAATGGGTACTTGGAAGTATCAGTCAAATTATCTAACTTAGGTTGAGTTAGCTGATTGGGTAGGCCGGCTGCAGCCTTTAGTTCATTCACATCCTCAAACAGTCTCTTAATCAGTTTATTCTGATCCATCAGCATCTTGGTCATCCATAAAACACATCATCCTTTTGCTTTCCCAGCTCGGATTGGTAAGTTTGTCTTAATCATGCTCAACTCATTGGCCAGAGAGGTGTTGAGGTTTCTTATCACATCCTTATCTAATCCGGCTCTCTCCTCTCTCCTTAAGGTCTTAGTAAATGATTGGTGTCATTGTTTAGTCCTTCTCTCAGTCTCTCCCACATCAGCTTTCTTCTTTGATCTCGTTTCTTTTTCAACCCTCGCCTCCTCAGCCATTTCATGCACTTCATCCTCAAAATCGTAATCCTTCTCTTTCGCATATCTTTTCCTCTTTTTCGCAGCATCAGTTTGTTGTGCCCTGGTCTCCTCAGCCCTTTTGTTCTCAGACTCGTCTACCCTCCTGATATAGCTCCATCTTTCTGGTGGGTACATGTTCTCCTAGAAGTGAGTAATTTTCTCACTGAAGTCGTGACGAATGGCGCAGCAGTCTGCGAAGATATGGGTGTTCATTTGCACTAGCCTCTTAACCTCCCCGTGTCTTGGGATGTTAGGAATAAGATCATCAAAATCATCTGTAAAAATCAAGGAAAAAGCAGCCATTTTTCCTTCTTCAACGCCATCACATTCTCCGCCATACAGGCAAAAATCAGTCTTGCTATGTTTGCCTTTTTTCCCTTGCAGCATAACACCATAGCTTTTGCCCAGCCTAAGTTAAGTCCATCTAATCCACCTTTACGGTGATCTAAGCACATAATGAAGACATGAGCTATATATCTCCATTCCTTAGAAAGGAAGGACTTCTTAATCTCCTTCCTAGTCCCAAAAGGCGGTCCCTTATTCTCAATCACTCTGGCTACAATCCTCTTTGTATTGGCTCTCGTATCATACTCAGCCGTTCGCCAAAAATCTCTGATATGTAAGTCATAAATGGTAGTGGAATGAGATATCGCGTAGGCTATAGGGGATCTCTGTAACCATCGTATGCAATCTCTAAAACCAACCGCTTTAGGGAGAGTATCATCCAATAAAGCAGTAATGTTGTTCCTCTTATCAAATTTTAGATTCGCCATTTAATCTGAAAAATAGATAAACCGCATTAGAATGGTATATTGAATAATAATATTAAAGAAAATAAGAAAAAGATAAAAATTAAACGAAAAAAAATTAATTTCGCTGGCCGAAATTATAGTTTCGCAGGAAGAATTTTAGTTTCGGCAACAAAAGTACAATTTCGTGGCAATTATTCATTAGATTCGGCAAGACAGTGAAGTAGATTCGACTGGCCGAAATTATAGTTTTGGCACAGCGAAATTGTTAAGTTCCCTCGTACAGCATAACACCATAGTTTTGTTGAAAAACCATGAACTTTCGTTCACTTTCGCTGGACTATCGGTACTTTCGCAGTAAGAACTGCGTAGGTACCGAAGAGTCTCAATCAAATAGACTCACAATGTTGCCATTTAACTTAGATTAAACTATTGTCCTGAGTTCAAAACTCACTTGCGAACAAGATACAACGGTCAATTAAGCATAAAAAACACAGAAACTCAAAATCGCACACTGAAGCAACCGTAAAACCCTAAAACGCCTAAACTCTCGATCGTGCGAAAATGAGATAACAATTTCGCAAATTGAGTTATATAGCAAATAGTTTCGCAGAGAGCGAAACTGTAGTTTCGCCAGGCGAAGCTACAATTTCGCCAGGCGAAACTCTGGTCGAATTTGACTTTGCACCGCGCGAAAGAACCGTCGAAGCTACAATTTCATCCTGCGAAACTACCAGCGAAAGTATAATTTCGCTGGAAACCAAAAAATTAAAAAATTTTATTTTGTTTCCCTTTCTTTAAATTAAGATAAAATAAAATAAAAAGAATTAAAAAGAATTAAAATAAGGTAAACAAAATCAAAAGAAATTTGCCCCACAAGACCTCACCATTCTTCACGTTTAATAATATTTTTTCTTATAACAAAATTGAACAATATAAAAGGATATGAACGAGAAGGTGAAAAGATCTTCTAGAGAGTCAAAGTTTGGCGGGATTGCTATATGCGCGTCCTTTTAAGTCCATGCCTTCTATGTTTCAACAAGTGCATCGCAACTATTGTTATCATGTTTTGATTCTTGTTTAAAGAAAACACTAAATGACCCAGTCCCCACAGACATTTGGCAAAGAAACTTATCCTGTCCTCATGATGTATTGAACAAGTGACACACTCTGCATGAATCTTCCTCTCAGAAGCAACGTAGGTCTTATTTCAAAAGAAGCAATGCCATTATACACATCAAATGATGAGAGCTCCAGGTCTATACTTACGTATAACAGAGGAGTTGATAAATTGAGTTTTCCGGATGATAGCTTCAGGTCTATACTTATGTATAACAAAGAAGATCATCATATTGTGCCGATGAGAGCTCCAGGTCAGTACTATCGTACAGCAAAAGAGAGCATCACTCCTGGTCAATGTTCACACATAGCAGAGGAGATAAGCACCAGATAGAATACAACAGGGAGCATCTTATGTGCAAAGATGAAAAAGCATATTGCTTTTTGAGATAGATTGGAATGCTTTGACGCAAAGATACTTTAGATAAGATTAACTCAAAACAGAGGTATCACGTTCTCAACCCTTTTTGGACAAGGACTTGAAACTTCGTGAAGGCCAAAAACGTCAAGTGAATTATTTGAGTCATCAATTTTCTTGTTCTATTAATTAAGCTACAAGATAACTGTTTACTTTGTTTTCTGGCTGAACCGATCAAGCATATCCTACACAATACTGTTAACCTCTTTTACATCCTCCAAGCTTCTCATTTTATTCTGCAAAGGAAAACAAGAAGAACATTTAATATATATTCTCCCTCGAAATTTTTACAATTAAGTAAGATGTGGAAATTTCTTACTTGACCATATGTCACTATTTTTTTAATATTAATATCAGAATCACTATCAGAATAGGCATGTAAGTCAAAATTCCCACCATAAGAATACCAAAGACCTAAACGAGAAGAGCCTTTAAGATAACGAAAGATTCGTTTATAGCCTTTTCAGGAGACTCTTTCGGGGCAGGTTGGTATCGAGTACAATATCCTACAACAAAGGTGATGTCGGGACGACTTGCTATAAGATACATAAGAGAACCGATCATGGATCTGTAGAGATGAGGATTAACAGGTTTTCCATTCTCATCTGGAGTGAGGCACGATTGAGCAGTAAATGGAGTCATTTCAGGAGAAGCGTCATCCATCTTGAATTTCTTCAACATTTCTTTAATATACTTCTCTTGATGAATGAGGATTCCCTTTGAATTTTGTTCAACCTGCAGTCCAAGGAAAAAGCACATATCCCCCATCATGCTCATTTCGAAGCGACTACGCATTACCTCCTCAAACTCCCGATACAACTTTGGATTGGTGGAGCCAAAGATAATATCATCGACATAGACTTGTACGATCAGCATCTCACAATCCACTTCCATCTTGAATAATGTCATATCAATGGTGCCACGAGAAAATCCATTGCTTAAGAGATACTGTGTTAAGGTCTCATACCAGATCCTAGGTGCCAGATGAAGACCATAAAGGGACTTGTCAAGCTTGTAAACTTTGTTAGAAAAGTCGGGATCCTCAAAACCTGGTGGATGACACACATATATCTCCTCGTCAATGTCTCCATAAAGGAAGGCACATTTGACATCCATCTGATAGACTTTGAACTGCTTATGGGCGCCATGAGCTAGAAATATTCTGATGGCTTCAAGACGCGCGACAGGAGTAAAAACTTCGGTATAGTCTATCATTTCTTCTTGAGCATAGCCATGGACCACCAATCTTGACTTGTTTCTTACCACAATACCACGGTCATCAGGTTTGTTGTTGAAAGCCCATTTCGTGCCAATTGAGCATTTGTTTGGTGGAAGATTGACCAAGGTCCACACTTTGAGTTTCCTAAACTGTTGTAGCTCTAATTGCATTGATTCAACCCAACAAGAGTCCAGAAGAGCTGCATGAACATTTTTCGGGACGATTTGGGATATAAAACAAGAGAATACACAAATGTTAATCAAACCAGATTGACTTCGCGTCCGAACTCCATCGGTGATAGATCCAATGATGTTATCAGGAGGATGATCTTCCAAAGTTTTGAAATCAATGGGCATAGTTAGGGTATTTGGAGATGGTTGGTTGATAGATTGTTGATAGGTAGATGAAGGTGAGAAGGATGTACTTTTTGTGATGAGATAGATGTAGGTGATGAAGGAAGAGATGTAGAAACAGGTGAAGATGGAAGGTCAAATGATGATGAAGATGATGCAATATCAACTGATGTAGCATTATTTGCAGATGTGGTGGAAGGGGCTTGAGGAATGACAAGTAATGGAGTTGGAGGAATGATATTTGTTTGAACAGTGGAGATAGACGCATCATCGTCAAAGACTGGAAGATTAAATGAGTTAAACACCTTATCAGAGTCAAAGAACCACGCTGGTTCAGATCGAACATCGGAGGAATTAGATTCCTGCCAATCAACATAGAACGACTCTTGAACAATACGTGTTCTCTTGTTATATACCCGATAAGATTTTTGAGAAGAAGAATAGCCGACGAAGTAACATTCATCAGACATGGCACCAAATTTCGTCTTCTGCGCTTGAGTATTTAATAAAGTGCAGGAGCAGCCAAATGGTCGAAAGAAGTCAATTATAGACTTTCTCTTATGAAAAAGTTCATAAGGAGTCTTCATTTTGTCCTTGACTATCAACACCCTGTTCAGAACGTATGAAGCACAGTTCACCGCCTCAGCCCAAAAGATGATAGGTAAGGAGGATTCAATCAACATTGTACAAGCAGCTTCAATGAAGGTGCGATTCTTTCTTTCAGCCAGACCATTCTGTTGAGGGGTCCTCGCAGCACTGAATTGTCTTAAAATTACCTTAGCAGCACAGAACGAATCGAAGATCTGACTTTTGAATTTAGTACCGTTTTCACTTCTGATTTCCATAACTTTCCTCTTGCTTATAGACTCGATTGAAAGAACTAGTTTCTGCAGCTCCTCAGCAGCCTCTCCCTTGTGAGCAAGAAAACTCACCCAAGAGTACCTGGAATAATCATCTGTTATGACAAGACAGAAAGATTTTTTAGCAATTGATTTAACACTAATTGGGCCAAACAAATCAGTGTGTAACAACTCGAGGGGATTAGATATGCTATTTTCAAGCTTTGGCTTGTGTGGTTTCTTATGTTGTTTGCCCTCAGCACATGCCATACATTTTTCAACCACAGAGGAATCTTTTAAAGGTTGTCCCCTAATGAGATTGTTTTTAACTAATTTGTTTATATTTTTTAAATTAACATGGCCCAATCTACGATGCCATAAGAAAGACTCAGAAGTGAAAGCTTTGGACAAAAGACAGGTGATGGTAGATATTGACTCCCTTGAACCCATGTCAAGAAGATATGTATCATTCTTTCTTGGAGCCCTCATTAGTACCATCTCATTTGGAATATCAATCTCAGATTTTAAAAAGAGACATTCACTGGACTTGAACAAGACCGGAATGTCCTTATCACAAATCAAAGAGACACTCAACAGATTAAACACAAGCTCAGGTACATAATTGCCTTTCTCTAAAGTTAGAGAGCTATTGGAAGCTTCTCCTTGACCGATCATTTTCCCTTTTTCTTGTCACCAGCAAATGCAACATATCCTCCATTTATTATTCGATAGTTGGTCAATAAGTCCTTGATCCACGTGATATGTTTGGAGCATCCACTATCCACATGCCATACACTTTTGACGACCTTCGTGGATGACTCCTGCAAAAATATCAAAGAACAAGTTAACTAGGTGAAATGGGGACCCAAGTTTGAACAACTTTGGGTTTAGGAGGGACAGATTTATTATAGAAGAAATTATTAATTAATTTTGTCAATCTATTTACCAAATGAATTCCTATTAACATGTCTATGATGTAGTTCTAGACAATGCTTAACTACATGATCATCTTTACCACACCTAACACATTGTGGTTTTAATCTAGGCCTGTTATGCAACGAGGTAGGGATTTGATCAATATGTATTTCCTCATCACATTCAGACAGTTTAGAATCTACATCATTGTATGTCTCATACATGTCTCGAGGTCTGTTTTTATTTGAAAAAGAATAGTTATTTACAAAAGAAGATGAATTGTCATCAGAAGTACATGTAGTACTTGTACCACTTGTACTAGCGTCAGATGATGACGATATTCTTTCGTTTGATAAAGAATTATTCATTGGGGTAAGAGATGGAATAGGATGAGAAAAAAAAATTTCAAAACAATTAGTCTTATTTTTCTCGTTACTCTTTTCTGGTGGAATCATTCACACTATTAACACAATCAGAAACAATAGCATCATCACATTCCACAGAAGGTAAAGATGAAATAGAAACATCACGAGAACATGATGAGACAGAGTCTATTACAGATTCACTAGAATCAAAAAAAAAATTTAAACTAGATTTATGATCTAAGACAGGATGCTGAGATTCAGGTGTACTAAGACTATCGCATCTAAGCCCGCTAGTCGGTCCATAATCGTAGTCCTCACGAACATGCTTAGGATTCACACCTTCTAAACCTGCTGACATACTGTTAGTATCTGTTTTGATCAAATCACTAGAAGGATGAGGAACATGCATAGGTGAATAGCAGTAAGTACTGGGGGAGAATAAACCTTAGCATTTTCATATTCCAATCCTGTTTTAATCCTAGCCCCCCGTTGAGATTTACATAGATCATCATGTTTCATTCCCGATATTGTCCATTTATCTAGCTTTGACTGAAGTTTGCTTGTTTCAAATTCAGCAAGAGCAACCCTTTCAGTCAAAGTATTAATCTTAACATTTCTTTCCAAAACTATTTGTTTTAGGTGATCATTCTCTTTCAAAGCCTTGATTAATTTAACAAAATATTTAGACTTGTTTATTTTAAGTTCCTCATTAATTGGTTTCAAATCTTTCTCTTTATCAATTAATAAACGATTAGCTTTATAAACCCCATATAACCTGCTTTTACATGAAGAAGAACACATATCCTGAATTACCTCATACGGAAGTCCCATCACCATCTTTTCTGCTGCTAAGGCCTTCTCACATTGGCACACTAGAGTACTTGACTTACTTTCCTCGACAGTGGTAGCAGCATTATCTTTTTCTTTTCCTTGCTCAGTGTATTGACTTCCTTCCTTCCTCAATTAGATTTACCTTCTTTCACCCGCTCATCCCCCTTCACCTACATAGAAAACTCAGCTTCATATCTAAGTTTTTTGAACGGATCAAATTCATCCTCATAGTTTACCTTCCCCTTTCCTTCCACAATCTCTGGCACTAGTTCTTGATTAATCTCATCTCTCGTCTCTTCAACTTCAGCACTCCAATCAAAATTAGAGATCAAAGTTGTCTCTTTCTTGAGACTCATTTCCTCTTTACTCCCGCTATATTGTTGGACCTGTACAAGATAGTCTATATTATCAACATAGTCATAGTCAACAAAAATCAACGTCATGGTCAAAGTCAACAAAAGTCAAACCCGACACGTTCGAGACGAAGAACCGAGACGAGACGTTGAAGATTTAGATGACTAGGAGTTTTATTGTAATAAATATATTTTGTGTGAACAAAATATATTTTACTTTGTTTGAGTCATGTTTTAGTCTAGTTATATAGTCTAGGGGGTTATGTGTAAATATAGAAACTTAGACTAGACTATAAATAGCCTAATTGTAATTAGAATTAGGGAAATGGTTGTATGACCAATAGATTGAGGGATTACTTGTAAACATATTATTAGCAATCTAATTGAAGATCAAAGGGGTTTTGATTGTGATTATCATATTTTGATCTATAATCTTCATGATCAGATTCAAGTGTGTTCAACCTGGGCTAACACATTAAGACCTCAACCATGGCAACTCAGCCCATTGACACTTCAACTAAGGCTGTCAGTGAGCAAAGGAAATCCAGTAGCAAAGAACATGAAGCTGGTGGTGAGAGTGAGGACTTTGGTCCAATTCTCTCATCCTCCAGTGATTCTTCTGATGAAGATGAGGGGTATTTGAGACTAAAGATGCAAAAACTGTTAAAAACATGCACTTACCTAGTCTCTAAGGTTAGTCACCTTGAGTCTCAGGTGACCACCCTGCAAAACGGGGTCAATGATCAGCAAGTTTAGATATCTAATCTCAGAGAAAAACTAGCAAGGACACCTTTAAGGGGAGCTCAACCAGGAACACAAGAACCTGTGAATGTGATTGACCTAACTCCTAGCTCACCTATGCAAGAGGGTGATGCTACCAAAAAGGGGGAGAAAGTCATTACAGTCATAGAACCTGGGAGTTCTTCAGGGAGTATGGACATTGAGGACTCACCATCCTCACTTGCAATTGTGCATACTCAGCAACTTCCTCAAGATCACATTAATGTGGACATTATAGACTCTATCATTAGGAGTCTCTTTGAGGAAGGCATTCCAAGGGCTATGTCATCCCCACCTTAAGGAACTTCAAACTATATTATTGGGTGGAGGTATGATGCTAATAGAAGAGCCCTCGTTCTTCACAGAGTTCAAGGGCAGCAAGAAGTATTTAATTTTCAGACCTTGAACTACTATGAAGGCCTTGACCTGATCAACATACCACTTTTCAACCCAAGTCAATCAAGACAAGCTGATAGGTTAGCACTCAGGATTCAAGACAGAAATACTGAAAAGTTCAGCCTTAGAAGAAGACAAAGGCAATCAGGTAATGTCATTGGTCAACTGATGTTGAGGCAGACCCTGAGATTAGCTTCAAAGGGAAAACCTTGGCTGAAGGCCCAGTGATAGAGCCTGAGAGCCCTGTCACACCAACAACTGCTTCAGAAATTCATTCCCTCAGTGAAACACCTGCTGGTGAAGGTGTCTCACAACCTCTCTCTGGCCAGAGCTTAGATGCAACACCAAGCAATGAAGGCCAAAGCTCTCTCCACCCTGTGTCACAAAGGTCTATGGGTGACAAAAGGAAAAAGATTCTAACTCCTGAGGAGATTGAGGAGGAGGAGAGAGAGAGGAAGAGGAAGATAAGGGGAGAAAGTTCCTTTGGGTCTTCAGGCTTTATGCAAGCTGCATTCAGGGCTGCCCCCAGACCAAACACTTAAGATGATGAGTTGAGGGTAGTCAGGATTACTTACCTACAGACCAGGAACTATGACATATATGAGATTATATCTCTCCCATTAGAGCAATTAAATGAACTAGCTGACATGGAAGTGTCAAGAGAGATGAAGGAAGCAAAGAATGCAAGGCTACTTCTCCAATTCAAAGAGGACAAGAGACAAAAAAGGTTATACAAGCATGTTCCAATTCTCTTCCAAGTTAGAGAAAGCCCTGTGCAAGAGGATGTGGCAGCTACACAAGAACCTCAGGTAGACAAGGAAACAGATAGGCAAAACATGATCAACTACCTGAGTGCCATAGGTCTCTACCAGACATCTACACTTCTTCCCTTGTCCTTTGAGTACATTGTGTTCGAGTATCTCAAATAGCTTGAACTTCAAGTGCTCAAAGAACAAAAGGCAATAAAGGAAAAGATGAGGGAAGATGCTGCAAAGTCAAGAGCCATCATCCAAAAGAGTATGAAGAAGTATGCTGACAGACAAAGGATGATGAGCTTCTTGAAGTTGTATGGATTCTCCGGAAGGAGACTTGGCCCTATGTCTCTATCCAACATGGATGAGCATATCAGGGTAATCAAGCAGAAGATCAAGAGTGGAGAGCTGATTGACTTACACTCCCATCCAAGTAAAGTCCCACCTGAAGTGGAGGTTAAGGTTGAACAACCTGAGACAACACAACCTGGACCTCCTGCTAAGCCTCAGCGAGCTTCATCTTCTGATCTACAACAGGGTCAAACTCCCTCTCCTTCTGAAACTTTGAGGGAGGAACACCCAACCGAGGAAGACAAGGATGATCAACAAGGTGCTACAGACCAGTCTTCTTAGTTAAAGTCTTCAAAGAGGAGGAAGAGGATGGCTTCCAAGCCAAAGTCAAAGAAGAAAAAGAAGCCTGAATCATCCACCTCTACCTCTCAGGTTGAGTCAGATCAATCTGAGGAAGTGCATGAAGAGGCAGCTCAATCAACTCCAATTCAAGTGGCTCCTCTTGCATCTGAGAGACCCATCTTATCCTGGACCTTCACAACTAATCCAGAAAGATGGCATGTGATCAGAGATCAAGGTGTTGAGAATGTCTACACATGGCAAGACTTAATCAACTTTCCTCTGCATGATCTCTTTGAGATGAGAAGATATTATGAGAGTCTAAGTGATCCTGACCATCTGATGAAGAAGGGTATGGTCATCATCATCCTGAGGACTATCAACAACTGAAGATCTTCAAACGTTTGGTTGCATCAGCCTAGGAGGATTTTGTAAGGATTCCTGATGCAACAAAAACATTCAAAGTCTCTCTGCATGCATGCACTAAAGAACAGAAGTAGAAATGCTTCGAAAGTTTTACACCAAGCACTGGAAATATTCTAAGTGTAAAATCTTCCGAAGCCAAGACCAACATCTTCCGAAGCCAAAAATAAAGTCTTCCGAAGCTTCAAAGAAAAAGTCTTACCAAGCCAAAGAGTGAAGACAGATTTCTTCCGAAGACTTTTAAAGACATGCTTTTATCTGATGTTCTTTACCATAAAGTTGGACCACCTTTCCGCTGCAACTCTGTAAAGTCACCAACTTACATGAGTTGGTGAAAGGTCCATGCTTTTGGTAACTGTACATTGAGGTCTTGAGTCCATGCTTTCTACTTTATGTACTTTTATCCTTTTTGTAATATATTAGGATGTGAGCTATGGCATGTCATAGTCACTAGTCAAATGGCAAATCTGTCTTTTGACTCTACATTTGATTTTGTAGTTGTCTAGTCAATTGTATCCAGCTGTCTTTCAAAGTATGACTGGTTATAGGATGTAGTATAAAGTATCTCAAGTACTTGTAACTTTTATTGCATGCTTTGTAACATTTGTAATAGAACTTGAGAAGCAATATACAGCATTCTTGAAAACCAATTACTAGTGTTGTTTGCCATCTTGTTTTGTCTCATTCTTACTTATGTTCTTAGCATCTTTCACTAAAGTTAACCAGTTCCCTATTTGATCTGTTAAGTGTTCTAAGTAACTCTCCTCATTGTGTTGTTGTGTTGTAAGTGCATACCCTTCACCGGTCCTGCACACCTTTCCTCTGTTCAGTCACCAACTTACATGAGTTGGTGAAAAGTGTAACATCCACCATTTTTTTTTAAATTATAAACCCAAATCCGAACTCATTTTAAACATTCATATGATATAGAAAATTTTTTTTATTAAACTTACTTACTCTAGTGAATCATATAGATTGTAAATGTAAGCCACAAAGAAATTGTTGTTTTATTTAAAAACCATTTAAACAATATATAATAATTTTATAATTTATAAAGTAAAGCTTTATAGGTTTATAAAGACTTAATTATTATTTATGGGTCTAATTTAAAAGGAATAATTATATTTTTTTTAAAGTTCCTACAAAACTTATAAAGTATATAAGTTATAAATAATTTGGGTTATTTTAAATTATGGTCTTAAAAGATTAAGGGTTTAAATTGTAGATTTTAAAACATAAATTAAAAGGTTTTACATAAAATGTTAAACATTAAAACTAAAGGGACCGGAAGTGTAAATTCTTTAAAACCCAGCCTAGACCCCCGTCGGCTCTCTGTCTCCGGCCATTCTTCCCGACCAAACTCCGGTGAGTGTCAAACACCCAAATCTATCGATTAGAACATGCTTTGACAGCCGTAAACCGTTCGTGAACCTCATTCAAACCCGTAACTACATGCAATTCGAACCATCCTAACGTCTATCTCGAAACCGATTGTACATTCAAAACTAAATCGGTTTCATCTCGATTAGTAATTGTATAACATAATTGTGTGATCAGAAGCGTATTGGAAGTAATTTCAGATTTAAATCATCAAATAATTAGCATTAACATCTGTTAGTTACAAGCAAATTATATCCGAAACCCCCGAATCAAAATTGAATTCGTTGAACAAGAAACTGAATGAATTGAACACTTAAACTTGAGGGTAAACACTCCAATAGATCCCTTCAAACCTTCTGTAACATCAATTTCATGTACAGAACACATAAACCACTGATTCGATCTGTATCTTCATCGCGAGCTTACAACATAGTCGCACACTATCCTCTAAACATCTTAGCTTTCAATTAATCGAGGGTTTTGGAACATCATCAACGTTAGAAGCTTTTCAAGTCATTAATTCCGATTATAATCATCATCTTCTTTTGAATCGATCTTATATCCAGTCGCGGTGTTCCTTGTTCTTATTTCTATCGAATCTAAACCAATCCAGGTAAATCTACACACATACCTACTCGTTTACATCCAAGGAACAAAAGCCCTATGATGATTTCTATCAAAACATCGAATTCGTGTTCAATTGGATTCAATCCGATTTCTAGGGTTCTTGAGATTTGGGGGTTTTCTTATTCAACACTCTCAAACAAAAAGTGGCGATTAAAATCAGATTCGGGCTAATAGCCCACCGGTTAACATCATGTGCACATGCAGAGGGGACCGGGGTTCGAACCCGGGCTCCCTCAAATCATTTTTTTTAATCTTTCTTTTATAAATTAAATCACAAAAAAAAATATACTATTATTCCATTAAATTAAAATAAAAATTATGTTAATACTTAAATTTAATTTGGAAATTATTAATTTAATTTTTGAAAAATTGTAACAATATAATCTACTATTTTATAACAAATAGTTTAATTGTACAAAAACTTTGAGATCTTAAATTTTTTTAAGAAATATATATAATTTATTTAAAAGTTTAACTACTTATAAAAACAATTTTTCTTATCTTAAAACTTCTAAATCATATAATATCTTAGTTTTTTATTTTTGAAAGGCTTTAATATTATGAAACCTTTATAATAATTACTCAAAAGTTTAAGAAAAACATTATAAATCAAACTTAAATACTTTTAAGTTATTTTGCAAGTCAATTAAATAATTAATTTTCCATTTAATTACATTTGATTAAGTTTTAAATAATTAAATTTTTGAGTAATTATATATCTTATACTCAACCATTACTTAATCAATTCTATTATTATTTAAGCGATATTTATTATTCAAGTTCACTAATGACTCATTATTGTTATAAAATCATAGTTATTAATCGGCTTATTCCATCTTTATAAAATCAAAATATAATTGGCTATATTATTTACACCTAATTAGCAAAACCCAAAAATTCCAATTGAAACCCTAGTTCACGTCTAATCGTTAATCTTATTATGAAACCTCATCATGGAATCTATACGTTTAGGCAACTTGTAAAATAAATCATTGGAGCCTCATTTAATTTCTCATCATCATCTCATATATATTAAGTGAGTATTTCCATACCCCTTTTTGCTTATTTTCACACTTTGGGATGAAACGTTTTAACTTATTATCATTGCATATGTAAACTTATTTGAGACTTGTAATCTTTATGGAAATTCATCATGCAAAGTTGTGGTTAGTTGAACTTTTGTGGTTACCATGTTATGGCGTTATATGTACAATCATTAACTATTGCTAGCCCAGCGAAGTCATAGATCTATGGGCCAGACAAGCCTGCTTTGGTTGATCCAAGTACACTTAGCTAATCGTATAATCTTGTAAACGTTTGAGACTTGTAAAACTTTGTCGAGGTTTGATTGTTGCGTTGTTCATAACATCCCTAATCACTTTATTCACTAACTTATGACTTGAATTGCCATCTTTTATATACTTATGTATTGAAAACTATAGAATGCTCACCAACATTTTTATGTTGACCTTTTATTTTTAACATGTTTCAGGAATACCTCAAGGTTATGTTCTACTCTTTGAAGCATATTACATCTAGGATTGGACCTAGTGATAAAATGGATGATCATGTTATTTGTAGCATTTGTATATGATGTATTCTTTGTTGAAACTTTTGCTTGTAATGTTATTAATGAAACTTATGAATAATATATTTGGAATTAATAAATAGCGTTATGTGGCTGTGAACAATCGTAACCCTCACATCTCGACGTTTCCGCCGTCAAGGTTGGGGTATGACAAAAAGGACCATGCTTTTGGTAACTGTACATTAAGGTCTTGAGTCTGAGCTTTCTACTTTAGGTACTTTTATCCTTTTTGTAATATATTAGGATGTGAGCTATGGCATGTCATAGTCATTAGTCAAAAGGCAATCTGCCTTTTGACTCTACATTTGATTTTGTAGTTGTCTAGTCTTATGTATCCAGCTGGCCTTCATAGTATGAACGGCTGTAGGATGTAGTATAAAGTATCTCAAGTACTTGTAACTTTCTTTCTATGCTTTGTAATACTTGTATTGTGAAGCAATATACAACATTCTTGAAAACCATACACTTGTGTTGTTTGCTATCCTGTTCTATCTCACATTTTACTTGTGTTCTTAGTATCTTACTTATAAGGTACCAGTTCGCTATTCGATATGTTACGTATTCTAAAGAACTCTCCTCACGTTTTGGAACCACTTCTCCCTTGTTATTTGAGTACATAGGAATATATGGTACGTATTTGATCGACCGTAACACCATTGGTTTGGTGTATTTGAGTACACAGGAATACACAGGTACATTCATATCCATTGCTCTCAATGCTGACATATATAGGACTATTAATATGCCTATGTAAGACACTTATTTGAACCTTGATAAGGCTGATCTCATGTCAATAATAAACTACTATAGTTTCATTTATAACTTTTGTATCAACTTATGCAGTAAATACCTATGAAGCTCCATCATCATTTGTAAGTAAAACTATGTTAATGATAGACAACCAGAGTTTATCAATGAAAAATAAAATGCTATTTATATTGCCTTTGTGTCGAGCTTTGAAGCTTATCTTGGAGGTAGACTCGCCTCAGTTCATTTTATATAAGAAGATCTAAAAGTGACGGCCCAAGATGATGACAAATAAATGGATCTCCAAGAAGATCTAAAAGAGGAAGGAAACTAACACTAAATGAAAACACCACGCTTGGATTTGACAAACAAAAAGCTAGGTATTTCAATTATGGAGTTAATGAGCCTTTTTCTATAGACTATAATGGCCAATGAACAGTAATGCAAGATGTTAAAAAAGCAACTTAAACAAATCTTCTTCTAATCAGCAAGGCAATTATTAGAATCAACAATAACAAGGTAGCTAGTAAGTTGAAAATTCTTCTCATGAGAGTCCACATCAGGATCAAATTTCTAACGACAGTTACAATTCGGTGAACTCTAACTCTAATGCACTTTCTATTTGACAAGATTAAGTTTGTGACTAGAGTTTGTATGCTAATAAAGTGAATCCTACAAACAACAATCATGCACTAATGGCTCCCGACAATGATCTGCCTGCTCTAATGCCAACCGAGGTAAAACAGAACCTATGTAACCAAAAATGCATTAAGGACGTGCAAGGCTAGAACATAATTACAAATTGGCCATTTAGTCAAAGAAAATATAGTCAAAGCTGAAATGCTAAACCATGAACAACGAACATTTGAAGATAAAATCATATCATTTTTAATTGATATTAACAAGTTATATGGTGAGTAATACACCATTGAAGCTCAAATTGATCGCCATTTAGGCAAAGAAAATATAGTCAAAGCTGAAATGCTAAACCATGAACAACGAACATTTGAAGATAAAATGATATTATTTTTAATTGATATTAACAAGTTATATGGTGAGTAATACACCATTGAAGCTCAAATTGATCATCTAAGGTAACTCCTAACCTAATCTAAAGCTAATCTCTAAGCCACTGAGGTTAGGCTTGAGATTTTTCATTTGCCATTTATTAAACTTCAAAAAAAATGTATGTTCTATGAAGAGAACCGAAACACATATCAAGAACTAGATATAATTCTATCCCCTATCATATAACCACAAATACAAGGTTATGCTTGAGTCTTTGAATAGACTTTTTTTAAAAAGATAAGAATCATTGATAATATCAATGAGACCACTTAAAAAAATAATCCATTAGTGTATGAATACATTGAAGTAGATTCTATGATGATAAATAATGGTTATCCAATCAAAATTAAAGAATACTCAACTAAACATGTGTATAAGCCAAAACCTAAAATCCCAACAAAGGCTGTCATTCCTAATGTGCAATTTCAAATTTGTAGGTTTTCTTTGTCAAGAATTCCTACCACTAAAACTTAGGTTTTGGTAATATTGAAAACGTCAAGTACTTAGAAAAGGAAAAGGTCAAACAAAATATTTCTGAAAGGAAATATCTTTAAAAGTTAGACACTCCTCTCAGTTCTAAGCAAAAAGAAGTTTTTTCATCAAGATCTAAACAGAAAGGTTCAACTTAATGTCCAAAACCAAAACCCAACCCTTTATATATATGTTTAGGAAAAGGTCCTGATTCTTCAGTTGCTATGTAGGATAAAGAATGTAAATAAAACAAAAACAAAAGAAAGCTACAAAATTAGGATCAATCTAAGAAGTCTAAAGAACTATACAAAGAGGATAAAATCAATACAAATCAAGCTTCTACATAAATAACAAAGCCAATGGCTAAGCAAAACCTAAAGAATTCTATAAGAGCATAAACTTCAAAGTTAATCATTAATCATGATAACCTTATTCTTATTGGTGTGACATGTACAAGGATAACATTGATAACTGATACATTAATTAATTATGTTCAGTATGTGACATGTATAATCATAAGACAACTAATTGCTTCTTTAACAAATACTATTCAGTATGTGAGATGACCAATCATAACCTACTATTTCAATAAAAAGGTGTTATAATTCTAATAAACAAACCCACCTCCAGCATCTCATCTACTTTTGCCAAGCATAATGGTCCATCGTTAAAACCACCACACCAAAAGGCGCCTCAAGAAGATGATGGTTTCTATGATTCATGGACACCGATAACTCTTAGAATGAAGCAAAAAGGTTCTTTACATGACCTTTTATATTATTCAATTCATGCACATCTATGAAATCAAGCTCAACACATATTTGTAAATATAAAACATGAATGTTTACTCAATAATGATAGAGATCAACATTTTGATTTTTCATCTGACAAGTTTGAAGAATATGTGTCCAAGAACAAAAACACAATCAATAAGATCAAATCTTGTTTCAATAATGGCAAAAAAATTAAATATTTTCATAAAGAAACTATGTGTTTTAGAAAAAATTAGAATCTTTAGTTAAAGGAAACAAAAGGTAAACTGATTAATGGATTTGAACCAAAACTCAAAGGTTCAAAGCAAACTAACAAACCTAAGGCACTTACCAACAAGTTATAATTTAAACCATCATGAACCAAGATCATCATGGCTTGGGTTTCAAACTCTAACAAATTTGTTTATCTTTGCAAGGATATGCTAGGAAGGCTAAAACATTTGGTATGTTGAAAGTCGGTGCTCCATATACATGATACGACATAGTTCCCTATTACAGGATTTCATTAACATGTAAAGAACTATAACTGGATTTGCGACAAATTCTCATGGAGGCAAGATTACTTGAGAGGGAA